>OY997387.1:0-314505 GCA_963921505.1 Phakellia ventilabrum | reverse complement strand
TGGATTACCAGGCTATATTATGGGTTAGGGTCAGGCAGCTTCTCACGTTTAGGCCAGGACACAGTCCTTAGTTTGTGTCCCGGTTCATGATTAATGATTGATTGTAGCTCCAGCAGTCAAGGCACAGGCTCAGCTGGTCCTGTGACATTGAAGCGTGCTGCACGCCCATAAGCTATTATAGGTACATGTTGCTGTGACGCTAAGGGGATAATAATACTCAAACATGAGCGGTAATCTACTGCACCCGGTGATTACCTTGAAGATCTGTCCGTCCGGATATCTCTCAAGAATGGCCTTGATGGTCACGGAGAGGGGAGGCCGCCTCTGACCAAATGTGTGGTCTGCCATATCCCGGGTGAAGCTACGTGGAAGAGTGCGATTTGTAAGAGTATATACTGCATTTCAACTACCACTAAACTTTCGGCTGAAACCCAGACCCTAGAAGTTTATTATGAATGCACCTACCTTTATTATACAGCGAGTCTTTCCATCTAACGCGACAGGAATCACTGCACTACTAAAATCACAAAAATCCCGTACAAGTGCTTTGCTGCTGAATAGCAAGGATTAAGTATCCTTGTAAATAGTATTCATAACCTGCTCCCCGGAATGTCGCGCTATTGCCATCCCACAATAACGAACTCATCACATGTGCGCAGTATAACACATTTTTTCCTGCTGACTCATGAATGAGTGAGCTGTAAACACAATTGCCATGTACTGGCACATCATAAATAATAAGTTCAACACTGAATAACACTGAAACTAGCACTGGCGAAGCAGTCTCTCCAGTCTACTCTTCTTAGAGATTGGTACTACGACAATTAGATCTAGCTACTGATCAGTGGTGCTTTCTCTGTACTATCGTCAGTTCCCCTGCCGAAGCAGTCAATGCAACCTGGTCCTTTCTCCTCAATCTGCTGGTACCCACCAACGACCCGAGGCTTCCTGAACAGAACGTAGTGCTGGAACATGAACACTAGATCAAAGGCGATGGAAAGAACCCCCAAACCAAATTTGGTAGGGTCCCCAAATATGGATTTCCAGTCATCTGCAGGGAGAAACATACTCTCAAGCTGTGCCCCAGGGGTGCATCAAGCTAAACCCACTGACTGCTTTTAATGGTTATTACGGTGGCATAATAGAGGGGGTGTCCTTTCAATGGCATTGTATAATAGAAAGTACAATATACTACCATTCCAGGCTTTCATAATGTTATAGAGGACCCTGGAAACCTCATTCCCAAACTTCTTTTCTGCTCAAATTTTTGGGGCCAACCTCAAAGCAATGTTTCTAAAGTTTTCTGGGAAGCATATCCCATGAGGTCAAGCTTGATGTCTTTCCCACCAACCCCACCAAAACATCCATGAGGTTGGTCTGCCCTATTCCACTGACACCAGCACATCCCAAGAAGTGGGACATTCCTAAAACCTGAAGTGTATTCAAGAGTCCTACTAATATTCATTATCAATCTTCCTGCTAAAGTGTACAGCTGAGCATGATTATGGGTTCCATCCCAAGAAACCAATAGCTTGGGGACATGATACTACAGGTCACAGTAGGCTGTTGAAATAGTGGTTTTCTGCTAAACTGGTAAACAGCCTTATTATCAAAACGCAGTGGATATGGCGCCAGAGATCTTGCGGCTACTTAGTTGACCATGTGATGTCATATACTACATTCCTTAGTACTTCTGACGCACAGGTCCATAGTTACGGCATGCAGCTGGAGCTGCTCTGTGCGTCATTCACTGAGCTAATTAAACCTCAGGGGGCAAGGGTGGTATCACTATCATGCAAACAAGCCATTACTGGTGAGGCAGCTTTAATGGTACATGCAAAGAGTTATTTAACTAACCTTGCCTACATCTGCACACAATTACTTTACAACAACTGACAAGCCCAAACATCCCTCTTCCCCCACCAAGTCCCTCACCCACCCAGTCCCTCACCATAGTTGTAGGATATGAGGAACATCTGCAGCAAGCTGAATGTCCCTCCAGTGAAGTCCAGCAACACATTGCCAATGCTCCATCCCTCTGTACTCCTCCTCCGACAGTTCATCAAGGCCTGGAGTGTGTGGAGGGGGGGGAGGTGACTCTACGCCTTTAGCAAGCCTAAACTTTATACAAACCAACTTCCACCACTCATGAAAATTCCAAAAATCTGCTAAACAGTGCGTACTCAAAAGCATTGCAGGACCACCAACCAAACTGCGGCCCACATTAGCCACAATACATGTACTTGATGGTCACACCTACCTGGGGCACATACTTGACCAGCGTCACAGCCAGCTTGATGTAGGAGAAGACGTAGAGGAAGTCCAGCCAGGCCAGCTTGCCACCCACCGACACAAAGAGGGAGATGAAAATCGTGAGCCACATGAGGGTAAGGAGCACCATGGCCGTGTAGGAGACCCTCTGACCACCTCGCTGCAAGGGGCAGGAGTTTGGACTATGTTCAGCTACTACTAGAGTAGATATCACAATACAGGGAATGACTGATAACCATCTGCTGTAGTCACTTCACAGAAGTAGTACTAGGTCTGGGGTTCCCCTACACCCTACACTGAATTTCCTGGCAAGGCGTTTCCCTGGAGTCACTGCAGCCATGGCCTCTGGGGTTCCAGTGAAAACCAAGGCAAGGTGAAATGTATGCTCAGCAGCAAAAATGCTTTCCTAAAATCAGAAACCAAGGTCATAACAAATTCTATAGTTGCTTTGAGGTACAGTGTTGCTTACAGGAAGTCAGAGTGAAGCTGTTCAGAGTGAAGCAGTTTGGTGAAGTTTAGAGTGAAATGGATAGCGCTTATGGGCTATATAACATGGAATGAACAGTGATTGTGCCACCAACTATAGACCACCAGTGTATAGAGCTAATCTTGTTTCTAGTGAACTATCACATGATATTGTAGCAGTATTAAACATGTACATTACACTACATTGTGGGTCATGTCGTGGATTAAAAAAACTGAATCTCATTTCTTTTGTAAATTACTCTGTCCCTTTGAAAATTATATGTCCGGGAGTGGGACCAAAATCTAATTCCCAGTCCCGGTTCCAGCTCTCTTTGTTGTAGACAGACCTCAAATATGAAGCACTGGAAGATGGTGAAACTGGTGGCCCAGATGGCATGCAAGGTAAAGATGACATCATTGAGCTGAACGGGGTTCACGCCCCCAGGGTGCCGATGAAAGTACTCATCCTACAGGAGAGGAAGAAGAAGGGGAGGGGCCAGGAAGGGGGAAGGGAAGGGGGAAGGGAAGGGCAAGCATGGATTATCAGTATACCAGTCGTATGGGTACTGCTAGCCACATCCCCAGGCCAATGTGCTACTGGTGTATGGGTACTGCTGGCCACGTCCCCAGACCAATGTGCTACTGGTGGGCCTGGTATTACTAGGGTAGAAGGGTGGATTCTGGTGGGTGAAGACAACTGCAGATCTTACAAATCTTGTAGCTTCTCTGCTTATATCACAGACTGAACACGGAAATAGCAAAAGGTGAAAGTACAGCCATCTTTCTAATGGTCCCTACCCACGCACAATTAAGTGGAAGACAAACCGCATTTGTCACTATGAAGAAATAATTCATCGGATAGCTATATCTTCCAATAGATGATTCGTAAGTGCCGCAAATCTTCATTTTGGAGAGGTTAACAAAGTCAGTTCATGCAGAAGCAGAAAGAACTGTTCTCTCCGTCTGTGGACACTCACAGACGAGGGGCCAGTGGGCTGACCTGAATGGAGGGGCTAGTGGGCTGACCTGAATGGAGGGGCTAGTGGGCTGACCTGAATGGAGGGACTAGTGGGCTGACCTGAATGGAGGGGCTAGTGGGCTGACCTGAATGGAGGGGCCAGTGGGCTGACCTGAATGGAGGGGCCGGTGGGCTGACCCGAATGGAGGGGCTGGTGGGCTGACCTGAATGGAGGGGCTGGTGGGCTGACCTGAATGGAGGGACTAGTGGGCTGACCTGAATGGAGGGGCCAGTGGGCTGACCCGAATGGAGGGGCCAGTGGGCTGACCCGAATGGAGGGGCTAGTGGGCTGACCCGAATGGAGGGACTAGTGGGCTGACCTGAATGGAGGGGCTAGTGGGCTGACCTGAATGGAGGGGCTAGTGGGCTGACCTGAATGGAGGGGGCTAGTGAATGGAGGGGCTGGTGGGCTGACCTGAATGGAGGGGCTAGTGGGCTGACCTGAATGGAGGGCCTAGTGGGCTGACCTGAATGGAGGGGCTAGTGGGCTGACCTGAATGGGGGGACTAGTGGGCTGACCTGAATGGAGGGACTAGTGGGCTGACCTGAATGGAGGGGCTAGTGGGCTGACCTGAATGGAGGGGCTAGTGGGCTGACCTGAATGGAGGGACTAGTGGGCTGACCCGAATGGAGGGGCTGGTGGGCTGACCCGAATGGAGGGACTAGTGGGCTGACCTGAATGGAGGGGATCCAGTACAGCCCTACGTTGAACACCCCATAGGCAAGGAAGCCAGTGATATTCAGGGCCAGGTAGTCAAAGTTGAGTCCCACCACGCTTTGTCGACGGAAGTTCTCAATGATCTAGGGAAAAAAACTGAGTATAGCAACTTGCATCAACAAAGCATGTTGATAGTGTGTACCCAAGCCACCCCTCCCCACCTCCCAGCTAACTTGGGCTATAGCCAGTGGGATCGAGGATTGAACACTGCATTTTAAGGTGAAGCAGAAGTTCCAAGTTTTAATTTACTCAACACCGCTGGGCAACCCTATGCAGCAGTGGTGAAGCAGCTCTGCTTTAGCTATGCCCCTGCCAAGTGGCTCACCTGGGGGTAGAAGGAGACAGACCAGGCCACAAAGTAGATCCAGCCCACTACGGCTATGATGATGTTGAGGGGGCGGGAGTGTACAATGGCCACCTCCGGACGGACGTAGCTCAGGCTGGAAGGAGATGAAACACAAGATGACAGTAACCAGGCAGCCATATATGGCATAACTTGCATAGCCACCCAACCCAAAGAAGGCTCCTCGATGAGGCAGCCCACAACCGAGTGAGGATGAGTGGAGAATGGCAGTTGACGACGCACACTTTCGGCCATTGATGTACATGTACGAGTGCCACTGGCACTCCTAACTTAGCCCTGCATGTCACTCCCTTACTTTTTGACAGGCGTGGATTGATTTTCCTCCTCTGAGGCGTAAGTGAAGTAGAGGTTGTCCCTGCCGGCCCGCAGCGCCTGCATCAGAAGGACAGGGCTGTTCCCATCTTCCAAAGTCACCTGACATCAAAAACAAGATCACATGATATGAAAATAGTTATTTTGAAAGTCTTTTTGAAACTAACTGTGCTTGCACTCCAAAACTCTCTCAGATAACCATTCTGTGCTACAGACTAATTTCCCTCCATAGGAGGAATTGTGCCCAGTCTCGGGGACCACCTGGCTACTAGGAATCACTGTGGTAACTACAGCTCTCGTCCATGGCCTGGGGGTAGGTTAACAGCCTCAGGGCAGGTCACCTGGCTGGGTATGTCCACGATAGGGTAGGCCCTCGGGTGTTTGACCAGGCTGTCCAGCGTCACGTTCAGCAGAAGGCTGGGATCGGAGGCGTTGAGAGCAGGACTGTGGGGGAGACAATCGTGGTAAGTCCCAGCTCATTTACAGTAGGCGTGTGGTGTGTACAGTGCTGCCAGGTGACATCACCAGCAGTCGGCCTTTTCACACAAGTTCTTCACTCTAAGTTCCACTCCTTTCAGCATACATGTATGACTTGCAGTCCAGCAAATGGACAAAGGATCAGTGCTAATGTACTTGTATCAAATAATGGGCACATAAAGAGAGGTATACATTACTATTACTCTGACAGTTCTTCACATCCCACAGCTGTGGAGACGATATTCTCCATTGGTGTGTGTTAAAATTGAGTGTAAACTGAGACGGCTGTCATTATAAGGTCAGCGTAAACACTCTATTGGTAGTAGCCTCATGGGATAAACCTCCCCGTTTCCATAGCACCGACCACTCCCAGTATGACACACCTAGCTGCCATGTGCCGCACAATGAAAGTGATTGATGTTACGGGTGGTATATAGCTTTGGACCAAGCCTACATTTTTTCTCACAGCCGTAGAGAAAAATTGGCTCCAAAAAAAGCTGCGAGGGGAGGCCTGGGTACAATGCTAGATGGTATATAAGTAGCCTCTTGTAAGGATGTGGTAAAGAGGTATGGTTGGCCTGATGTATGAAGTTCACAACTAATAACTTGGTGCCGACTGTAGGCTGACCTTATATAGAGTGTTAATGACGTATTTTCTCCAATCTCAACAGTCTGTATGCCGCCATGGCACAGCCTGTATCAGCCATCTGCAAGTAGGTATACAACAGATGTGACACAACGTGCATGTAACGGCAGTCGGATTGACTAGAAAGAACGACACCATGAAAATTATGACCTGCTAAGTAACCTAACCCTAAATCTCGAGCAAGTATAATTTCGTGGTGCTGTTCTGCAAGCCATAACATGTATAATGCTGCTTTATTGCTAAAAAGGTACGGCATGATGCTTTTTGAAACCAGGATCAAGACGACATGCAGCATAGAAGGCATTCTCTGATCGGAAATGGAAGCGGATGGAGTTGTAGCCAAGAGAGCACTTGTAAGGGAGTTTTAAAGGCCATGCCACAACCGATGCACCAACTGCTATATACAGATGTAAAATTACAGGCTCGTACAATCATCACGGAAGCCAGTGACATGACTACAGAGTGCAAAAGTCATACCCTCATTCCAAGACCTCCACTCCAGCTTTTGTATATTATGAAGAGCAACACTGGGGTGGAGGCCTGGGTATGAGGGTTATAAAAGTCCATCTGTATTGATAAGAGTGCAGTACTGGTCTTGTAGTAGCTGAACACTTGATTCAGTTCAACTTGCTCTCGTATTGCAGGAAGAAAGTGCTCCAAAGGAAGCCAATAACTGGGTAAAATGTGCCAAGGAGGTCAGTCACTCATTCAAAGTCCTTAGGTGTACTATTTGCTTACTATTACTGATGCAACCTAAGGATATAGGCCTGTAGCTGTTATAGCTACTTCCCTCTGTGCCACACACACCCAGGACTATGAGGAGCACTCAGTTGGCTATGGAGAATGCCCTCCTGATTGAGCTGGGACTCAGGGACTCTCCCAAGGAGGAGTGAGCTAGCCTGATGGATTGCACAACTAGATACCATCTAGCACAGGACTAAAACTTTTATGGGCACACCATGCATCTAAGAATTGATATCACTGTTGCACATTCCATGTCTGCATACCATCAGCATATTTATGTTGCTCTTAAAGTAGGAGGGGGGGTTGGTAGTCTCGCGTGGCCTACAGATTTATCCACCCATTTGCTGACCGTGCAACACCAAGTCTTCATGTGAGTTGTACCAGACCCTCTTCCGCAGGTGAGGGTCTGGCCACACGAGACTAGGGGGTTGGAGTCGAATCTCCGAACCAAGTTGATGGCTATGTTGGCAACATCTTAGCATACACCCACATGACGATATTAAAGTAAGCATCTAATTACCCCCTCTGCTTAAATATTCACACAAAAAACCTCTATCGCTACAATTCCAAATATTGCACTCCTCGCATATCCGACCCCTCTTTGTTACCTACACACAACCTACACAGGATAGGCCAAAATCTTACGTACGCTTTTTCACAGGAACACTTCAAATCCATTTTTATAGCCATGCCTATTCTAGCCTCGTTCCCAGGCCACTCCCCCCCCCCCCCCCGAGAGAGAAGAGTAACTCTTCGGGGGGGGGGGGGGTGACCTGGGAACGAGGCTATGCCTATTCACAAATTCGGACTTGCGAATCTAGATTCAACCAAGCTGCCTGCTAACCTTTCAGGTACACTCACAAACACTACTACAAACTTCAGGCTGGATTTTACTCAAAAATAGCCTACTCAGCACTATACGCGGCCTAAACGGGAGCTTAGCAATCGCTCGGCCACATCAAAGCGACACACCCCCTCTGTTGATTTTGATCCGGTTGCCTGGGAAAATGTAAATACTGTACTACTACGAACTAATTAACTCTACGAACTAATTAACTCTACGTAGCTCACGTGACCTTGTTGATTGTTCATTAATTACTCATAAGCAGTTTTACGGGGGGATTTTTTCAATTTCCCTCGCTACTAAGAGCTCCAATTATTAATACACAATATCAAAGACTACATTCAATAAAGCACTAACTATAGCCTATAATAATTTTACAGTCTTCAATCCTACCATTACTATGCAAAAGATAATCAAATAAATCTAGCATGAGTATTTCTTCACGATTCTTCAGCTACTTGCCTCATCATGCCCAAGATCTCGTCAGCATAAGCGGCAGCTTTTCTGGCCTGGTCAGGATCAAACTGCTCGGCCGGGATGGCAAGCGGCACATGCTGGTTAGGGAAGCGGGTCTTCAGCTTGTAGCCAGGTTTCTCTAAGGCTCGAGCACGCTGTTGCAGTCCAGCTGTGAGATGTCTTCTTTCTTGCTCAAGAGCACCAGCATGGCTTATAATATCATGGTGTTGCAAGCTGTCAGGGTGGAGGCCACACACAGTGTACATCCCTGCCTTCAGGGCTTTTTCTGCAACTTTGTGTGCAAGGAAGCAGACATGGCAGCAGAGCTCTCGCTCTGTGTCGACCTTGGCTAGAACAACTCCGAGGGCTTTCATATCAGCTTCAGCCTGTTTTAACCATACTCTTCCTGTTTCTGGCTGTGGAGTAGGTCTAGCTGCAAATGTAGGTTTAAATGTAGATCTTCCTGAATAGCCACCACGTGAGGAATGATAATGTCGCTCTCTACCTCTGGCACGATGTGCTCTGCCAGCCCATGAGTCCCACGTGCTATACCAATCCCTCCATTGGGAAGAGGGTTCATATGGTGTGGTGTCTTCCTCCTGATCCGGTTCTTCAAGTGGCCTACCTACTTCAAGTCGCTCAATCTGTCGCTGGAGGTACTGGAAGGCCTTTGTGGCCAGGGGATGGGGGTTCTTGTCAGGGTGCCACTTGAGGTACAGCCTTTTGATAGCTTTCCTCTTTTGGTCTTCGGGAAACTTCCAGATACGCTTGAGATCCTCACAGATTTGTCTCTTGATTGCATTTAGATCATCGGTATCAAGGGATTGCCTCATTTGGGAAATTTCACTGTCGGGGTCAAATACACTCAGGGTTTGACTTCCGTCTGGATTGTTCTTTAACTCAACTGAACGAAGAAACTTGTACAGCTCAAGAACACTCACAACTTTCCTTTCTTCATCTCTCATTTTCTGCTGGGCATGTGGGCTGTATCCAACTCAAATCTGACAGTGCTTCGGTGCAGACAAATGCAATTACTGAAATTTGACGCAGAAAGATGAAGTCTCTATACCAGTCTTCAGCACCAAAAATATACTTCACTAAAACTGAAGATGCTTTTCGAAGCTTTTCGTGGTTTCCAGATGATACCTTGCGACAGAACTGGATGAATTCATCTTGAGTCACTTTGGTTCGTAGTCCAATCTTGCGAAAGAAATGTAGCCACTGCTTAACCAACAGCTCTTTTGAAGGAAAGAGAAAAAATTCTTGGAAGGTGGGGAGGATTTCAACTTCAGAATCACTGAAGTCACTCACGGGTTTAAGCGTACCATTGTGCATCAGGCATGGGAGGGCCTTTAATGCAGAAATGAACTGAATAGCGATAGACCTCTGTTTAAGTCTTATTGATTCACTTTCTCTTTTAGCATCCTCATATAACCCATCTCTGATGTGCTGCACCGCGTGGTTTAAGCTGTGCTCTCCTCTGCTTCCATTCTGCCTACAGGTGTGTTCTTTATCACCAAGCTCAATGGCAACGTTGACGTCTGGGACCTCATGGACAGGTCAGCCGTGCACTAGCTCACACGACTCACTCATTGGTCACAGATCACATTCTCACCCTCACTGCAGGTCACATGAACCCTCACTAGCACAGAACGTGTCCTCCATGTCCATCACGGCAGTGGTCCCCTGGCCACTCACTTGTACGTGGCATAGACACTAGCAATTTACATGTACCCGCTTCAGTTTCTGAGGCATAGTACCAGTTTAGTAGTGTACGGAATTCCTCTTATCCCAGTGGATGTGTGTACTTTATTTTTGGTGTGAAATTTTGTCACTAAACAGCTTACTAGCTGAAGTCTGTTGGCCATTCTTAGCCGCCTCCTCCTCAGCTAGCCCTAGGAGGATGATTGACTGGTGTTGTAGCTGTGTTCTGTCTCTGCCCTCCCTCCAGCAAAAAAGCTGATGCTGGCTGTGGGGGACAGCGGAGGAACTCTGCACATTCTGGAAGTGCCCTGGAGCCTCAGCCACCCCTCCACCAATGAGGTGTGCACACTAGACGTACAGCCCAAGGATCAGGGCTAAGTACAGCTATTAGTCCAAAGCCATGAGTACTGTCCCATATGGATCCTACATGTACATATAAGGTCATTACTTGGTCCAACCGTAGATCTTTCCCATATCCTCAGGTCTCCATTATGGAGGCATTCTTTGAACGGGAGCTGAAGAGGATGGAGTTTGCAGCCGAGAGAGCAGTTGTGAGGGAGAGGGAGAAAAAGGCTCTCCTGGATACTAGGAATCAGGAACAAGTGAGACCAGCAGCCTATGCACCAGCTGCTATATAGACATGTACTATTATCATTATAGGCTCATGCACATCATAGAAGCCAATAACACATCTATACGGTGCATGTCATAGCCTCGTTCCCAGACCCCACTCCAGTTTTTGTATATGAAATGCAACAAAACTGGGGTGGGGTCTGGGAGTGAGGCGACATAAGTCATTGTGTACATTGATAAGAGTACTGCACTGGTTTTGTAGCTGAACGCTTCATTCAGTGAAACTTGCTCTCGTGTTGCAGGAAGAGAGTGCTCCAAAGGAAGCCGATAACTGGGAGGAACGTGCCAAGAAGGTCTGTCACTCAATCAGAGTCCTTAGCTATGTTTTTTAGCTTGTGCACTTATGCAACTTAAGAAGGATATAGGCCGTCTCAGTTATAGCTACTTCCCTCTGTGCCACACATTTACAGGACTATGAGGAGTACTTGGCTATGGAGAATGCCCTCCTGGTTGAGCTGGGAATTAGGGACTCTCCTAAGGAGGAGTGAGCTAGCCTGATGGATTGTATATAACACCATCTGGCCATTCATCAGACATGGCTACAGCTTTACAGGCACACCATGCATTACTGATATCACTGTTGTACCATGCCATGTCTGTATACCATCAGTATACATCAGTATACTTACATTGCTAAGATCTCCAATTGCAACATCAAAGTACTACAAAGTTCACATCACACAATAAGAGTTTCAAACCAACTATCTAGCTATACGCCTATACATAATCATAATGAACTACAATTAAAGATCACATTGCAGTAAGAGTTTCAAACCAACCAGCTAGCTATAGCCTATAATACTTTTACAGTCTTCAATTCTACTATCGCTATGCAAAAGATAAATGTGTATGTTTAAAATCAGCTTATTTCTTTACGATTCTTCAACTACTTGCCTCATCATCCCCAAGATCTCTTTAGCATAAGCGGCAGCCTCTCTGGCCTGGCCAGGCTCAAACTGCTCGGCTGGGACAGCAAGCGGCACATGCTGGTTAGGGAAACGGGTCTTCAGATCATAGCCGGGTTTCTCTAAGGCTCGAGCACACTGTTGCAGTCCAGTTGTGAGATGTCTTCTTTCTTGCTCAAGAGCACCAGCATGGCTTATAATATCATGGCGTTGCAAGCTGTCAGGGTGGAGACCACATACAGTGTACATCCCTGCCTTCAGGGCTTTTTCTGCGACTTCATGTGCAAGGAAGCAGACGTGGCAGCAGAGCTCTCGCTCTGTGTCGACCTTGGCTAGAACAACCCTGAGGGCTTTCATATCAGCTTCAGCCTGTTCCAACCATACTCTTCCTGTTTCTGGCTGTGGAGTTGGTCTAGCTGTAAATGTAGCTCTAAATATAGATCTTCCTGAATAGCCAGCCCCTCTTGAGTAGCCAGACCCTCCTGAATAGCCAGACCCTCCTGAATAGCCACCACGTGAGGAATGATAATGTCGCTCTCTACCTCTGGCACGATGTGCTCTGCCGGCCCATGAGTCCCACGTGCTATACCAACCCCTCCATCGGGGAGAGGGTTCATATGGTGTGTTGTCTTCCTCCTGATCCGGTTCTTCGAGTGGCCTACCTGCTTCAAGTCGCTCAATCTGTCGCTGGAGGTACTGGAAGGCCTTTGTGGCCAGGGGATGGGGGTTCTTGTCAGGGTGCCACTTGAGATAGAGCCTTTTGATTGCTTTCCTCTTTTGGTCTTTAGGCAGCTTCTGGATACACTTGAGATCCTCACAGATTTGCCTTTTGATTGTATTTAGATCATTGACCTCAAGTGATTGCCTCATTTGGGAAACTTCACTGTCGGGGTCAAATACACTCAGGGTTTGACTTCCGTCTGGGTTGTCCTTTAACTCAACTGAACGAAGAAACTTGTACAGCTCAAGAACACTCACAACTTTCCCTTCTTGATCTTCGGGGTTTGTGCGTATGCGGTATTGGTCAGTCAGATCAGGTTGGTCAGACTGCTGCTCTGGTTCCAATATTCGGTGAATCACAATAGCAAACACAATGTGACCTTCTCTTTCCTCATAGCCAACCCATTCCTGTGGTCGGAAAATATTGTAGACATCCGCATCTAGTCGGTGGAGCCAGCTTTCTGGGATGGGGTCACCAAGTTTGGGTTTGAGATTTGGATTGAAGGATTCATCGATACCTTCAATGTCAATGCCATCAATGGACATCTGTAGGTCCTCAAGATGCTTAAACAGTTCTACTTCAGATTCTGCCTTCAGGATGAAATCAATAGCTTTAGCTGATTCAGCTTCCTCAAGTTTTTTGATATCAATTCCACTTCTTTGGGCCACGTGTAACACAATGGAATTTACGAGTGCTTCAAAGGAACGCGGACTCAGAGTGAAAGTTACATTTGCATCAATGTACAAGCAAAGTAAAGTTTCATTTTTTTGAAGTAAAAACTCCACTTTTGCTGTTCCAATATTCTGTGGTGGCTCTGTAATTTTCAATATGATGTCAGTATGGAGATTATCCATTGTAATAACCTCTAAGTTCTTCAAGGAACCACTCCAGTGCAGCCTTGAACTCAGCACACACTTTTTTATCAATAGAGCTACTTCCATACTGGAGCATTGCAGAGGCTACAGTAGCGAAGTTTGGAAAAGCAAAAGCTCTCTTAAGCTTCATTGCATATGGTGACTGTTCCTCACATTGACTGGCACACTCCACGTTAAGCACTTCATCACTACAGGCAGAGAGGACTTTGGGTGAGACCCCAGGAGGCAGACATTGACAGAATGCATTCTCAGAAAATTTGAATTCAAATACCCTTTCAGCTAACAGGGAAAACAGGGAATACGGTGAGTTTGATAGATTAAACCTTTTGTGCTTGTAGTGAGTCCTATCATTAAAGAGTAGTAAGGTGCTGTTAACTAGTTTGTGTTCGGCGTTTGGTAGGTACAGTGGCTGTAGTGCTCCAATAGTTTTGGCAAGTGCACTTGAATCAGTATCTCGTAGCGCTAGCAGGTTATGCAGTTTTCTTAGTAAACTTTTAACTGTGGATTCGGTATTTGGATCAAGAGGTTGAATGCACTTGTGTGCTGTTTCAAGTGCAACCCTGATGTGACTGAGTTGAATGCTATTTTCCACTCCCAACACTGAGAGAACTCTCGGAAGAACAGAGTACAAGCAACTGGGGAGAGGACTGATGAAAGGTCGAAAACGTTCAACTTCTTCACTTCTGGAGGCAGTAACCTGCAGGGGCATCACAAGGACTGGCTTTCTGATGCTAAAAGTGTTACCTTGTGAGCATACTGGGATGCAAGCACTATTTGTGAGCTGTTTTAAGCTACTTTCTGGGCAGTTTTTACTTTTCATTAAAAATTCAAAATTGCTTTGCAGAACTTCCAGCAGCAAGTGATCACTGGTTGATCTATAGGCTTCTTTCTGTGTCTGGCAATCTGGTGCGTACTTATCAAAAAGACTGAAGCGGGAGAAACGTGTTCGGGAGACGTTGAGGATATTGTGAATCACATCTTCTGGGTTTGGATTTCTAATTACTCCCAGGGCTTGGTAGAAGTCCTCTTTTACACCAGACATGATTGAAAAGTAAGGAAGTTTCACAACAGGCTTCACAGTCCAAACCAGTCTTGATTGCTCAAAGAGTGCTGCACCACAGAGCTTAGTCATGTTAATGGTTGTACTGCCTAACTGTATCCGATTTTCTGCTGGGTATGTGGGCTGTATCCAATTCAAATCTGACAGCGCTTCGGTGCAGACAAATGCAATTACTGAAATTTGACGCAGAAAGGTAAAGTCTCTACACCAGTCTTCAGCACCAAAAAGATACTCTACTAAAACTGAAGATGCTTTTCGAAGCTTTTTGTGGTCTCCAGATGATACCTTGTGACAGAACTGGATAAATTCGTTCTTGGTAACTTTGGTTCGCAGTCCAATCTTGCGAAAGAATGTTAACCAATGTGGAGCAGACAGCTGTTTCGGGGGGAAGAGGAAGGATGCTTGGAAAGTGGGGAAGATTTCAACATCAGGGTCACTGAAGTCACTTATGGGTTTGAGCGTACCGTCATGCATCAGGCATGGGAGGGCTTTCAATGCAGAAATGAACCGATCAGCAATCCACATTCTGTTCAACGCTTCAGACAATGTGCTTGTCGATTCACTCTCTCTCTCAGCATCATTAAACAACCCAACTCTGATGTGCTGTAGTTGTTTGAGCCGCTCTTCATCACTAAAAAGCTGGAAGTGAGGGAAAATGTACTGAGTGTAGACCTGCAGAGTTGTCAACTCATGTATCCCGAGAACTGATGCTGGCCCAAGCTCGGTCCATACATCATTCCTATTTAGGAACACAACATTTGTCTCCTTGACCCACTTCTCACGCCCAGCCTGACATATGCTGCCTGGCCAAACGTATACATCGCCAAGAAGTGTGCAGAGGTTCCCATCAATATTCTTGAAAAGTGGTATTGACTTAATATTCTGCAAGCTTTTAGAATCATGAGCAAAATGAATTTTTCCAAAATACTCAAAGAGCAATTTGATTTTTTTGTCAATGTCATGTGAGGCCAGGAATGGTGCTAGAGCTCCTTCTTGATATAAACAGAACAGGTTAGTGAGGACTCTGGCATGATCAGACAGTTTGGGACAGAACTGTGTGGCATTTTGTTTTGGTTTAGTAATGTACAACCCAGTAATATTGGTATTGAGGAACGGCATTCCAGCCTGCTGTAACACAGAAACAATTGGAGGCAATGGACTCACAGACTCTGAGAAGATGTCTAAAGGGAGTAATTGGTCATTTGACCGGATGGAGAACAACCGATCATCAGTGGATGGCAGTAGAGCCCACATTCTCACACTCTCTTCTACATGCTTTTGAAAGACGGGGTCAGATGAAAGGCATTGCCAGAGGGGCTTTAGCTCAAGTTCTAGCTTGATGTGTCGGTTGGCATTCTGCACCATTTGTGCCCGAAGAGACGCTGGCAGTGTTGCAGATAGAATGCTTAAAATGAAGCTCCAGTTATCTGAAGAGGGTTCCAGGAAGTAAGTAGCAACATAGTTCATTTTGAGCATGTCGGGATGAAGAAAGCTCTCTTGACATTTGGGAAAAAGTCGAGCATATCCTGATTTAATGACCTTGTTTTGCTCATTAAACTTCCGAAGCTGCTCATCAGCAGTCAGGAGCAGTGGAAGGCCAAATGGAGGCTCAGGGAATACCTTGGGACTGGGTATATTTATCATAGGATTGGATCCAACTGCAGGCATAGCTGTGGACTCTGACTTGGGCGCAAGGAGGTATTCTGTGAACTTCTTGAAACTGTCCAAGGCCTGAAAAGCTGTGTTTTTCACATGGCATGGAAAGTCTGTCTCAGACACCTGCTGGTAAAAGCTGCTGTAATATTGGTACACACTTTGTCTTGAAGCTATTGGCAACTCCACTTTAGTTTTGAGATCTGCAAAGTGATTCTTTATTCTCAGTGGTGCAGCAACAAGGTTCATTCCAATTCTTTCCAAAATAGGAGCTAGTGCTCTTTCTGCAATGGATGGCTTCCAGAAATATCCTTGCTTTGAAGGATTGTCTTTGTTCAGTAGAGGGTGCCACTCAACACTAAATGTCTTACTGCCAGCAGAAGATGTAGATGTATCACTGCTTTCAAACTTCTTGATGCTAGCTAAAACTTTCTCATTTTGCTCTGCAAGTTTCTTGTAAACCATCTTTGCAAGGCCAAGAAAGATGCCCTCTGGAGGTTTCTGCTCTCCTTGAAGACTCAGCCATGTTGGGAAAGCATTGTAGTAGTGACGAATATCGTTACGTAATTGTGTTCCTGAATCGTAGACACTTGACTTAATATAAAACTCTTGGGTATCAACTAGAAACTTGGTATATGAGGAAGCAATGGCTTCAATCAGCATGAGGTTCCACTTCATTCGGTTATCGGGATCATCAGGGTTTGTAGCATGCCACAAATTCCTCCGAGTAGCATCAAGAACAAAATTACCATTCACGTGCACTGGAAGTCTTGAAGTAATGGGAAGAGGCAAGAAGCAGAATACTGCTCCAGACAAGATGTCAGTTTTTTTAGGGTCTGATTTCAGATTTATATGAGCAGCAATGCCATGCTTCGGTTTGATCTGAGGACTGTACATCCACTGCTGGTCTTGCTTCATTGAGTCCCCCACTCCTTGTTGGATGAGCCAACTCTGGCTTCTGCCAGGTTCCGTGGCAGATGTCTTTTCGGTGATTGTGAGGGGATACATGACAGTGTGGATTTTGCTCCCTTGACCTGTAAAGTCTCTGACCATGGCATGTAGTTGAGAACGGCTTTCTCTTGCAGTTTGGTCAATAGTCACTTCAAAGCACTTCATAAGTTGCATTTCAGGCATATGCCTGCGGGCATCTTTAATGACAAAAAATTTAAGTTCAGTCACATGGTTCAAAAAGAAAAGTGCTTGTTGCATCTGAGGTATCCATTCTTTTAAATGTTCTTCCATTTTCCATTTTCTTAAGGGGCTCTGTGACTGGTCCTTGTCATGACCAGCCATTGACTCACCACCTACTATCTCTGAGTTCTTCACCAGTTCAGGAGTGGAGCGAAGAGGAAATCGAAACAAAGAACCCCCTTTCAATTCTTCAGGCCAGTTTCCATCCCGCAGATAGGCTGTCTTCAGATCTGCCCAATTGCTCCAAAATCTCTCATCCAAGTTATCATATCTCCTTCCTGGCAACAGGTCATCGGCTCCAGGGACATAGCGACAGTGAGGGTCCAAGACACACAGAGTGGTTCCATTTGAAATGAAACTGGGGCAGTCAGTAAGGTGGTACACCACATTGAAACCAATGCCATACATGCCAATGGATTCTGCATCTGTTCTTTTGTTGCCAAGCCCAAGTCTCTGGATGCCCCTGAGGTCATCTTCACTGAAGACACTGTCATTCCATACAAGTAGTGCAGGGCCCTGGAGGTCTTTCCAATTGTCAGATGGCAAACTCTCTGTGCCATGCTGCCGCCTATCAAGTATAACATGCAATTTTGTTGCCTTAGCATCATCAGCATTTTGGAGGAGCTCTTTTAAGACAGTGACATCAAAAGGGTATTCTCTCAGAATGTTTTGGATCCTCTGCGTAAGTGGTTCCCTTTGACCAAATCCCGTGCCTTCATATGCATGATCAAAGTACTGATGTTTGGATTCATACTTCTGGAGCAGTTTGCTTCGGACTGGCTTAACACCAAGCTTTAGTGCTGTGTCCCGTGCTATTAACTTATGCACAACCACCCATTCTTCATCAGCCTGACACCATGGAGCATCGTTGAAAACTAATGTTTTAGCATCATGCATCACAAGAGAGTTGTCTGGGAGGAAACAGGTTTGGCTCAATGGCTCTGTTTCATTAATAGCTTGGTCCAAACCTTGGATGATGTTAAACAGTATCCGTTCACACTCATCAGCTACTGGCTCACTACTGAAGTTTTCATGTATTTTCTGCAGAGCATATAGAAAGTCCGAAGCTCACCAAGAGCTGCAATCAAGTATTGTATTTCAGTGTGTGTGGAACACGGAAGAGGTAAGGACCGTTGTGTTCCCACTTCTCTGCTACTGCACTGGGCAATACAAATTGCTTGCCACTCCACACACATGGCTTATGTTGGAGCTCAGTTAGGTCATCTGAGTCAATCTTTTTGCCTGATAACTGAGATTCAAAAAAATTGTATATCTCAGAACAAGATCTATCAACCCATTCACACTCAATGGCTGGAGTAGTGGATGTGGGAGTACCAGGATGTTGGGAGCTAAATACTTCAATTAAATGACAGAGATGCTCTAAAACTTCGTCATATTTTGGAGTAGTTTGAATTTCCAGTGCTGTTTGTATTGTGTGTGATATGCGCCCACATCCACCATTGCTAGGAGTCAGTTCACACACAATTGGTAGCTGTGACCCAACTAAGAGAATGTTCTGTTCTGAAAATCTGAGCATTTCTTTGGGACTCAGTAGGTCAGTACCTTCCCCACACCACTGGAGTGGGTAGTCAGGTGGTTTCTGCATTACAGGTAGGAACTTGATGCCAGACAGCTCCCTTGGTTCCTGAGGTGGCTCGTGGTCAAAAGCTAGTATTGATTGCTGTGTTTTCAACAGATTAGGGTCTGTACACTCTAATATCAGTTTAACTCTTTTGAGTGCCTTGTGTTTGTCTATGGAATACTGATCCCAAATTGATTTGGCTCTCTCTATCAGCATGGACCAGGGCATGGAGCTGCTAATCATCCCAAGTCGAATCAGAGCACCATGGATCATTCGGCTGTCACTTAACTCTTGCAAGGGAAAGGCACTGTCACTTGGGTCATACAACTCTGCAAATGGTGCTTTTGGGTCAATAGTCTCTGAAGCATTTTTCAGTGACTGGCCATCTGGCGAGCAAGGAATACATGCATTATCTTGGAGGTAGCCTTGAATATAATCTATTTGTTTTGTTTGTATTTCTGATGCAACGGCAAATGCTTGAAGCAGACACTTAAGAACATTATTTCGAATGTGCACCAAATCACCAGATTCAAGAGATTGAATGCTTTCAAAGAAAAGCTTGAGGAACTGCTCTTCATCAATTATTGAGCTATTAAGCTTTTCACAGGGGATGTGTTCCTGGTATGAAGAGGGGAGATCAACAACAGGTAACTGAAAGTGTTCAACTACTTTCAGGACACAGTCAGGTGTAGACTGACCAGTTGACTGGCAGAGAATACCAGGAGAAAGGATGTTACTCTCAGCCAGAGTCTGCCACTGTGACAGAGACATGGAGTAGAGCAGGCTACTGGAGCAGATGGACTCATACAGTGGAGCAATAAGATGATCCCAAGGATTGTGCGTCTTTAAATGCTTTTGCAGAGGCCATAGGCTAAAAAATAAGTACTTATCTTCTTTGACATTCTGGTCTGAGCACATCTGTTGAAGAGATGTTAGCAGGTTGAGGTATGCCCTAGGAATGACCTCTTTCATTAGGTCAACATTCCACTGGATCTCATTTCTGTAACTATCGGTGTCTGATTCTTCATCGGAGGAACGAATGCCTTTTCGATTGCTCATCACAGCAAAGTTAGCACTCACATGCACTGGGAGTCCAGTGTGTAGTGTGAGAGGAAGGAAACAGAAGACCTCCCCTGTGATGGGTACTGGCGTGTAGGCTGTCTTATTCCTTGAGGGCGAATCACCATTGGGACATTCGAGCTGGCAGGCCACTGCGGCAGTTGCATACTTCTCTGTGAGATTGAAAGTTATGGTATCAGTGTGAGAAGATACAAGCCATTGTTCATATCTTTCATGCAAAGGATTATGCAGGGTGCTGTGTAAGACGATAACCTTTTCAAGAGTACTGTTTTCCCTTCGTATGTCCACTAGGACTTCAGGAGATGACTTCCCATCACTGATACGGCTGAATGTTAATCGTTTCACATGCTGCAAGAAAAGAAGTAGTTTGGAGCCGGAGGTCTGGATGTCCTCTTTGAGCTTTGTGATAATATTCTCATTGTATTTGATACCACTGATTTCACTGCTAGATGTTCGGAACGGGAGTCGAAATATAGTCCCATCATAACGCTTCTTTGGATCAAAGTTGTACAAACCAGCAAAGGGCATAAGCTGCTGGGAGGAGGTCACAATCCTTTCAGTGAACTTCACCTTCTTTCCCGGCCTTGCAGGGTTTTTAATTTCCTTTTTGAGATGTTGTAATGTTGGATCAAATATGCACATTGTATCATGGCTCACAAATGAAGGGACATCTGTAATGTGGTAAACGGAGCAGAAGCCCACACCAAACTTACCAATCTTCAGTGGCTTGTCTTCTTTAGTAGCTGCTGCTAGCTTTTGTATGTTCTGAAAGTCTTCATCTGTAAAACTGGCATCATTGTGGACAATCAGTGCTGGTCCGTGGCACTCTGCCATTCCTGGATATAGAAGACGTTTTGGTGGGATGTCATGTGTACGGGCATCGTAGCAAATGTTGATTTCAGTAGCTTCAGCATCATCAGCATTCTGAATGAGCTCCTTGACAATGGTAAGACCGCCATCATACTCTCGCAAGATGTTTTTCAGCCGTTGTGTGAGTGTTTCATATTGTCCAGCATCTTTAAAGGTATCTTCAGCAATGTTCAAGTGTTTAGAAAGAGCCATAAGTCCAAGACAGTGAGCCAAGTGGGGATGAATGCGATGGTGTGCGAATATATACTCTTGATCAGAAGATGCCAAGAAGTCCTTTAAGAAGGCATTATCTGTGTAGATCACTTCACTGGCTTCCATTAGCTTTGGAAGTTCAGAATCAGACTCAATGGGAACATACAAATCTTCTCCAGTGAGTTCCACTACATTATTTCCACTATCAGTAAGCCAGTTAAGGATGCTCATGACTGTACTCCATGTTTCTGCAGCCTTGAGCCATCGACTGTCTGTGTCTTTGATCACCTCAAGAACTGAAACAATCTGTGACTGAGTGACATAGTCCGTGACACCAAATTTGATAAACAATTGTGAAAACTGCTGTAAGTCATCTGGTAGTACATAGATGTAAGGCTCCAGGTTTTGGCGGAAGTGGGAGTTCTGTTTGAGTGCGACAACACTGGGAGCGACAAAAGTGCAATCCCTCTTTATCCAGATCCACTGGGGTATTCTCGACCATGAGGCAGGAGTCAGGCTACCTCGATGGTTGTACAGGTATCTGTATATTATGTGGACAATTTTGTTTAGTTGATCCGGATCAATGTCCTCATAGCGATCAATGACTTGCTGGAAATGCATCAAGACATGATCAAGCTCTGTCTGTGTTCTGGGGAAAATGTTGGAGAGTTGTTGGGATGGAGAGCAGTCCACTACATACACTTGTGAGCCTGTTATAGTGGGAAGCTGTTCCCTATTGACATGGTCTGGAAAGAGCACGGAATTGTGAAGAGATGTGAGGTGGGAAGTACAAGTCCTACCTTTCCATGCCAAGCACTCTGGGTAATCCTGAGGAGGAAGAGAGAGAACTGGGAGCCAGCTGTACTGTGAGGCCAAGGTTAGAAGCACTTGCTTCATGGTGGAGTACTGCACCATTTCATTGAGGATTGCATCGTGTGAGCCTAAGTACTTGAGGACTGCTTTTGCTCTTGAAAATCTTACACTGTCCACCTTCTGTGGAGAGCTTGCTGATGAAGCGGCGATAGATTGAATTATTTCCACAATTTCTTTGGCACTGACTGACTGACGCAATCCACAGCCAAGAAGGGAGTATTTGTATTCTTGTTGGTCAAATGGATGAGTAGGGAATACTGGCTTACCTTGGTAGAGCTCTTTTAGATTATGCTGTGAAGGGTCAAAAAGCTCAGAAGGTGATTTACGTACACTAGAGGCAGTTTTAAGGAATGGTAGAGTACGTAGTTCAGACTTGAGCTTGGTAGAGTCTCGAGTGAGCGATGGAAGCAACTGGAGCACTTGCTCCATCAGGCTGTCAATTTGATGGTCTGGGTATGCCTTGTTTTGGATCATGGGAAAGAGGATTTTGAGGATGAACTCCAGCTTGTTTGGTTTCTGTATCCCAGGTATGGAGGTCAAAAAGGTACTTTGGTTTTGTGTTCGTGAAAGAATGATAAGGTTCCTGGGAAGGCACCTGTAATTGATATCAAATCCCTTTGGTTCCATCACTATTATACGGTTCCAAGTTGATTGAGCAGCTTCGTTTGCTGAGTAAAGCTTATCTTGGTTTAGAGCACTAAGGACTGGAAGGCTTGAAAGGGCTTTTTGCTGTGCACTGTTAGGATAAAACTGCTGAGTTGAGAGATATACCTGGATGATAGATGCTTCACTTGGTGAGAGTTTAACTGTCTGGATTTCAGTTATGTTCCTTTGATGAGCATTAACAACTGCTGTCAAAATGCCAGATGGTGATGGTTCGTTCACGTAGGAGGGTAGGTACTTGTGATACAAGTAGGGGAACTTACTTTTGTTTGTATAACGGACCTGCAACTTGGTTAGAGCTTGAAGAAAGTCGGTAGAATAATGCTCAGAGAATAGTAGAACAGGTGAATTACCTGTAAGCGTTGTGACATCAAATCCACTTTGTTTGGAAGATACCACAGGAAGTAATAGTTTCCCAGCAAACGTGCGGAGATCTCGAGTTCTTACCCACCTCCAAAATGTTTCAAACCATTCAGACGGGAAGAAGGGATGAGGGAGAGAAACAGTCTGACAAGAACGCCATTCTTGAGGAAAGCAGTGTGGAAGGAGCTGAGCCACTGCTTGGGTGTCCAGGTTTCGAAGCTGGGTTCTTTGGGAGGAAGCAACAGCTAGCAGCTTGGTTTGCAGATTTGAGTCGTTCTGATACAAGTTTACTAATCGATCATTTAAGTTGGGAAGCAAAGCTTGTGGATAGTCTCCGCTGCAAAGATAGCGGTACTTGTACAAACTAGGCGATGTGAACTGCTCAAACCTACCATCAGCTAGTGGAAGCAGAAAGAGTCCCTGAAGATCTGAATACTGTTGATCTGTGAGGCAGTATCTGAGAAGCTCATACTTACTGTGGGCATCAATGCTCATGTAACTTCCACTCTGAATCCGAATGTGGTTACGGGTGAGACTAGGTGACACAGACTTAGGAGAAAATCCTGCAAGCCGAAGAGCCTCCCAGATCCTCGGTGGCACATCGACGAGCTTGACACCACAGGAGGAAAGGATGTGATGCACTATTAGTGAGAAATTACCTTCCCGTGGGACAAACACTCCCTCACTAGGTACAATCCACCTCCCAAAATTAGTGTCCGATCTCTCTGTCCAGACAACTGGTTGACTCATGAGAATACGAAACAAGGGAAGCAAGAGAACCTTCCAGTTACTGTACTGGACCCTACTCACTTCTGGCCATGCACTGTAGTATTCCTTTGGTGCTAGGAGGTCCTTGGCTCTATTGAGCAGTAGTGCATAGCACGGGGGAAGAAGCTGGCTCACCAGCAAGGTATTCCATTCGGCAGTGGGGTCATTTTTCCTCTCAATGCCTGGCCATTTGAGTGTTCTTCGATCATCATTCAGGCCGAACGTGCCATTAACATGCACAGGGAGAGGGGACGAAGCTTCTGCCGGCATTGGAAGAAAGCAGAAGATACGACCACTAGAGGTCGGGGTGGGGGCAGTGCCATCTTTGAGCTCCAGAGCCACACCCACCCAGGGGAAAACATGCTGTTTTACAGCTGCTGTATGAACATTTGAGCTTGGAGACCCTACCTGGTTGGCAACCAGCCAGTGACTCCGTGTTGTGTGGCCACCATCCGTCACAGCTACATGGAAGTTGGTCACTACATTAATGTGCTGGCTGATACTGTAGGACTGTGACTCATGTGCTGATTTTAGCCGGTCCATGAAATGCTTTCGATCTCGGTATGTTTGTTCCCTTTCTGCTATTTCTACTCGAAACAACTGCTGCTGTCCCCCATGCTGGGGGAGTTCGAATACTTCAATTGTGTCAATAGAGCGGAGGAAAAGCAGAAGGAACTTTGCCTCTTCTTTGAGAGCTGTGAGCAATTCATGCAACTTTGAAACCGTGTATACATTCTCTGAAAGCTCAGAAGGAGTATCACGAAGAGGAAAGCGGAAGAGGGTACCAGAGTAATCACGAGTTGTGCTAGCAGAGAAGTCACATATGCCATTAAAAGGGGCAAGACTGTCTTGCAAGCCCTTAACCTGGAGCTCAGAAATATCAAACCACTGACCCGATTCCCCCTTCCATACCTTCTCCTGTGGCTCAAGATAGGCAAGCTTCTTCTCACTGATGATCACTGGGAGGTCTATAGGAAATGATATAGTACACCACATCAGCAGTTGACCCACTGATAAGGCTCATCAAACTGTTCCGCTACCACTGTTAATACAGGTGCAGGCAATTAAGACAACCAAAGGAGTGCTACCTGGTTCCATACTTTGTATGGAGGGTGCACCTCGCACATGCTACTCAGTACCCAGCCAGTGCCCAGGTACACTCAATCTCTAGATATATAACTGTTTATACTGTATTGTGACTTTTGTGGGAATAAAGTTCATAGAGACTCATGTGTGTAGTATGGCAATTGTCTGAACTTTGTCATACAGCTACAGTGCTACAAATGAAGACATAGACTTTGGTGAAATTTGCTTGTATATAGGCTCAACCACACCCCAGGTGCCATAAATCACATAACACATAAAATTTAGAAATTCGTACATTATAAAAAATAGAGAGTTATACATCCGAGGTGACTTGCCAGCTATCTAGCTATAGAGATCAAAACATGCAGGAACAAATTATAGACTCAGTGTCTTACCGGTGATGTGGTAAACAGAGTTGAATCCAATGCCGAATTTTCCAACTTTGAAAGGGTCCTCGACTTTGCCACTCCGTTGGAGGTTCTGTATGCCCTCCCAGTCACTGTCTTCAAACTTTGCATCATTGTAAGCCAGGAGGGCGGGGCCTTGGAATCTTGCTAGCTCAGGCTTGACCAATGAACGGGCTCCATGCTGTCTGCCATCCAGATAGAAGCGCACAGTCCTGGCTCCTGCATCATCAGCATTCTGGATTACCTCCTGCAAAGGGGAGAGAGAGTGACTATCACTGGCTGTCAGACCTAGGACGAGTTCATGCATGTATGTACTAGCCCGCTGTATAAGGGACAAACAAATACTATGATGTCATGATGTTATCAGAATTAATGGAAGGTTCAGAAAACTTAAATGATACAAGAGTACCTACTTTCGGGCCCTTACATGGCTACCACAGTATACGTATTTCAGCAAGGGAATTCTGTATAGGCATATAGCTACTACACCTAAAGCGCATGCTACATATACTAACTATACTAAGTATCAGTAGATTTCAGCAATCCCGAATTATTATTCATACACCATGGGGTTCTCGTAATTTTAATATACCTTGAAAATCTGTCCGTCTGGGTATCTCTCAAGGATGGCTTTGATGGTCACGGAGAGGGGAGGCCGTCTCTGACCAAACGTGTGGGAATCTTGGTCCTCCATCCTGTAGCTACTCCACTGTAGGGAAAAATGCAGAATCAGTACTGAGCTAGCTAGTTAATGTTCCAACACACACTAGATAGCTAGCAAAGTACTAGCCTAACTACAGCCCTTAGTTATTACTGCGAATTTAATAGGGATACCACGCATACAGAACTCTATAGCCATATTAATTATTAGCTATTGAATCAAGTTCAACCAGCATTCACCTACCTTTAGTTAGAAAGAACTCATCCATTGATATCTCTGTGACGTACAGTCTAGTAATACACGTACTAGTATGTTAGTCACACACTGCACTTGTTATGCCTGCACATGCAATTCTGACAGTAACTACCCCTAGTGTAGAATTTAAGCGCGAACCGCTACCATATCCGTGCATCAGTTAATGATATTCATTAATTAACTCACAGTCTCCTGGAATGTCGTACCACTCCTTCAAGATCTCAGGATAACCACAAACTTTAAATTTTCCCTGAAATATAGCAGCTCAATATAGCTTATGATTCCCGGTCTCCTGCAGAAACTATGTAGACCTGCATAAACTAGCTATAGCAATAGTAATTTTTTTGCATGCAACCCATAAATGAGTCAAATCACTCCAGTAGTTGTGCATTGGTGACCATATGTAGGAGTGCCCACATACACTGAGCCACCACACAATGCTAACTATAGCTAGTTCAACCTCTCTGGTGGTCTCTTGTTCCCAGCCCATAGTACTATGTATATATCTCAACCTTGCAGGGAAACCATGCAAGTAGCTGGTGGAATTAAGAAGTCATCATGATGTGCTCCTGGAAAAACTATTCATGCTCAGGTAAGGCAAGCAGAAGGTGATGAATATTGGTGGTGAATACTGTTATAAGTGCATTCAGTTTTGGAGAACACCCACTTCTTGGGATGGTGGTGTTAGTGGAATAGGGCAGTGGCAGCAAGAAAGGTGAGTTCATGTGAACAAAACTAATGTTAGCAGAACTTATATCTACAAAAATGGTCATAATTATTGTTATTACCAATGCACCAGACTAGCATTGGCGCCAGTGATCCTACTGGGTTACTTAGATTGCCCTATGATGACAAACCAGTGGATTCATGCCAGCCCTGCTTACTCACATTGCAGGACAATGGTTATGCCCTCCAGACTGACCTGAGCTTTCTATACAATTTTGAACTCGGACTTTCAATTTTCTTCTGTAAATGCAACACAACGCACTACACCTAATGTAGGGATATACTACTCAAACATCGGTGTAACTAGCCATCTGTGGCTATATATAGCTATATATAGCTATATACAGCTATATTGAAGGACATGAGTCTGTATGGCTATCAAGGTATAATAATATGGTTTCTGGGAAACTACTGGTTAATAATGTCCACTGTTCACTCATGATCAGGGTCCAGGGATATACAGATCACAAAATGTAGTATATAGCAGAAGTTGCATTGATGATGGCATTACTCACAACAAGTCTACACAATTACAAGCATGATATCATCAGGTTGTACACTATACGTGCATCATTTTGAGTGATAACCCAGTTGAGGTATACAACAAATGTGAAGACCTGGTATCGATATATGCATACAATTAGTTTCAACGTATCATTACACAACACCAAGCTAACACTTTTTGAATAATATAAAAAGAATAACCACTGCCAAGTAATAATCAACTAGTATGAGGTGTGGGGCTCAAGATCACAGACCGGAACTGCCTGGCCTAGCTACATGTTATAGTATGGTAATTGTATTCACCTCTATGACTATGGGCTATAAGTTTGTTATTCAACATAAGCTAATTGTCTTCTGAGGAACCTTTGACAAGTTCTTTCATCCTGGCAAAGATACCTCTGCAGTTGCTGCAGCATGCTTGGCTTCATTAGGGCCATAGTGGCATGCTGGAACGGAAGGAGGTGAGTATCGGTTAGGAAAGCGGGTATTAAGGTAGTACTCTTCCAATTGACGTGCATGTGACCGCAAGCCATGTGTAATCGAGCTTTCTTGCTCAAGAGCTACAGCATGCGGCATAAGATCATGCTTTTTTAAACTCCCAGGGTCAAGACCACACACGGCATACTTCCCCGCCTTGAAGGCCTTTTCTGCAACTTCATGTGCAAGAAAGTAGATATGACAACAAACCTCATCAATTGTGTCTATTTTTGCCAGTAATACTCGAGAGCCTTCAGATCAGCTTCAGCCTGTTCTATCCATACACCTGCTGTTCTTGGCTCACAAACCCTGCAGTGCTGCCATAGATGGACATCCTTTTGGGGATCCACCTGACATGTTTTTTTCTCTCGAATAGTGTTCATACTTCCAACTACTGGACGAACTGTGAAGCAGTACTTTGCTACAGATGCCCTAATCATCATCACATTAAGTATAGAAGTTTTGGACATAGCATCAGTTAAATTACTAAATAAATCATGCTTGAGTAAGTTCTGCATGTATAGCTAGGAGACTTGGTACATTACAAATATGATGTCAATTGCAATACAGGAGCAAGTATAACTATCAGTGATATTCAAAGTTTCTACACTATAGCTATTCTTAGTTAATTAGTTGTCGCATCTTAACTTGTCCAAGATCTCTTCTGCACAAGTTGCAGCCTCTCTGGCCTGGTGGAAGTTAAAGTGCTCAGCTGGGACTGCAGGAGGAGTGTACTGGTTGGGGAAGCGAGTATTCAGATAGTACCCACGGTTTTCCAGTGCTTGAGCGAGCTGTTTGTAGTCCTGCCATATTTTGTTTTCTTTCTTGCTCTGGAGCATCCGGTTCTTCAAGTGGTCTACCTACTTCAAGTCGCTCAACCTGCCGCCGGAGGTACTGGAAGGCCTTTGTGGCCAGGGGATGGGAGCACTTGTCGGGGTGCCACTTGAGGTAGAGCCTTTGGATTGCTTTCCTCCTTTGGTCATCAGGCAGCTTCCAGATATGCTGCAGTTCCTCAAAAATTTGCTTTTTAATTGATTTCAAGTCATCAGTATCAAGGGTTTTCCTCAGCTGTGAAGTTTCGCTGTCAGGATTAAACAGACACAGGGTTTGACTTCCATCTGGATTTCTCTGTAATTCAGCTGAGCGAAGAATCTTGTACAAGTAGAGAACATTCACAACGTTGCCTTCTTGGTCATCAGGGCTTGTACGTATGAGGTATTGGTCCATTGGTTCAGCATCTTCAGACTCCTGCTCTACTTGTCGAATTCGATGAACTACAATTGCAAACACAACATGACCTTCTCTTACTTCATACCCAACCCACTCTTCTGGTTTGAAGGTGTTATGGACATCCATGTCTAGTCGGTGGAGCCAGGTTTCAGGAATTGGTTTACCAAGTTTGGGCTGGAGATTTGGGTTAAAGGATTGACAGTCAATGCCAATACTGTCAACAGGCATTTCAAGTTCCTCGAGTTGCTCGGACAACTCTAATTCAGACTCAGCTCTCAAAATGATGTCAATGGCCTTTTCTGCTCCATCAAGGTCTTTAAGACTAATTTGACCCCTTTGGGCCACATGCAGCACAATGGAGTTTACAAGTGCTTCAAAGGAACACAGACCCAGGGTGAGAGTTACATTTGCATCAATGTACAAAAAAAAGGAACAGTCCTTCTTCTTCTGAAGCAAGAAGTCCACTTTTGCTGTTCCGATGTTCTGCGGTGGCTGTGTAATTTTTAGTATGATATCAGCCTGGAGGTTTTCTATTGTGATAACCTGTAGGTTTTTCAGGAACCACTCCAGTGAAGCCCTGAATGCTGTGCACAGCTGTTCATCAACTGAGCTGCTGCCGTATCGTAGCATTGCATAAGCTGCTGTGGCGAAAGTTTTGAAACCAAATATTCTCATAAGTCTTATTGCATATGGTGACTGTTCTTCACATTCGTTGGCACATTCCACATTAAGCACTTCATCAATACAGGCAGAGAGGGCTTTGGGTGAGACCTCAGGAGGTAGACATCGACAGAATGCCTTCTTGGTAAAACCCATTTCATGCTTTGGAGCAGGAAGGGAAAACAGAGAGTATGGCGAGCTGGAGAGATCGAAGCTGTGCTCTTTGTAGTGGCCTTTGTCTTTGTACAGTAGATACTTGCTTTCAACCAGCTGGTCTTCAGTGTTTAGCAGATACAGTGGTTGCAATATTGCTGCATCTACATTTAATTCGCTATCCCGTAGAAGGCTATATAATTTTCTAAGCAGATATTTCAGTGCATTCTTTGTATTTGGATCAAGAGGCTGTTGAATGTGCTTATATGCTGTTTCAAGTGCCAGTCTTATATGGCTGGCTTGAATGTTAGTGATGACCCCCAAGACTGAGAGAACGCCTGGAACAGCAGAGTATAGACAGTTGGGGAGAGGATTTATGAATGGATGAAACATTCTCACTTCTTCAGGGCTGGAAGCAACAACCTGTTGTGGCAGTGCAAGGACTGGCTCACTGATACCGAATGTATCTCCTTCTCTACAAACTGGTATGCAGGTTGCATCAGTGAGTTGCTGTAACCAGCATACCTTTAAATTTGATTCCTTGAGAAACTCGAAGCTCTCCTGCAGAACTTTCAGCAATAAGTGTTCACTGCTCAGTGAGGAATGGGTTTGTTTCTTTGTTCGACAATCACTTGTATATTTGTCAAAAAGACTGAAGTGTGAAAAACGTGTTCGGGATATGTTGAGGATATTGTGGATCACATCCTCTGGGTTGGGACTTCTAATTACTCCCAGGGCTTCATAGAATTTCTTTGCTATACCCTTATTAGTAGAATCGGGAAGAGTGGGGAGTTTTACAACCGACTTCACTGTCCAAACCCGCTGGGAGTTCTTTATTCTAGAGTTCCTGAGGAGAACTGCGCCACAAAGCTTAGTCATATCAATGATTGTGCTGCCAAACTGTATCCGATTTTCTGCTGGGTACGTTGGCTGTATCCAACTCAAATCTGACAGAGTTTCAGTACAGACAAATGAAATTGTTGAAACTTCTCTTAGATAGGTATAGTCGCTATACCAGTCTTTGGCACCAAAGAGATACCTCAGTAAGACTGAAGATGCTGTTCGAAGGTCCCTGTGGTTTCCAAACGATACCTTGCGACAGAACCTAATAAAGTCCTCCCGGGTTACTTTAGTCTGCAGTCCAATCTTGCGAAAGAACTCTAGCCACTTGTCATCTGATAACTCTTCTGGAAGGAAGATAAAAGATTCTCGAAATGTGGTGAAGATAACGACTTTGGGGTCACTAAAGTCCCGCACAGGTTTGAGATTGCCGTTGTGCATCAGGCATGGCAGGTATTTCAATGCAGAAATGAACTGATTAGCAATCAGTTTCCTGTTCACTGCTTCTAACAAATCACTTGTTGACTCACTCTCTCTTTTAGCATCTTTAAATAGCCCATCTCTGATGTGCTGTAGCTGCTTGAGCTGCTCTTCTTCACTGAAAAGGTGGAAATGTGGGAAGATGTACTGCGTGTAGACCTCCAAAATGGTCAATTCCCGTATCCCAAGAACTGATGCTGACCCAAGCTTGGTCCATACGTCATCCTTTTTTAGGAACACAACATTTGCCTCCTTGACCCACTTCTCACGCCCAGCCTGACATATGCTGCCTGGCCAAACATATGCATCGCCAAGAAGAGTGCAAAGGTTCCCATCAATGTTTTTGAAGAGTGGTAATGCCTTTATTTTCTGCAAGCTATCAGGATCATCTGCAAAGTGAATTTTTCTAAAATACTCAAATAATGTTATGATATTTCTTTCTACTCCAGAGGAAGTCAGAAATGGTCCCAGGGCTCCTTCCTGATACATGTGGTATAGGTTTGTGAGGATTCTGCCATGATCAGATACTTTGGGACAGAATGGTACATGTACAACAGGTCCAGTAACGTCTGTATCAAGGAGTGGCATTCCTGTGCTTCTCAGTACTGGCATTATTGGATTCAGAGATTCTGAGAGGCTCACTGGAGACAACATTGGATGACCCTCTGAAAGGAGGCACACTGGGAGTAATTGGTCATTTGACCGGAAGGAGAACAACCGATCATCAGTGGATGGCAGGAGGGCCCAAATGCTCACAATCTCTTTCAAGTGCATTTGGAAGACTGGGTCAGATGAAAAGCATTCCCACAGAGGTTTTAGCTCATGCTGGAGCTTAATGTGTCGGTTGGCATCCTGCACTCTTTGTACTTGGAGGGACCCAGGCAGTGTGAGAGATAGAATGCTGCAAATGAAGCTACTGTTGTCTGCAGACGGCTCCAGAAAGTAGGTAGGCATATAAGGGAACTTCAGCATGCTGGGATGAAGAAAGCTTTCTCGGCATTTGGGGAATAGATTAACAAAACTTGATTGAATGACCTTGTTTTGTTCATCAAACTTCCGAAGCTGCTCATCAGCAGTCAGGAGCAGTGGAAGGCCAAATGGAGGCTCAGGGAATACCTTGGGACTGGGTGTAAATCCAACTGTAGGCATAGCTGTGGACTCTGACTTGGGCGCAAGGAGGTACTCTGTGAACTTCTTAAAATTGTCTGTGGACTGAAAAGCTGTGTTTGTCACATGGCATGGAAAGCCTGTCTCAGATACCTGCTGGTAAAAGCTGCTGTAATATTTGTACACACTTTGTCTTGAAGCTATTGGCAACTCTACTTTAGTGTCCAGATTAGAAAAATGTTTCTGTAGTCTGAGTGGTGCAGCAACAAGGTTCATTCCAATTCTTTCTAAAATAGGAGCAAGTCCCTTTTCTTCAGGTGATGGCTTCCAGAAATATCCCTGTTTTGAGGGATTGTCATTATTCAGTAGAGGGTGCCACTCAACACTAAATAACTGTTTACTTTTAGTAGGAGAAGATTTTATCTCTTGGATTTTCATAATGCTCACTAAAACAGTTTCATTTTGGTCTGCAAGCTTCCTATATACCATCTTTGCAAGTTTAAGAAAGACGTGTTCTGGAGGTGAAGGTGACTGCTCTGTATCCTGCCGAGTCTTTAGCCACGTTGGGAAAACATTATAGTAGTGCTGAATATCATTCCATAAAAATGTCCTTGAGCCATAGGCACCTGACTTGACATAAAACTGTTGGGCATCAACTAGAAACTTGGTATATGAGGAAGCAATGGCTTCAAACAGCATGAGGTTCCATTTCATTCGGTCATCAGGATCATCAGGGTTTGTGCCATGCCACAAGTTTCTCCGAGTAGCATCAAGTATGAAATTTCCGTTTACATGCACTGGAAGTCCTGAAGAAATGGGAAGAGGCAAGAAGCAGAATATTGCTCCAGATAAGAGGTCAGTTTTTTTAGGGTCTGATTTCAGATTTATATGAGCAGCAATGCCATGCTTCGGTTTGATCTGAGGACTGTACATCCACTGCTGGTCTTGCTTCATTGAGTCCCCCACTCCTTGTTGGATGAGCCAACTCTGACTTGTGCCAGGTTCCGTGGCAGAGGACTTTTCAGTGATTGTGAGGGGATACATTATGGTATGGGTTTCACTCCCTTGTCCTGTAAAGTCTCTGACAATGGTACATAGGCGAGTACGACTTTCTCTTGCAGCTTGGTCAACACTTACTTCAAACCACCTGGTAAGCTGCATTTCAGGTGTACCTCTGAGCACATCTTTAATGACAAAAAATTTGAGCTCAGTCACGTGGTTCAAGAAGAAAAGTGCTTGCTGCATCTTAGGTATCCATTCGTTTAAATATTTTTCCATTCTCCATCTTGTTAAGGGTGTCTTTGATTGATCATGACCGAGGGAGCCCCAAGTTGGTGCGTCACTGTGGTCTACTAGTTGTGAATTTTTCACTAAATCAGTAGTGGAGCGAAGAGGAAATCGAAATAAGGAACCCCTTTTCAATTCGTCAGGCCAGGTTCCATCTCGTAAGTAGGCTGTCTTAAGATCTGCCCACTTATTCCAAAATCTTGAATCCAAGTTATCATATCTCCTTCCTGGTTGCTGTTCATCAGCTCCAGGGACATAGCGACAGTGAGGGTCCAAGACACACAGAGTTGTTCCATTTGAAATGAAACTGGGGCAGTCAGTAAGGTGGTACACCACATTGAAACCAATGCCATACATGCCAATGGATTCTGCATCTGTTCTTTTGTTGCCAAGCCCAAGTCGCTGGATGCCTTCTAGGTTTTCTTCACTGAAGACACTGTCATTCCACACGAGCAGTGCAGGACCCTGGAGGTCTTTCCACTCAGGAGATGGCAAACTCTCTGTACCATGCCGCCGCTTATCAAGAATTACATACATTTTGGTGGCTTTGGCATCATCAGCATTTTGGAGGAGTTCTTTCAAGACAGTGACATCAAAGGGGTATTCCCTCAAGATGTTTTGGATTCTTTGAGTAAGTAGCTCTTTCTGACCGAATGGGACGCCTGCAAAATGTTGCCTTGTAGATTCATATTTCTTTAACAGTTTACTCAGAACTGGCTTAACACCAAGCTTTAGTGCTGTGTTCCGTGCTATTGAGCTATGCACAACTGTCCATTCTTCATCAGACTCATACCATTGAGCATCATTGAAAACTAATGTTTTAGCATCATGCATCACAAGAGAGTTGTCTGGGAGGAAACAGGTTTGGCTCAATTTTAATGGCTCTGTTTCAATAATAGCTTGGTCCAAACTCTGAATGATGTTAAACAGTATCCGTTTACACTCATCATCTACTGGTTTACTACCGAAGACTTTGTGTATTCTCTGTAGGGTACATAGGAAGTCTTCAGCTCCAAATTCCTTCTTGATGCCAAGAGCTGCAGTTAAGTGTGGTTTGTATCTCAGAGTGTGGGGAACACGGAAGAGGTAAGGACCGTTGTGTTCCCAGTTCTCTGCTACTGCACTGGGCAATACAAACTGCTTGCCACTCCACACACAGGGCTTATGTTGGAGCTCAGTTAGGTCACCTGAGTCAATCTTTTTGTCTGACAACTGAGATTCAAAAAATTTGTATATCTCAGAACAAGATCTACCAACCCATTCACACTTAATGGCTGGAGTAGTAGATGTGGGAGTACCGGGATGTTGGGAGCTAATCACTTCAATTAAATGACAGAGATGCTTTAAAACCTCGTCATGTTTTGGAGTAGTTTGAATTTCCAGTGCTGTTTGTATTGTGTGAGATATGCGCCCACATCCACCCTTGCTAGGAGTCAGTTCACACACAATTGCTAACTGTGACCCGACTAAGGCTGTGTTACTTTTGGAATATCTGAGCAGTTCTTTGGGACTCAATAGGTCACTACCTTCCCCACACCACTGGAGTGGGTAATCGGATGGCTTCTGCATTACAGGTAGGAACTTGATGGCAGACAGCTCCCTTGATTCCTGAGGTGGCTCGTGGTCAGTAGCTAGTATTGATTGCTGTGTTTTCAACAGATTAGTGTTTGTACACTCTAATATCAGTTTAACTCTCTTAAGTGCCTTGTGTTTGTCTGTGGAATACTGATCCCAAATTGATCTGGCTCTCTCTATCAGCATGGACCATGGCATGAAGTTACTTATCATCCCCAGTTGACTCAGAGCACCGTGGATTAACTTACTTTTTATTAGCTCTTGTATTGGAAAGACACTGTCATCTGGGTCATACAACTCTGCAAATGACACTTTAGGGTCAATAATCTCAGTACAATTTTTCAATACCTGACCACCTGGTGTGCAAGGAATACAGGCATTACTATGGAGATAGTTCTGCAGATACTCTGTTCGTTTGGTGTGTGATTCTGATGCAACAGCAAATGCTTGAAGCATGCATTTGAGGACTCTATTTCGAATGTGTACCAGTCTCCCAGATCCAAGTTCATGAATATTTTTGAAGAAACGCTGAAGGAATTCTTTCTCATTAATCATTACATCTTTAAGCTCTCCCTGTGAAAAAGGCTCCTGGTAAGAGAGAGGAAGTTCAACAACAGGTAGCTGAAACTGTTCTATTACTTTCACGACACAGTCAGGTGTAGACTGATCGGTTGACTTGCAAAGAATGCCGGGAGAAAGGATCTTACTCTCAGCCAAAGTCTGCCACTGTGACAGAAAGTTGCAGTAGAAGACGTTACTGGAGCAGATGAGTTTGTAGAGTGACTCAATAAAGTACTTCCAAGGATTGTGTGTCTTCAAATTCCCTTGCAGTGGCCATAGACTGAAGAATTCATAATTAGCCTTTTTAATTTTCTTATCGGAACACATCTGTTGAAGAGATGTTAGCAGGTTGAGGTATGCCTTAGGAATGACCTCTTTCATCAAGTCAACGTTCCAATGGATCTCATTTCTGTAACTATCGGTGTCTGATTCTTCATCGGAGGAACGAATGCCTTTTCGATTGCTCGCCACAGCAAAGTTAGCACTCACATGCACTGGGAGTCCAGTGTGTAGTGTGAGTGGAAGGAAACAGAAGACCTCCCCTGTGATGGGTACTGGGGTGTAGGCTGTCTTATTCCTTGAGGGCGAATCACCATTGGGACATTCGAGCTGGCAGGCCACTGCAGCAGTTGCATACTTCCTTGTGTGATTGAAAGTTATGGTATCAGTGTGGGAAGACACAAGCCATTGTTCATATCTTTCATGTGAAGGATTATGTAGGGTACTGTGTAAGACGATAATCTTTTCAAGAGTACTGTTTTCCCTTCGTATGTCCACTAGGACTTCAGGAGAATGCTTCCCATCACTGATACGGCTGAATGTTAATCGTTTCACATGTTGCAAGAAAAGAAGTAGTTTGGAGCCGGAGGTCTGAATGTCCTCTTTGACTTTTGTGATCATATTTACATTGTATTTGATACCACTAATTTCACTGCTAGATGTTCGGAATGGGAGTCGAAATATAGTCCCATCATAACACTTCTTTGGATCAAAGTTGTACAAACCAGCAAAGGGCATAAGCTGCTGGGAGGAGGTCACAATCCTTTCAGTGAACTTCACCTTCTTTCCCGGCCTTGCAGGGTTTTTGATTTCCTTTTTAAGATGCTGTAATGTTGGGTCAAATATGCACATTGAGTCATGGCTCACAAATGATGGAACATCTGTTATGTGGTAAACGGAGCAGAAGCCCACACCAAACTTACCAATCTTCAGTGGCTTGTCTTCTTTTGTAGCTGCTGCTAACTTTTGTATGTTCTGAAAGTCTTCTTCTGTAAAACTGGCATCATTGTGGACAATCAGCGCTGGTCCGTGGCTTTTTGCCATTCCTGGATATAGAAGACGTTTTGGTGGGATGTCATGCATACGGGCATCGTAGCAAATGTTGATTTCAGTAGCCCCAGCATCATCGGCATTCTGAATGAGCTCTTTAACAATGGTAAGACCGCCATCATACTCTCGCAAGATGTTTTTCAGCCGTTGTGTGAGTGTTTCATATTGTCCAGCATCTTCAAATGCATCTTCAGCAATGTTCAAGTGTTCACTGAGAGGCGTAAGTCCAAGGCAGTGAGCCAAGTGGGGATGAATGCGATGGTGTGCGAATGTATACTCTTGTTCTTCTTGATCAGAAGATGCCAGGAAGTCCTTTAAAAAGGCATTGTCTGTGTAGACCACTTCACTGGCTTCCATTAGCTGTGGGAGTTTCGGAATCAGACTCAATGGGAACATACAAATCTTCTTCAGTGAGTTTCCACTACTTTATCTCCACTATTCAGTAAGCCAGTTAAGGATGCTCATGACTGTACTCCATGTTTCTGCAGCCTTGAGCCATCGACTGTCTGTGTCTTTGATCACCTCAAGAACTGAAACAATCTGTGACTGAGTGACATAGTTCCATGACACCAAATTTGATAAACAATTGTGAAAACTGCTGTAAGTCATCTGGTAGTACATAGATGTAAGGCTCCAGATCGTTTTGGCGGAAGTGATGAGTTCTGTTTGAGTGCGACAACACTGGGAGCGACAAATTGGTGGCAATCCCTCTTTATCCAGATCCACTGGGGAATTCTCGACCATGAGGCAGGAGACAGGCTACCTCGATGGTTGTACAGGTAATCTGTATATTATGTGGACAATTTTGTTTAGTTATTGGATCCTGATCAATGTCCTCATAGCGATCAATGACTTGCTGGAAATGCATCAAGACGCAATCAAGCTTTGTCTGTGTTCTGGCGAAAACGTTGGACAATTCTTGGGATGGAGAGCAGTCCACTACATACACTTGTGAGCCTGTTATAATAGGAAGCTGTTCCCTATTGACATGGTCTGGAAAGAGCACGGAGTCATGAAGGGATGTGAGGTGGGAAGTACAGGCCCTACCTTTCCAAGGCAAACAGTCTGGGTACCTCTTGGGAGGAAGGGTGTGGACTGGGAAGCCAGCTGTACCGTGAGGCCAATTGTGGAAGGGCTTGTTTCAAGGTACAAAAATGTCCAAACTGTTCAAAATCAAGAGTCACCTTTTCATTGAGGATTGCACTGTGGGAGGCCAAGTACTTGAGGACTGCTTTTGCCCTTGAAACTCTTGTTTTGTTCACCTTCTGTGGAGAAGTTGCTGATGAAGTGGCAATAGATTGAATTATTTCCACGATTTCTTTGGCACAGACTGACTGACGCAATCCACAATCAAGAAGGGAGTATTTGTACTTCTGCTGGTCAAACGGAGGTGTAGGGAATACTGGGTTACCTTCGTAAAGTTCTTTTAGATTATGCTGTGAAGGGTCAAAAAGCTCAGAAGGTGGATTTACGTACACTAGAGGCAGTTTTAAGGAATGGTAGAGTACGTAAGTTCAGACTTGAAGCTTGGTAGAGTCTCGAGTGAGCGATGGAAGCAACTGGAGCACTTGCTCCATCAGGCTGTCAATTTTGATGGTCTGGGTATTGCCTTGTTTTGGATTCATGGGAAAGAGGATTTTGAGTATTGAACTCCAGCTTGGTTGGTTTCTGTATCCCAGAAATATGGAGTTCAAAAAGGTACTTTGGTTTTGTGTTCGTGAAAGAATTGATAAGATTTCTGATGGAAGACACCTGTGGTTAATATCAAAGCCCTTCTGGTTCCATCACTATCTTTCTGTTCCAAGTTGACCTGAGCAGCTTCGTTTGGCTGAGTAAAGCTTATCTTGGTTTAAAAGCACTAAGGACTGGAAGGCTTGAAAGGACTTTTTGCTGTGTACTGTTAAGGATAAAACTGCTGAGTTGAGAGATACAACCTGAATGCTAGATGCTTCAGAAGATGACAACACAACATTTGGATTGCTGCTGTATGTTCCATCTGATAAGCTTTTGCAATTGCATGTCAATATCCCAGCTGGTGATAAAATCATTCACATAAGAGGACAGTTGCCTGTTGTGATACAAAGTAGGAAAATCTCTTTTGGATTGGTGTAGCGAATCTGTAATTTTGAAAACGCTTGAAGCAAGTCTGGTTGAACATTGCTCAGAGAATAGTAAAGAACAGGTGAGCTACTCTACAAGCTGGGTAGCCTCAAACTCAAATCCACTTTGTTTGGAAGACACCACAGGAAGTATCAGCTGTCCAGCAAATGTGTGGAGATTTACGAGTTCTTACCCACCTCCAAAATGTTTCAAACCACTGCAGATGGGAAGAAGGGATGAGGGAGGGAAACAGTCTGACAAGAACGCCATTCTTGAGGAAAGCAGTCTGGAAGGAGCTGAGCCACTGCTTGAGTGTCCAGGTTTCGAAGCTGTGTTTTTTGAGAGGAAGCCACAGATTGCAGTTTGCTTTGCAGGTCTGAGTCATTTTGATGCAAATTTACTAAACGATCATTTAAGTTGGGAAGCAAATCTTGTGGATAATCTTTGCTGCAAAGATAGTGGTACTGGCTTACATAGTACAAAGATTCAAATTGCACAAACCTACCATCAGCTAGTGGAAGCAGAAAGAGTCCCTTAAGATCTGAATAGTTTTCATCTGTGAGACAATATCTGAGAAGTTCATGCTTATCATGGGCATTTATATATACAGAAGTATAACTACTGCCCTGTTTCCGTATGTGGTGACGGGTTAGACTAGGTGTTACCTGAGTTGGAGAGATTCTTGCAAGCCGAAGAGCCTCCCAGATCCTCGGTGGCACATCGACCAGCTTGACACCACAGGAGGAAAGAATGTGATGCACAATTAGTGAGAAATTACCTGCCTTTGGGATGAACATTCCCTCACTCGGCACGATCCAACTTCCCACGATCCAACTTCCCATCTTAGTGTCCAATCTCTCAGTCCAGACAACTGGTTGACTCATGAGGACACGAAACAAGGGAAGCAAGAGATCCTTCCAATTACTGTACTGGGCCCTACTCACTTCTGGCCATGCACTGTAGTATTCCTTTGGTGCTAGGAGGTCCTTGGCTCTATTGAGCAGTAGTGCATAGCACGGGGGAAGAAGTTCGCTCACAAGCAAGGTATTCCACTCGGCAGTGGAATCAATTATTCTCTCAATGCCAGGCCATTTGAGTGTTCTTCGATCATCATTCAGACCGAACGTGCCATTAACATGCACAGGGAGAGGGGAAGAAGCTTCCGCGGGCATTGGAAGAAAGCAGAAGACACGGCTGCTAGAGGTTGGGGTGGGGGCAGTGCCATCTTTGAGCTCCAGAGCCACACCCACCCAGGGGAAAACATGCTGTTTTACAGCTGCTGTATGAACGTTTGAGCTTGGAGACCCTACCTGGTTGGCAACCAGCCAGTGACTCCGTGTTGTGTGGCCACCATCCGTCACAGCTACATGGAAGTTGGTCACTACATTAATGTACTGGCTGATACTGTAGGACTGTGACTTATATGCTGATTTCAGCCAGTCCATGAAGTGCTTTCGATCTCGGTATGTTTGTTCCCTTTCTGCTATTTTTACTTGAAAAAACTTCTGCTCTCCCCCATTCGGCAATAGCTCAACTGCCTCAATTGTATCAACAGAACGAAGAAACAGCAGAAGAAACTTTGCCTCTTCTTTGAGAGCTGCAAACAATTCATACAACTTTGAAACCGTGTACACATTCTCTGAAAGCTCAGAAGGAGTATCACGAAGAGGAAAGCGGAATAGAGTACCCGAATAATCACTAGTCATGTCAGCATTGAAACCAGACCTACCATGAAATGGGGCCAGACCATCTTGACCCCAGAGCTCAGAAATGTCAAACCACCGACCCGATTCTCCCCGCCATACCTTTTCTTGTGGTTCAAGGTAGGCCAACTTCTTGCCACTGATGATCACTGGAAGGTCTGTAGGAAAGATACATAGCATGTGTATCTATTTGATAATAAACCCACTTAGCTACAATTTACTTATACACTGCAAAAACAGGAGGGTTATTTTAACCCAGCTTGTTTACCACAGTTGCAATTTAAGGATGAAAAACAATCCTCGCAAAAACATGAGGGTTGTTTTTGAAACTTAAATTGTGTGAATGCAAAAACATGAGGGTTGTTTTGGATCTTTAAAATGCAACTGTGGTAAACAAGCTGGGTTAAAACAACCCTCCTGTTTTTGCAGTGATATATGGAACATTTTCTTACCAGTGATGTGGTAAACAGAGTTGAATCCAATGCCGAATTTTCCAACTTTGAAAGGGTCTTCGACTTTGCCACTCTGTTGGAGGTTCTGTATGCCCTCCCAGTCACTGTCTTCAAACTTTGCATCATTGTAAGCCAGGAGGGCGGGGCCTTGGAATCTTGCTAGCTCAGGTTTGACCAATGAACGAGCTCCATGCTGTCTGGCATCCAGATAGAAGCGCACAGTCCTGGCACCTGCATCATCAGCATTCTGGATTATCTCCTGTAAAGGGAAGAGAGAGAGAAATACTATTAGTGGCTGTCATACGATTAGTCCATAAATGCACATAATAGCTAGCTACATACACAAGTTTAGCTACACTCGGCAAGGCAGGCTACAGAAACTCTTAAACAATGGAAGTTTGTATTGAAACGAGATACTGTAGTGTTATATAACTACACTCTGCATGACAGTATATGTACAACATAGGATTCCTGCCTCTGGATTGTCCTCCTACATGAATACCAGCTATAGGGACCCCTCCCAAAGCAAGTGGGGAGTTTTTATTGGCCAAATGGAGTACTGAAATGATATCGATATTATTCTAACTCAGAGCACATAGCTAATAATGCTATTTTCTCCTGCTGACTCATGAATGAGTGAGCTGTAAACACAATTGCCATGCGCTGGCACATTGCAGCCTTTATAATGCATGGATTACCAGGCTATATTATGGGTTAGGGTCAGGCAGCTTCTCACGTTTAGGCCAGGACACAGTCCTTAGTTTGTGTCCCGGTTCATGATTAATGATTGATTGTAGCTCCAGCAGTCAAGGCACAGGCTCAGCTGGTCCTGTGACATTGAAGCGTGCTGCACACCTGTACGTATTAATACGCCAATTAAAACATGCCGAGCGCCCCGGCTATTACCTTGAAGATCTGTCCGTCTGGGTATCTCTCGAGAATGGCCTTAATGGTCACGGAGAGGGGAGGCCGCCTCTGACCAAACGTGTGGGAATCTTGGTCCTCCATATCCCGGTGAAGCTACACCGATAGCTAGTGGAAGTAGAGTGCGATTTGTAAGTTACAGCAGACCCTATGTATATTAAAGTTTGCAGTATTTTCAGTTTACCTACCTTTATTAACACAGCGAGTCTTTCCATCTATATAACGCGACAGGAATCACTGCTCTATAGCTACCTAGCTCACAGAACGCCCATACAATCGCTTGCTACTAAATGGATATTCATAAACTTGCTAGTCCCCTGGAATGTCGTAGTAACACGGATACTTAATTACTAACGTAATAAGTAATTAGTAAGTATCCTAATACCATCCCATAATAATGCACTCATCACATGTGCGCAGTATAAAAAATGATTACAGTGGAGAATAAATAAGTACAGAAATAAATTCGCATCATAAAAATCCTTGATAAGTGCAATGAATAACACCGAATGCACTGAAACTAGCACTGGCGAAGCAGTCTCTCCAGTCTACTCTTCTTGTGCTTTGCTTCCTTCTCCTTGCTACTGATCAGTGGTGCTTTCTCTGTACTATCGTCAGTTCCCCTGCCGAAGCAGTCGATGCAACCTGGTCCTTTCTCCTCAATCTGCTGGTACCCACCAATGACCCGAGGCTTCCTGAACAGAACGTAGTGCTGGAGCATGAACACTAGATCAAAGCCGATGGAGAAAACCCCCAAACCAAATTTGGTCGGGTCCCCAAATATGGATTTCCAGTCATCTGCAGGGAGAAACATACTCTCAAGCTGTGCCCCAGGGGTGCATCAAGCTATAAACCCACTGACTGCTTTTAATGGTTATTACGGTGGCATAATAGAGGGGGTGCCCTATTGTATAATAGAAATGCACAATATACTACCATACCAGGCTTTCATAATATTATAGAGGACCCTGGAAACCTCATTCTTTTCTGCTCAAAGTTTTGGGGCCAACCTCAAAGCAATGTTTCTGGGGAAGCATATCACATGAGGCCAAGCTTGATGCCTTTCCCACCAACCCCCACCAAAAACATCCATGAGGTTGGTCTGCCCTATTCCATGACACCAGCACATCCCAAGAAGTGGGACATTCCTAAAACCTGAAGTGTATTCAAGAGTCCTACTAATATTCATTATCAATCTTCCTGCTAAAGTGTACAGCTGAGCATGATTATGGGTGGTTTTCTGCTAAAATGGTAAACAGCCTTATTATCAAAATGCTGTGGATATGGCGCCAGAGATCTTGCGGATACTTAGTTGACCATGTGCTGTCATATACTACATTCCTTAGTACTTCTGACGCACAGGTCCATAGTTACGGCATGCAGCTGGAGCTGCTCTGTGCGTCATTCACTGAGCTAATTAAACCTCAGGGGGCAAGGGTGGTATCACTATTATGCAAACAAGCCATTACAGGTGAGGCAGCCTTAATGGTACATGCTAAGAATTACTAACTAACCTTGCCTACATGTACATCTGCACACAATTACTTTACAACAACTGACAAGCCCAAACATCCCTCTCCCCCAACCCAGTCCCTCACCCTCCCAGTCCCTCACCCTCCCAGTCCTTCCCCAACCCTGTCCCTCACCCACCCAGTCCCTCACCATAGTTGTAGGATATGAGGAACATCTGCAGCAAGCTGAATGTCCCTCCAGTGAAGTCCAGCAATACATTGCCAATGCTCCATCCCTCTGTACTCCTCCTCCGACAGTTCATCAAGGCCTGGAGCGTGGGGGGGAAGGGGGGGGGGGGGGGGGGTGACTCTACGCCTTTAGCAAGCCTAAACTTTATACAAACCAACTTCCACCACTCATAAAAGTTCCAAAAATCTGCTAAACGGTGCGTACTCAAAAGCATTACAGGACCACCAACCAAACTGCGACCTATATGGAGCACATTAGCCACAATACATGTACTTGATGGTCACACCTACCTGGGGCACATACTTGACCAGCGTCACAGCCAGCTTGATGTAGGAGAAGACGTAGAGGAAGTCCAGCCAGGCCAGCTTGCCACCCACCGACACAAAGAGGGAGATGAAAATCGTGAGCCACATGAGGGTAAGGAGCACCATGGCCGTGTAGGAGACCCTCTGACCACCTCGCTGCAAGGGGCAGGAGTTTGGACTATGTTCAGCTACTACTAGAGTAGATATCACAATACAGGGAATGACTGATAACCATCTGCTGTAGTCACTTCACAGAAGGAGTACTAGGTCTGGGGTTCCCCTACACCCTACACTGAATTTCCTGGCAAGGCATTTCCCTGGAGTCACTGCAGCCATGGCCTCTGGGGTTCCAGTGAAAACCAAGGCAAGGTGAAATGTATGCTCAGCAGCAAAAATGCTTTCCTAAAATCAGAAACCAAGGTCATAACAAATTCTATAGTTGCTTTGAGGTACAGTGTTGCTTACAGGAAGTCAGAGTGAAGCTGTTCAGAGTGAAGCAGTTTGGTGAAGTTTAGAGTGAAATGGATAGCGCTTATGGGCTATATAACATGGAATGAACAGTGATTGTGCCACCAACTATAGACCACCAGTGTATAGAGCTAATCTTGTTTCTAGTGAACTATCACATGATATTGTAGCAGTATTAAACATGTACATTACACTACATTGTGGGTCATGTCGTGGATTAAAAAAACTGAATCTCATTTCTTTTGTAAATTACTCTGTCCCTTTGAAAATTATATGTCCGGGAGTGGGACCAAAATCTAATTCCCAGTCCCGGTTCCAGCTCTCTTTGTTGTAGACAGACCTCAAATATGAAGCACTGGAAGATGGTGAAACTGGTGGCCCAGATGGCATGCAAGGTAAAGATGACATCATTGAGCTGAACGGGGTTCACGCCCCCAGGGTGCCGATGAAAGTACTCATCCTACAGGAGAGGAAGAAGAAGGGGAGGGGCCAGGAAGGGGGAAGGGAAGGGGGAAGGGAAGGGCAAGCATGGATTATCAGTATACCAGTCGTATGGGTACTGCTAGCCACATCCCCAGGCCAATGTGCTACTGGTGTATGGGTACTGCTGGCCACGTCCCCAGACCAATGTGCTACTGGTGGGCCTGGTATTACTAGGGTAGAAGGGTGGATTCTGGTGGGTGAAGACAACTGCAGATCTTACAAATCTTGTAGCTTCTCTGCTTATATCACAGACTGAACACGGAAATAGCAAAAGGTGAAAGTACAGCCATCTTTCTAATGGTCCCTACCCACGCACAATTAAGTGGAAGACAAACCGCATTTGTCACTATGAAGAAATAATTCATCGGATAGCTATATCTTCCAATAGATGATTCGTAAGTGCCGCAAATCTTCATTTTGGAGAGGTGAACAAAGTCAGTTCATGCAGAAGCAGAAAGAACTGTTCTCTCCGTCTGTGGACACTCACAGACGAGGGGCCAGTGGGCTGACCTGAATGGAGGGGCTAGTGGGCTGACCTGAATGGAGGGGCTAGTGGGCTGACCTGAATGGAGGGACTAGTGGGCTGACCTGAATGGAGGGGCTAGTGGGCTGACCTGAATGGAGGGGCCGGTGGGCTGACCTGAATGGAGGGGCCGGTGGGCTGACCTGAATGGAGGGGCCGGTGGGCTGACCCGAATGGAGGGGCCGGTGGGCTGACCCGAATGGAGGGGCTGGTGGGCTGACCTGAATGGAGGGGCTAGTGGGCTGACCTGAATGGAGGGGCCAGTGGGCTGACCCGAATGGAGGGGCTAGTGGGCTGACCCGAATGGAGGGACTAGTGGGCTGACCTGAATGGAGGGGCTAGTGGGCTGACCTGAATGGAGGGGCTAGTGGGCTGACCTGAATGGAGGGGGCTAGTGAATGGAGGGGCTGGTGGGCTGACCTGAATGGAGGGGCTAGTGGGCTGACCTGAATGGAGGGCCTAGTGGGCTGACCTGAATGGAGGGGCTAGTGGGCTGACCTGAATGGGGGGACTAGTGGGCTGACCTGAATGGAGGGACTAGTGGGCTGACCTGAATGGAGGGGCTAGTGGGCTGACCTGAATGGAGGGGCTAGTGGGCTGACCTGAATGGAGGGACTAGTGGGCTGACCCGAATGGAGGGGCTGGTGGGCTGACCCGAATGGAGGGACTAGTGGGCTGACCTGAATGGAGGGGATCCAGTACAGCCCTACGTTGAACACCCCATAGGCAAGGAAGCCAGTGATATTCAGGGCCAGGTAGTCAAAGTTGAGTCCCACCACGCTTTGTCGACGGAAGTTCTCAATGATCTAGGAAAAAAAACTGAGTATAGCAACTTGCATTAACAAAGCATGTTGATAGTGTGTACCCAAGCCTCCAATCCCCACCTCCCAGCTAACTTGGGCTATAGCCAGTGGGATCGAGGATTGAACACTGCATTTTAAGGTGAAGCAGAAGTTCCAAGTTTTAATTTACTCAACACCGCTGGGCAACCCTATGCAGCAGTGGTGAAGCAGCTCTGATTTAGCTATGCCCCTGCCAAGTGGCTCACCTGGGGGTAGAAGGAGACAGACCAGGCCACAAAGTAGATCCAGCCCACTACGGCTATGATGATGTTGAGGGGGCGGGAGTGTACAATGGCCACCTCCGGACGGACGTAGCTCAGGCTGGAAGGAGATGAAACACAAGATGACAGTAACCAGGCAGCCATATATGGCATAACTTGCATAGCCACCCAACCCAAAGAAGGCTCCTCGATGAGGCAGCCCACAACCGAGTGAGGATGAGTGGAGAATGGCAGTTGACGACGCACACTTTCGGCCATTGATGTACATGTACGAGTGCCACTGGCACTCCTAACTTAGCCCTGCATGTCACTCCCTTACTTTTTGACAGGCGTGGATTGATTTTCCTCCTCTGAGGCGTAAGTGAAGTAGAGGTTGTCCCTGCCGGCCTGCAGCGCCTGCATCAGAAGGACAGGGCTGTTCCCATCTTCCAAAGTCACCTGACATCAAAAACAAGATCACATGATATGAAAATAGTTATTTTGAAAGTCTTTTTGAAACTAACTGTGCTTGCACTCCAAAACTCTCTCAGATAACCATTCTGTGCTACAGCCTACACTAATTTCCCTCCATAGGAGGAATTGTGCCCAGTCTCGGGGACCACCTGGCTACTAGGAATCACTGTGGTAACTACAGCTCTCGTCCATGGCCTGGGGGTAGGTTAACAGCCTCAGGGCAGGTCACCTGGCTGGGTATGTCCACGATAGGGTAGGCCCTCGGGTGTTTGACCAGGCTGTCCAGCGTCACGTTCAGCAGAAGGCTGGGATCGGAGGCGTTGAGAGCAGGACTGTGGGGGAGACAATCGTGGTAAGTCCCAGCTCATTTACTATTTCATTTACAGTAGGCGTGTGGTGTGTACAGTGCTGCCAGGTGACATCACCAGCAGTCGGCCTTTTCACACAAGTTCTTCACTCTAAGTTCCACTCCTTTCAGCATACATGTATGACTTGCAGTCCAGCAAATGGACAAAGGATCAGTGCTAATGTACTTGTATCAAATAATGGGCACATAAAGAGAGGTATACATTACTATTACTCTGACAGTTCTTCACATCTCACAGCTGTGGAGAGGATATTCTCCATTGGTGTGTGTTAAAATTGAGTGTAAACTGAGACGGCTGTCATTATAAGGTCAGCGTAAACACTCTATTGGTAGTAGCCTCATGGGATAAACCTCCCTGTTTCCATAGCACCGACCACTCCCAGTATGACACACCTAGCTGCCATGTGCCGCACAATGAAAGTGATTGATGTTACGGGTGGTATATAGCTTTGGACCAAGCCTACATTTTTTCTCACAGCCGTAGAGAAAAATTGGCTCCAAAAAAAGCTGCGAGGGGAGGCCTGGGTACAATGCTAGATGGTATATAAGTAGCCTCTTGTAAGGATGTGGCAAAGAGGTATGGTTGGCCTGATGTATGAAGTTCACAACTAATAACTTGGTGCCGACTGTAGGCTGACCTTATATAGAGTGTTAATGACGTATTTTCTCCAATCTCAACAGTCTGTATGCCGCCATGGCACAGCCTGTACCAGCCATCTGCAAGTAGGTATACAACAGATGTGACATAACGTGCATGTAACATGCATGCTCAGCCTTATCCGCGCACGTGCCGACCAAGGGGGAGTGGCCCCGAGTGGACGAGTGCGACAGTGACGCGATCACGTGGATAAATGTAGACAATGGCTTCTCGTAAGCGTGGTCGTCCTGCGGGTCAAGCCAGCCTTGAGCGGCTTTGCAAAGGAGACTTCAGGTTAGAGATGTAATGTATTAGACGTTACTAGCTAAGCTTACAGTTTCAACTTTGGTATGTCTTAGCTTATGCAGTCTTTACCACGTGGCCAGTACCAGTAAATTCAACGCGCAATAACTTCCGTTCAGCTGCCAACGCCGTACAAAGGTATTTAGTTACGTGTTTCGTGACGTCGGTGCAACGTTAACATGTACATATCTACTGTCACGGAAGTACACATTATCAGCGCTTCCTGACTAGTAAGTCGAAAATTTTTCGCAGCCTCTCAAATACGAACCCCCGTTCTCAGTTTTCTACATCCGCCCCTGATGTAACGGGCAGTCGGATTGACTAGAAAGAACGACACCATGAAAATTATGACCTGCTAAGTAACCTAATCCTGGCCCTAACCTAACCCTAAATCTCGAGCAAGTATAATTTCGTGGTGCTGTTCTGCAAGCCATAACATGTATAATGCTGCTTTATTGCTAAAAAGGTACGGCATGATGCTTTTTGAAACCAGGATCAAGACGACATGCAGCATAGAAGGCATTCTCTGATCGGAAATGGAAGCGGATGGAGTTGTAGCCAAGAGAGCAATTGTAAGGGAGTTTTAAAGGCCATGCAGCAACCGATGCACCAACTGCTATAATAATACAGATGTAAAATCACAGGCTCGTACAATCATCACGGAAGCCAGTGACATGACTACAGAGTGCAAAAGTCATACCCTCATTCCAAGACCTCCACTCCAGCTTTTGTATATTATGGAGAGCAACACTGGGGTGGAGGCCTGGGTATGAGGTTATAAAAGTCCATCTGTATTGATAAGAGTGCAGTACTGGTCTTGTAGTAGCTGAACACTTGATTCAGTTCAACTTGCTCTCGTATTGCAGGAAGAAAGTGCTCCAAAGGAAGCCAATAACTGGGTAAAATGTGCCAAGAAGGTCAGTCACTCATTCAAAGTCCTTAGGTGTACTATTTGCTTACTATTACTGATGCAACCTAAGGATATAGGCCTGTAGCTGTTATAGCTACTTCCCTCTGTGCCACACACACCCAGGACTATGAGGAGCACTCAGTTGGCTATGGAGAATGCCCTCCTGATTGAGCTGGGACTCAGGGACTCTCCCAAGGAGGAGTGAGCTAGCCTGATGGATTGCACAACTAGATACCATCTAGCACAGGACTAAAACTTTTACGGGCACACCATGCATCTAAGAATTGATATCACTGTTGCACATTCCATGTCTGCATACCATCAGCATATTTATGTTGCTCTTAAAGTAGGAGGGGGGGTTGGTAGTCTCGCGTGGCCTACAGATTTATCCACCCATTTGCTGACCGTGCAACACCAAGTCTTCATGTGAGTTGTACCAGACCCTCTTCCGCAGGTGAGGGTCTGGCCACACGAGACTAGGGGGTTGGAGTCGAATCTCCAAACCAAGTTGATGGCTATGTTGGCAACATCTTAGCATACACCCACATGATGATATTAAAGTAAGCATCTAATTACCCCCTCTGCTTAAATATTCACACAAAAAACCTCTATCGCTACAATTCCAAATATTGCACTCCTCGCATATCCGACCCCTCTTTGTTACCTACACACAACCTACACAGGATAGGCCAAAATCTTACGTACGCTTTTTCACAGGAACACTTCAAATCCATTTTTATAGCCATGCCTATTCTAGCCTCGTTCCCAGGCCACTCCCCCCCCCCCCCCGAGAGAGAAGAGTAACTCTTCGGGGGGGGGGGGGGGGGGAGTGACCTGGGAACGAGGCTATGCCTATTCACAAATTCGGACTTGCCAATCTAGATTCAACCAAGCTGCCTGCTAACCTTTCAGGTACACTCACAAACACTACTACAAACTTCAGGCTGGATTTTACTCAAAAATAGCCTACTCAGCACTATACGCGGCCTAAACGGGAGCTTAGCAATCGCTCGGCCACATCAAAGCGACACACCCCCTCTGTTGATTTTGATCCGGTTGCCTGGGAAAATGTAAATACTGTACTACTACGAACTAATTAACTCTACGAACTAATTAACTCTACGTAGCTCACGTGACCTTGTTGATTGTTCATTAATTACTCATAAGCAGTTTTACGGGGGGATTTTTTCAATTTCCCTCGCTACTAAGAGCTCCAATTATTAATACACAATATCAAAGACTACATTCAATAAAGCACTAACTATAGCCTATAATAATTTTACAGTCTTCAATCCTACCATTACTATGCAAAAGATAATCAAATAAATCTAGCATGAGTATTTCTTCACAATTCTTCGGCTACTTGCCTCATCATGCCCAAGATCTCGTCAGCATAAGCAGCAGCTTTTCTGGCCTGGTCAGGATCAAACTTCTCGGCCGGGATGGCAAGCGGCACATGCTGGTTAGGGAAGCGTGTCTTCAGTTTGTAGCCAGGTTTCTCTAAGGCTCGAGCACGCTGTTGCAGTCCAGCTGTGAGATGTCTTCTTTCTTGCTCAAGAGCACCAGCATGGCTTATAATATCATGGTGTTGCAAGCTGTCAGGGTGGAGGCCACACACAGTGTACATCCCTGCCTTCAGGGCTTTTTCTGCGACTTCGTGTGCAAGGAAGCAGACGTGGCAGCAGAGCTCTCGGTCTGTGTCGACCTTGGCTAGAACAACTCCGAGGGCTTTCATATCAGCTTCAGCCTGTTTCAACCATACTCTTCCTGTTTCTGGCTGTGGTGTAGGTCTAGCTGCAAATGTAGGTCTAAATGTAGATCTTCCTGAAGAGCCACCACGTGAGGAATGATAATGTCGCTCTCTACCTCTGGCACGATGTGCTCTTCCAGCCCATGAGTCCCACGTGCTATACCAATCCCTCCATTGGGAAGAGGGTTCATATGGTGTGGTGTCTTCCTCCTGATCCGGTTCTTCAAGTGGCCTACCTACTTCAAGTCGCTCAATCTGTCGCTGGAGGTACTGGAATGCCTTTGTGGCCAGGGGATGGGGGTTCTTGTCAGGGTGCCACTTGAGGTAGAGCCTTTTGATAGCTTTCCTCTTTTGGTCTTCAGGAAACTTCCAGATACGCTTGAGATCCTCACAGATTTGCCTCTTGATTGCATTTAGATCATCGGTATCAAGGGATTGCCTCATTTGGGAAACTTCACTGTCGGGGTCAAATACACTCAGGGTTTGACTTCCGTCTGGGTTGTTCTTTAACTCAACTGAACGAAAAAACTTGTACAGCTCAAGAACACTAACAACTTTCCTTTCTTCATTATCGGAGTTTGTGCGTATGCGGTATTGGTCAGTCAGATCAGGTTGGTCAGACTGCTGCTCAGGTTCCAAAATTCGGTGAATCACAATAGCAAACACTATGTAACCTTCTCTTTCCTCATAGCCAACCCATTCCTCTGGACTGAAAATGTTACAGGCATCCACATCTAGTTGGTGGAGCCAGTTTTCTGGAATGGGTTCACCGAGTTTAGGTTCGAGGTTTGGATCAAAGGATTCATTTTCAATGTCAATGCCATCAATGGACACTTGCAGGTCCTCAAGATGTTTGAACAGCTCTGCCTCAGATTCTGCCTTCAGGATGATATCAATAGATGATTCAGCTTGCTCAAGTTTGTTTATATTAATTTCACTTCTTCTGGCCACGTGTAGCATAATGGAATGCACAAGTGCTTTGAAGGACTGCAGACCCAGCATTGGGGGTGCATTTGCATCAATGCATAAACAAAACAAGCCTTCATTTTCGTGAAGCAAGAAGTCCACCTTTGCTGTTCCAATATTCTGTGGTGGCTGTGCAATTTTCAGTATGATATTGGCATGGAGATTTTCAATTGTAATGACATCTATGTTCTTCAGGAACCACTCCAGTGCAGCCCTGAAATCAGCACACAGTTTTTTATCAACAGAGCTACTTCCATGCTGGAGCATTGCAGAGGCTACAGCAGCAAAATTACGGAAAGCGAAGCATGTCTTAAGCTTCCTTGCACATGGTGACTGATACTTACATTTTTTGGAACACTCCTTATTAAGCTCTTCATCAATACAGGCAGAGAGGGCTTTGGGTGAGACCCCAGGAGGCAGACATTGACAGAATGCCTTTTCAGAAAATCCAATATCATGCCATTTTTTGGTGAGCAAAGAAAATAAGGAGTATGGTGAGCTCGACAGATTAAACCTCTTGTGCTTGTAGTGAGTCCTGTCATTAAAGAGTAGTAAGGTGCTGTCAACTAGCTTGTGTTCGGTGTTTGGTAGGTACAGTGGCTGTAATGCTCCAATGTTTTTACTTGAATCCATATCTCGCAGTAGGCTATGCAGTTTTTTAAGTAGACTTCGGATCGTATCTTTAGTATTTGGATCAAGAGGTTGCTGAATGCATTTGTGTGCTGTTTCAAGTGCAACTCTGATGTGGCCAAGTTGAATGCTAGTATCCACTCCCAACACTGAGAGGACTCTCGGAAGAACAGAATATAAGCAACTGGGGAGAGGACTGATGAAAGGTCGAAACCTTTTAATCTCTTCAGCTCTGGAAGCAATGACCTGCAGGGGCATCACAAGGACTGGCTTTCTGATGCCAGTAGTGCTACCTTGTGAGCATACAGGGATGCAAGCACTGCTTGTGAGCTGTTTTAAGCTACTTTCTGGGCAGTTTTCACTTTTCATGAGAAATTCAAAGTTGCTTTGAAGAACTTCCAGCAGCAAGTGCTCACTGGTTGATGTGTACATGGAGTGGGCTTTTTTAGGTGTCTGGCAATCTGGTGTGTACTTATCAAAAAGACTGAAGCGGGAGAAACGTGTTCGAGAGATGTTGAGGATATTATGGATCACATCTTCTGGGCTGGGAATTCTAATTACTCCCAGGGCTTTGTAGAACTTGTCCTTTACATCATCCGTAATTGAAAAATAATTAAGAGAAGGAAGTCTCACAATAGGCTTTACAGTCCAAACCAGTCTTGATTGCTTAAAGACTGCTGCGCCAGAAAGTTTGGTCATGTCAATGGCTGTACTGTCTAACTGTATCCGATTTTCTGCTGGGCATGTTGGCTGTATCCAGCTTGAATCTGGCAGCGCTTCGGTGCAGACAAATGCAATTACTGAAATTTGATGCAGAAAGGCAAATTCTCTATACCAGTCTTCAGCATCAAAAAGATACTTCACTAAAACTGAAGATGCTTTTTGAACTTCTTTGTGGTCTCCAGATGATACCTTGTGACAGAACTGGATAAATTCCTTCTTGGTAACTTTGGTTCGTAGTCCAATCTTGCGAAAGAAATCTAGCCACTGCTTAACCAACAGCTCTTTTGAAGGAAAGATAAAAAATTCTTGGAAGGTGGGGAAGATTTCAACATCAGAATCACTGAAGTCACTCACTGGTTTAAGTGTACCATTGTGCATCAGGCATGGGAGGGCTTTTAATGCAGAAATGAACTGAATAGCGCTAGACCTCTGTTTAAGTACATATCTACTTATTGACTCACTTTCTCTTTCAGCATCCTCATATAACCCTTCTCTGATGTGCTGCAGTTGCTTGAGCCGCTCTTCATCGCTAAGAAGGTGGAAGTGTGGGAAGATATACTGAGTGTAGACCTGCAGAGTTGTCAACTCTTGGATCCCGAGAACTGATGCTGACCCAAGCCCGTTCCATACATCATCCCTTTTGAGGAACAGAACATTTGTCTCCTTGACCCACTTCTCACGCCCAGCTAGGCAAACGTCATCTGGCCAAACGTACACCTTACCAAGAAGTGTGCACTGGTTCCTATCAATGTTTTTGAAGAGTGGTATTGACTTAATATTCTGCAAGCTTTTATAATCATGAGAAAAGTGAATGTTTCCAAAATACTCAAAGAGTAGTTTGATATTTTTGTCAATGTCACGTGAGGCCAGGAATGGCGCTAGAGCTCCTTCCTGATATAGACAGAACAGGTTAGTGAGGACTCTGGCATGATCAGACAGTTTGGGACAGAACTGTGTGGCATTTTGTCTTGGTTTAGTGATGTACAGCCCAGTAATACTGGTATCGAGTAACGGCATTCCAGCCTGCTGTAACACAGAAACAATTGGAGGCAATGGACTCACAGACTCTGAGAAGATGTCTAAAGGGAGTAATTGGTCATTTGACCGGATGGAGAACAACCGATCATCAGTGGATGGCAGTAGAGCCCACATTCTCACACTCTCTTCTACATGCTTTTGAAAGACGGGGTCAGATGAAAGGCATTGCCAGAGGGGCTTTAGCTCAAGTTGTAGCTTGATGTGTTGGTTGGCATTCTGCACCATTTTTGCCCGAAGAGACACAGGCAATGATGTGGATAGAATGCTGCAAATGAGGCTCCAGTTATCTGCAGAGGGTTCCAGAAAATAGGTGGCAACATAGTTCATCTTGAGCATGTCAGGATGAAGAAAGCTCTCTTGACATTTGGGGAAAAGTTGAACATACCCGGATTTAATGACCTTGTTTTGCTCGTCAAACTTCCATAGCTGCTCATCAGCAGTCAGGAGGAGTGGCAGGCCAAATGGAGGTCCAGGAAGTACTTTGGGCCTGTGTATAAATCCAACTGCAGGTATAGCTGTGGGCTCTGGCGTAAGGAGGTATTCTGTGAACTTTTTGAAATTGTCTGTGGACTGAAAAGCGGTATTTTCTACATTACATGGAAAACCTGTCTCAGATACCTGCTGGTAAAAGTTGCTATAATATTTGTATACGCTCTGTCTCGAAGCTATTGGTAACTCCACTTTAGTTTCCAGATCTGCAAAGTGTCTCTGTAGTCTGAGTGGTGCAGCAGCAAGATTCATTCCAATTCTTTCTAAAATAGGAGCAAGTCCCTTTTCTTCAGATGATGGCTTCCAGAAATATCCCTGTTTTGAGGGATTGTCATTATTCAGTAGAGGGTGCCACTCGACACTAAATAATTGTTTACGTTTAGTAGTAGAAGCCTTAAACTTTTGCATCTCTTGAATTTTCTTAATGCTCACTAAAACATTTTCATTTTGGTCTGCAAGTTTCCTATATACCATCCTTGCAAGGGATAGAAAGATGTGCTCTGGAGCTGAAGGCGGCTGCTCCATATCTGCATGTCGGGTCTTTAGCCATGTTGGGAAAGCATTGTAGTAGTGCTGAATATCATTCCATAATGACGTTCTTGAGTTATAAGCACTTGACTTAATATAAAACTCTCGAGCATCAACTAGGAACTTTGTGTACGAAGAAGCAATGGCTTCTATCAGCATGAGGTTCCACTTCATTCGGTCATCAGGATCATCGGGGTTTGTGGAGTGCCACAAGTTCCTCCGAGTAGCATCAAGTATGAAATTACCATTCACATGCACTGGAAGTCTTGAAGTAATGGGAAGAGGCAAGAAGCAGAATACTGCTCCAGATAAGATTTCGGTTTTTATAGCATCTGATTTTAGATTTATACGAGCAGCAATGCCATGCTTCGGTTTGATCTGAGGACTGTACATCCACTGCTGGTCTTGCTTCATTGAGTCCCCCACTCCTTGTTGGATGAGCCAACTCTGACTTGTACCAGGTTCCATGGCAGAGGACTTTTCAGTAATTGTGAGGGGATACATGACAGTATGGACTTCACTCCCTTGTCCTTGAAAGTCTCCAACCATGGCATGTAGTTTAGCACGACTTTCTCTTGCAGTTTGGTCAATGGTCACTTCAAAGCATATGGTAGGCTGTAATTCAGGTGTACTCCCGAAGCCATCTTTAATGATGAAAAATTTCAGCTCAGTCACGTGGTTCAAAAACAGAAGTGTTTGCTGCATCTGAGGGATCCATTCTTTTAAATGATCTTCCATTCTCCAGTTTGTTAAGGGTTTCATTGACTGATGCTGACTGATAGAAACCCGAGAATTTATGTCACTGTGGTCTACCAGTTCTGACTGTTCTACTAAATTTACAGTGGAGCGAAGAGGGAATCGGAATAAGGAACCACTTTTCAGTTCTTCAAGCCAGGTTTCATCCTGCAGATAGGCTGGCTTAAGATCTGCCCAATTGCTCCAAAATCTCTCATCCAAGTTATCGTATCTCCTTCCTGGTTTTAGTTCCTTAGCTCCAGGGACATAGCGACAGTGAGGGTCCAAGACACACAGAGTGGTTCCATTTGAAATGAAACTGGGGCAGTCAGTAAGGTGATACACCACATTGAAACCAATACCAAACATGCCAATGGATTCTGCATCTGTTCTTTTGTTGCCAACTCCAAGTCGCTGGATGCCCCTGAGGTCGTCTTCACTGAAGACACTGTCATTCCACACGAGCAGTGCCGGACCCTGGAGGTCTTTCCAATTGTCAGATGGCAAACTCTCTGTGCCGTGCTGCCGCGTATCAAGTATAACATACATTTTTGTTGCTTTGGCATCGTCAGCATTTTGGAGGAGCTCTTTCAAGACAGTGATGTCAAAGGGGTAGTCCCTTAAGATATTTTGGATCCTCTGTGTAAGAGGCTCCCTTTGACCAAATTCAGCGCCTTCAAAGTACTGATGTTTGGATTCATACTTCTGGAGCAATTTGCTTCGAATTGGATTAACACCAAGCTTTAGTGCTGTGTTCCGTGCTATTAAACTATGCACAACCACCCATTCTGCATCAGCCTCACACCATGCAGCATCATTGAAAACTAATGTTTTAGCATCATGCATCACAAGAGAGTTGTCTGGGAGGAAACAGGTTTGGTTCAATGGCTCTGTTTCATTAACAGCTTGGTCCAAACCTTGGATGATGTTAAACAGTATCCGTCGACACTCATCATCTACTGGCTCAGTACCGAAGGTTTGGTGTATTTTCTGTAGGGTACATAGGAAGTCTTCAGCTCCAAATTCCTCCTTGATACCAAGAGCTGCAATTAAATTAGTATTGTATCTCAGAGTGTGTGGAACACGGAAGAGGTAAGGACCATTGTGTTCCCACTTCTCTGCTACTGCACTGGGCAATACAAATTGCTTGCCACTCCACATACACGGCTTATGTTGGAGCTCAGTTAGGTCATCTGAGTCAATGTTTTTGCCTGATAACTGAAATTCAAAAAATTTGTATATCTCAGAACAAGATCTATCAACCCATTCACACTTAATGACTGGAGTAGTGGATGTGGGAGTACCGGGATGTTGGGAGCTAAATACTTCAATTAAATGACAGAGATGCTCTAAAACTTCGTTGTATTTTGGAGTAGTTTGAATTTCCAGTGCTGTTTGTACTGTGTGAGATATGCCCCCACATCCACCCTTGCTAGGAGTCAGTTCACACACAACTGGAAGCTGCGACCCAACTAAGAAAGTGCTATGCTCTGAATATTTGAGCATTTCTTTGGGACTCAGAAGGTCAGTACCTTCCCCACACCACTGGAGTGGGTAGACAGATGGTTTCTGCATTACAGGTAGGAATTTGATCGCAGACAGCTTTTTTAATTCCTGAGGTGGCTCGTGGTCATTAGCCAGTACAGATTGCTGTGTTTTCAACAGATTACTCTCTGCGCACTCTAATATCAGTTTAACTCTCTTGAGTGCCTTATGTTTGTCTGTGGAATACTGATCCCAAATTGATCGGGCTCTCTCTATCAGCATGGACCATGGTATAAAGTTACTTATCATCCCCAGTTGACTCAGAGCACCATGGATTAATTTGCTTTTCATTAGTTTTTGGATGGGAAAGATTTTGTCATCTGGGTCATACAACTCTGCAAATGACGCTTTGGGGTCAATGATCTCTGTACCACTTCTTAATACCTGGCCATCTGGTGTGCAAGGAATACATGGATTTTTATGGAGATAGTCCTGCAGATACTCTGTTCGTTTTGTGTATAATTCTGATGTAACAGCAAATGCTTGAAGCAGGTATTTGAGGACTCTATTTCGAATGTGTACCAAACCTCCAGATCCAAGTTCATGAATATTTTTGAAGAAAAGTTCAAGGAATTCTTTCTCATTAATCATTACATCTTCAAGCTCACCCTGTGGAAAATGCTCCTTGTAGCAGAGAGGAAGTTCAACAACAGGTAGCTCAAACTGTTCTATTACTTTCACGACACAGTCTGGTGTAGACTGATCGGTTGACTTGCAAAGAATGCCGGAAGAAAGGATCTTACTCTCAGCCAAAGTCTGCCACTGTGACAGAAAATTGCAGTAGAAGACGTTACTGGAGCAGATGAGTTCGTAGAGTGGCTCAATAAAGTACTTCCAAGGATTGTGTGTCTTTAAATTCTTTTGCAGTGGCCACAGACTGAAGAATTCATATTTAGCCTGTTCAACTCTCTTATCTGAGCACATCTGTTGAAGAGATGTTAGCAGGTTGAGGTATGCCTTAGGAATGACCTCTTTCATTAGGTCAACATTCCACTGGATGTCTTTTCTGCAACTGTCGGTGTCTGATTCTTCGTCAGAAGAACGAATGCCTTTTCGATTGCTCATCACAGCAAAGTTAGCACTCACATGCACTGGGAGTCCAGTGTGTAGTGTGAGAGGAAGGAAACAGAAGACCTGCCCTGTGATGGGTACTGGCGTGTAGACTGTCTCCTTCTCTGAGGGTGAATCACCATTGGGACATTCAAGCTGGCAGGCCACTGCAGCAGTTGCATACTTCTCTGTGAGATTGAAATTTATGGTATCAGTGTGGGAAGACACGAGCCATTGTTCATATCTTTCATGCGAAGGATTATGCAGGGTGCTGTGTAAGATGATAACCTCTTCAAAAACACTGTCTTCCCTTTGTATATCCACTAGGACTTCAGGAGATGATTTCCCATCACTGAGATGACTGAATGTTATTCGTTTCACGTGCTGCAAGAAAAGAAGTAGTTTAGAGCCAGAAGTCTGGATATCCTCTTTGAGCTTTGTGATCATATTCTCATTGTATATGATACCACTGATTTCACTGCGAGACGTTCGGAATGGGAACCGAAAGATAGTCCCATCATAACACTTCTTTGGATCAAAGTTGTACAAACCAGCAAAGGGCATAAGCTGCTGGGAGGAGGTCACAATTCTTTCAGTAAACTTCACTTTCTTTCCCGGCCTTGCAGGGTTTTTAATTTCCTTTTTGAGATGCTGTAATGTTGGGTCAAATATGCACATTGAGTCATGGCTCACAAATGAAGGAACATCTGTAATGTGGTAAACGGAGCAGAAGCCCACACCAAACTTACCGATCTTCAGTGGCTTGTCTTCTTTAGTAGCTGCTGCTAGCTTTTGTATGTTTTGAAAATCTTCATCTGTAAAACAGGCATCATTGTGGACAATCAGTGCTGGTCCGTGGCACTCTGTCATTCCTGGATATAAGAGACGTTTCGGTGGGATGTCATGTGTGCGGGCATCGTAGCAAATATTAATTTCAGTAGCCTCAGCATCATCAGCATTCTGAATGAGCTCCTTGATAATGGTAAGACCGCCATCATACTCTCGCAAGATGTTTTTCAACCGTTGTGTGAGAGTTTCATATTGGCCAGCATCTGCAAAGGTATCTTCAGCAATGTCCAAGTGTTCAGTAAGAGGCATAAGTCCAAGGCAGTGAGCCATGTTGGGATGAATGCGATGGTGTACAAATGTGTACTCTTGTTCTTCTTGATCAGATGATGCCAGGAAGTTCTTTAAGAAGTCATTGTCAGTATAAACTACTTCACTGGTTTCCATCAGCTGTGGTAGTTTGGAAGCAGAGTCAACTGGGACATAGAGTACTTCGTCATCATCAAGTTCGACAAATTTCTCTCCATTGTTAGTCAGCCATCTAAGGATACTCATAACTACGCTCCATGTTCCATCTGCCTCAAGCTGGCTGCTTTTGGTGTCTTTGATCATTTTTAGGACAGAAATAATCTGTGATTGGGTAATGGAGTTAGTGACACTGAATCTGGTAAACAGTTTTGAAAATCGCTGTAAGTCATCTGGTAGCACAAAGATATAAGGTTCCAGATTGTGGCGAAAACGATGGTTCAGGTTTAGTGTAACAACACTGGGAGCGACAAATTTGTGATGTTTCTTTATCCAGATCCAGTGGGGTGCTATTGACCATGCAGCATGATTCAAACTCTTTCGATGGCAATAAAGGTAGTTGTATATCATGTGGACAATTGTGTTTGTAGTGGAGTTGTGTGGATCCTGATCAATGTCTAGGTACTGATCAATAACCTGTTTAAAATGCATCAAGACGTGATCAAGTTCTGATTGTGTACTGGGGAAAATGCTGGAAAGCTCTTGAGATGGAGAGCAGTCCACTACATATACTTGTGAGCCTGTAATAGTGGAAAGCTCATCATTATCGCCATGGCCTGGAAAAAGCACAGAGCCATGGAGAGATGTGAGGTGGGAAGTGCAAGCCCTACCTTTCCACGGCAAACATTCTGGGTACTTCTTGGGGGGAAGGGGACGAACTGGGAGCCAGCTGTACCGTGAGGCCAATTGTGGAAGGGCTTGTTTCATGGTACAAAATTGTCCAAAATCAAGAGTCACTTTTTCACTGAGGATTGCACTGTGGGAGGCTAAGTACGTGAGGACTGCTTTTGCCCTTGAAACTTTTGTTTTACTCACCTTCTTTGGAGAAGTTGCTGATGAAATGGCAATAGATTTAATTATTTCCACGATTTCTTTGGCACTGACTGACTGACGCAATCCACAATCAAGAAGGGAATATTTGTATTTTTGCTGGTCAAATGGATGAGTAGGGAATACTGGGTTACCTTCGTAAAGTATTGTGAGTTCACTAGGTGAAGGATCAAATAACTCAGAAGGTGGTTTACGAATTCCAGAGCTGGTTTTAAGAAAAGGTAAAGTATGTAATTGAGATCTGAAGTTCTCAGCGTGCTGAGTGAGTGCTGGAAAAAACTGAAGTACCTTCTCCATCAGGCTGTCAATTTTATTTGTGGGATATTCATTTCTCCTGATTATGGGAAAGAGGACATTGAGTATTAACTCCACTTTGCTCGGTTTCTGAACATTAGAAATAGCATTAATGAAAGCATTTTGATTTTGTGTGCGTGAAAGAATGATGAGATTTGATGGAAGACAGCTGTGATAATCAAAGCCCTCTGGTTCAACCACTATCTTTCCATCCAAAGTGGACTGTGCCACTTCATTGGCTGAGTAGAGCTTGTCTTGATTTAGAACGCAAAGGACTGGAAGGTTCATGAGGATGTTACTTTGTGTTGAGTTGAGAAAATACAATTGTGTGGAAAGATACAACTGAAGGCTAGCTGCTTCAGGAGATGATAGCACAACAGTTTGGATTGCTGCTGTATTCCATTGATAAGCTTTTGCAATTGCATTCAATATCCCAGCTGGTGTAAAATCATTCACATAAGAGGATAGCTGCCTGTTGTGATGCAAATAGGAAAATTTGTTTGGATTGGTGTAGCGAATCTGTAATTTAGAAAACACTTGAAGCAAGTCTCCAGAACATTGCTCAGAAAGGTAAAGAACAGAAGAACTATCTACAAGCTGGGTAGCCTCAAAAGCAACTCCACTTTGTTTAGAAGACACTACAGGGAGTACCAACTGTCCAGCGAAAGTGTGGAGATTTTGAGTTCTTACCCACCTCCAAAATGTTTCAAACCACCGCGATGGGAAGGAGGGATGAGGGAGAGAAACTGTCTGGCAAGAACGCCATTCTTGAGGAAAGCAGTCTGGAAGGAGCTGAGCCACTGCTTGAGTGTCCAGGCTGCGAAGCTGGGTTCTTTTAGAGGAAGCCACAGCTAGCAGCTTTTTTTGCAGGTCTGAGTCATTTTGATGCAAATTTACTAAACGGTGATTTAAGTTGGGAAGTAAATCTTGTGGATAATCTTTACTGCAAAGATAGCAGTACTGGCTACCATAGTAAAGAGCACTATTGGATTCAAATTGTACAAACTTACCATCAGCTAGTGGAAGCAGAAAGAGTCCCTCAAGATCTGAATAGTTTTCATCTGTGAGACAATATCTGAGAAGTTCATGCTTATCATGGGCAGATACACCAGTATAATAACTACTGCCCTGTTTCTGTATGTGGCGACGGGTTAGACTAGGTGTTACCTGAGTTGGAGAGAATCCTGCAAGCCGAAGAGCCTCCCAGATCCTCGGTGGCACATCGACGAGCGTGACACCACAGGAGGAAAGGATGCGATGCACTATCAGTGAGAAATTACCTTCCCTAGGGATGAACACTCCCTTACTTGGCACAATCCACCTCCCTATTTTAGTGTCCGATCTCTCAGTCCAGACAACCGGTTGACTCGTGAGAATGTGAAACAAGGGGAATAAGAGATCCTTCCAGTTTGTGTAGCGGACACTACTCACTTCTGGCCATGCACTGTAGTATTCCTTGGGTGCTAGAAAGTCCTTGGCTCTATTGAGCAGTAGTGCATAGCATGGGGGAAGAAGCTGGCTCACCAGCAAGGTATTCCATTCGGCAGTGGGGTCAATTATTCTCTCAATGCCTGGCCATTTGAGTGTTCTTCGATCATCGTTCAGACCGAACGTGCCATTAACATGCACAGGGAGGGGGGACGAAGCTTCTGCTGGCATTGGAAGAAAGCAGAAGACACGGCCGCTAGAGGTCGGGGTGGGGGCAGTGCCATCTTTGAGCTCCAGAGCCACACCCACCCAGGGGAAAACATGCTGTTTTACAGCTGCTGTATGAACGTTTGAGCTTGGAGACCCTACCTGGTTGGCAACCAGCCAGTGACTCCGTGTTGTGTGGCCACCATCCATCACTGCTACATGGAAGTTGGTCACTACATTAATGTACTGGCTGATACTATAGGACTGTGACTTATGTGCTGATTTCAGCCGGTCCATGAAATGCTTTCGATCTCGGTATGTTTGTTCCCTTTCTGCTATTTTTACTTGAAAAAACTTCTGCTCTCCCCCATTCGGCAATAGCTCAACTGCCTCAATTGTATCAATAGAACGAAGAAACAGCAGAAGAAACTTTGCCTCTTCTTTGAGAGCTGCAAACAATTCATGCAACTTTGAAACCGTGTACACATTCTCTGAAAGCTCAGAAGGAGCATCACGAAGAGGAAAGCGGAATAGAGTACCGGAATAATCACTAGTCATGTCAGCATTGAAACCAGACCTACCATGAAATGGGGCCAGACCATCTTGACCCCAGAGCTCAGAAATGTCAAACCACTGACCCGATTCTCCCCGCCATACCTTTTCTTGTGGTTCAAGGTAGGCCAGCTTCTTGCCACTGATGATCACTGGAAGGTCTGCACGTAAGATACATAGCACGTGTCAGTATCAAACAAGACTGATATTTCATATCTAAAAACCAGCCGAGTGTTTTTTTTAATACATAAATCATTCAACTGAAGGTTGTGTAAGCAACAGGTCAGTCTAAGCTAAATGCAGCTGTAGAATGGATCAGCTTGGCTAGACAGTCTCTTTATGCATAGCTTCCAGCAAAAATGCTGACACAGCAATTTCGTAGTGCGCTTCCTGTTAGTGATCAGGACTTGCCAAAATTGAATTATCATCGCTACTCTTTCGCTGTCTAGGCAACACAAAACTAACCTGGCTTGACGTATCTTGGCCTATTGAGCCTGCAAACTTCCAGTAGCTTCCACAGCATTCGGATATAGTGGCATAGTAATGAAATGACATAACTTAGCGCACGTGATAATTACGGACGAACACACACACACAGACAAACACGGGAATGTAAGGCAATTTTAGTACCAGTCGGGTGCACGCTTTGCACACGCTCGGCTGGTAAAAATTAATTATATAAACCCACTTATTATTTACTCATGGAACATTTTCTTACCAGTGATGTGGTAAACAGAGTTGAATCCAATGCCAAACTTTCCAACTTTGAAAGGGTCTTCAACTTTGCAACTCCGTTGGAGGTTCTGTATGCCCTCCCAGTCACTGTCTTCAAACTTTGCATCATTGTAAGCCAGGAGGGCGGGGCCTTGGAATCTTGCTAGCTCAGGTTTGACCAATGAACGAGCTCCATGCTGTCTGGCATCCAGATAGAAGCGCACAGTCCTGGCTCCTGCATCATCAGCATTCTGGATTATCTCCTGTAAAAGGGAGAGAGAGAGAAATACTATCATTGGCTGTCCGTCAGGATGAGTTCATGAATGCATGTATAATAGCTACATACGCGTTCACTCTCGGCAAGGCAGGCTACAGAAACTACCATACAAAGGTATTTCAGCAAGTTTGTATTGCAAAGAAATACTGTAGTGATAACTACACTCTGCATGGCACTCATACATACATGTATTATATATACTAGGGCTAAAACGGATATACCGAATATTCGGATATTCGTTCGTTAGTGTTCTGTTCGTTGTGTTTGGCAACTAACGAATAATCGTTTTGGCAATTAAAGCGTGGGAGGCACACGTGGCTGTCGGGTCAAAGTGCACGGACATTGGCTTTCTGTCGAGCTAAGATGGAGGGACCATCGACATCTACCTCGGACCTTCACGCCACAAAACCCAGCTCGGATGCTGCTTCTAATGCTCCGTTCGAGAAGAAGAGCAGGTCGTACGTGTGGAAGTACTTTCGCCGCCACCAAAACAAAGCCGACTGCCTGTTGTGCAACAAATCCTTTGCCTACAATGGTGGGACGACGTCAAACCTCATCTCACATTTGGAAAGGAAGCACCCATCCAGTATCAAGCCCGAGGTCGAAGGCTCTCAAGCAAACACTACGCGACAGCTATCCATCAGAGACTTTGGAAAAGTTCAACCTCGTGGCAGCAAGCCGTGTTCGATCGACGTTCAACGCGAAATTACACGTATCCTGTCGAGATGGCCTTGGCTCGACATGAGGCCCATTGCCATCGTCCGTGACAGAGGGCTTAAGGAGCTGCTCAACTTCTTGGAGCCGAACTACCAGGTACCGTCGACTACGCACGTGAGCACACTGATCCGGAAGACTTTCGAGGATGGGAAGGCCGCCTTGTCAGCACGACTGTGTGGTGCCAGTTCAGTGGCCCTGACTACAGATATCTGGACATCAAAGGCCACACAAGCGTTCGCAACAACAACAGCGCACTTTCTTGATGCTGACTGGAACCTTGTGTCATGTGTCCTTGAGACAATCCACTTCCCTGGCAGCCACACAGGCATCCGCATTTCTGAACAGATCAAGGGCTCACTAACAAGCTATAACATTCGACCAGACCAGGTATCTGCTGTTGTCCATGATGAAGCAGCCAACGTCGTTCTTGCTGGTAAGCTTCTGCTGAAACAGACGGACTGTAGTCTCAGCACCAGCCCATGAAGGTGAAGATTGCTGATCTAGGTGGTGATCACCTTGATGGTGGGCTGGTGCTGAGACTATAGTCACTGTGTGTGTGTGTGTGTATGTGTGTGTGTGTGTAGAGAGAGAGAGAGAGAGAGAGAGAGAGAGAGTAACAGCAGCACATGCTAGCCTGTGACCTTCCTTTAGAAGCTTTTATTCACTGTGTTATCCACAGGAAAGCTTCTGTGGGACAGTGTGGAATGGGAAAGTTTAGTGTGTGCTGCACACCGTCTGCAGAACGCAGTGAAGAATGCAGTGGAGAAGAAGGCCATGCAGAAGCTGTTAGCAAAGTGTCGCCGCCTTGTAGGGCATTTCAAGCATTCAGCTTTGGCAACAAATGGTTTGGATGAAAAGCAGAAGGCACTAGGCTTCAAGCCAACTCGGCATGTAGTCCAGGAAGTCGCAACGAGGTGGAACAGTACGTTTCACATGCTGCAAAGACTGGTTCTACTCAAGCAGCCAATTCGGCTCTACCTTGAAGATTCGATGCCTGAGCGAGAGCGGGCAGCCTTTGACCTTAATGATGTCGAATGGGCTATGGCAAAGAGCGTTCTTAATCTCCTGGAGGCTGTGGATGGAGTGACTACAACGCTGTCTGGAGAGAAGTACTCTACCCTCTCCTGGTGTCTACCTCTCCTGTTTGGCCTTCGTGATGCTGCAAAGTGTGAGGGGCAAGACTGTATGATACTGGCAGGATCAAGAAGAAATTGACCAGTCAACTCAACGAACGCTTTCACCTGGACAACCTTCAGATGGACAGTCCAGCAGTGCTAGCTGCTGCCCTTGATCCCCGCTTTAGAAAGCTGTCATTCCTCACTGATGCTGAACAGAATGAGGTGCATGATGTGCTTATTGAGAAGGCCAGCATCCTTGATCGTAGCTGTTCAGGTCCGTCAGATGAGCCACCACTGCCACCAGTGAAGAAGAAGAAGCCAAACGTGCTGGACCGTCTGCTTGGGGAAGAAGTTGATAGGGACGATGGAAACAGCAGTATAACTGAAGAGGTTATTCTCTTCCTACAGGAGCGCCCCATCAAGCGTAAGGAAGATCCATTTGCCTGGTGGCGGGGCAATGCCAGCCGTTTCCCTCATCTTGCTATTGTGGCACGTCGCTACTTGGCCATACCTGCTACTTCTACACCATCAGAAAGGGTGTTCTCTGTTGCTGGGATTGTGGTTGACAAGCGCCGGTGTGCCCTTACAGTTGAGATGATTAACGCCTTGGTGTTTTTGCACAAAAACAGCTCTCTCTTCAACCTGACAGATGAACTCCCTGCGCTGTCTGAACCAAAACTAATTCTGCAAGCACAAGACACTGAAGACATTCAAGACAGTGATGACGTTGATGATGATGATAATTTGCCTGACCTGCCCCTGTTGCCAGATGAGGCTGAAATATAGACCTAAACTAATGTATTCTTGAAGTTTTCTTGTACTTGACCACCTGTACTGTGTTCACGTGTTTACATTGTGCCGTTCATAGAATGTTCGATTATTCGCTCGTTTTGGGGATATTCGATTCGTTAGGATTTAGAATATTTGTTTTAGCCCTAATATATACAATATAGGATTCCTCTGAATTGTCCCTCTGCAGTGGGCCTCCCTCCCAAAGTTAATTTGATCCTAAGACTGGAGTCTTTTATTCAGTGAACTGTGATGGAGTATTGAAATGATATATTCAAACTCAGAGCACATAATAATGTTATTTTCTCCTGCTGGCTAATTAATGAACAAGTGAGCTGTAAACACAAATGCCATGCACTGGCATAAAAAGTCTCATTGCAGCCTTTATAATGCATGGATTACCAGGCTATATTATGACTAGCTGCAGCTTCCTTTATTATATGGCAGCAGATCTAAGGTAACTCCAAATCTTGTATAGAACATTTTTACACTTTTTAAGTTGGAATCCTATTGGCACTACTAGCAACCCGGCAAGAAATGAACACAATTTGATATACCGTTAAAAGTTTGAAGGTGGGTAAAAAAACAGTGGATGGGTAACTTGAAAAATTTGAATTCAACCGGTTACAACTGCAAGAATTCTAAACCACAACAAATTTTACAAGGGTAGCTATTTGCTCTGATTATGTTAAGTGCATTGAAATTGTTTTGGCCTCTTTTGTGTCTTTCTAACCAGTCACAAGCTCCTGTGGCTTGCCTGCAAAGTTTTTGGATAGATTAAGTGAAACCGTTGATCAAACTTTTGTCCCTACAGAAAATGTCTAGGGTTAGTGTACTGCATGGCTGAATAGCTCATGTAGTGCTATAGCTTTGAGAAGACAAAATTTCTCAAATTACCCCATTTTCTCAAGTTACCCCAGATTACCTTATACATCTGCTTTTGTATTGTACAACATTCCTAAAATACCGGGGGGGGGGGGCATCTTGTTCAGGGCTAGGCCTAGCTACAACCATCATGTAATGGTTAGTTTAACTTGTCAATCTTGTGTGCATGTTCATGATTTATGATTGATTGTAGCCAAGGCACAGGCTCAGTTGGTCCTGTGACATTGAATCGATCGAGCTGCACACCTTTACGTAAGGCCACTCCAAATTAGTTTCTGGTCCCACCCCTTTCCTCCTACAGGATGCGGGTGATAAGGACTATAGGACCTCAATATCTTCACCAGACTTCCGTATATTGTATATAATATTAAGTCCTTTGTACTCTGTTTGCACTATTAAAAATCTCGCTCAGCTCGTTCGATTAGTCTCGCGTAGCCAGACTCTCAACGGCTACGCGAGACTATTGCTTGATGATGTCGTGGTAGCAGCCGCAGAGGGCGATAAAAGATATTCTGGAGGAGGTATCTTCCATGGATACAGAACTCTCAGTTCCGCCTTTCCAGAACTATGCAAGATTACGTACGTACATTCGGCTCACGTTCTGATTACGTAATTACAATAGTCGTCAACCGTGAAAATTGGATGTGGGTGGAGGACCAGAAACTAAACATTAATTTGGGTCTCTGTAAGTCTGAGATGTTAGTACCAGTGGGGTAGTTCAAGGAAATTGACTGCACTCCACCGTTTTTCTAGGTAAGAATGCTAGCAGTTGGCCCACTATTGTTATAGATCATACCTATAAGCAAGTAGGCATAACGTATGTCAACACTGCAAGATTCCAGATAAGAATCAATAATAGAAAAGCACTGATAAAGGCTGGATTCGGCCTTCATGCACCCGCTTACCAGTATCGAACGGCTTTCAACACTGCCTCTGCGTCTGTAGTGTTTTCAGCCACCAAAGTACACCGGGAAACATGGCGTAGAAAGACTTCCTGAACTCACAGAAACTTAGCGAGCACTACAGTTGATCCTAGACCGTGAAACTGACCTACTGCTGCTTTAATTTACACCAAAAATTCTATCACGCAATTGTGGAACGACGCCATAGCCTCCCGCGGCCTCCTCGATGCCACAACGGTGGGGTGCAGTCAATTTCCTTGAACCACCCACTGGTACTATTAAACGTCTCAGAACTATAAGCAGCTATTGGCAGCAGAATTAATCAAAATCTAGACCTAATCCAGTCCAGTCCAGAGTCCAGCTTTTACAGAGCTACGTAGTATGCTAAGGGACTAACAATGCGCCCCTAAAATATGCCCCGCGCGCCCCGGTTATTACCTTGAAGATCTGTCCGTCCGGGTATCTCTCAAGAATGGCCTTGATGGTCACGGAGAGGGGAGGCCGCCTCTGACCAAACGTGTGTTCTGCCATATCCCGGTGAAGCTACGCCTACAGTGGAAGTAGAGTGGGATTTATGCATTGCGACTAGCTACGACTAAGTTAACTTTCGACTAAAATTCAGACCCTACAAGTTGATTATGAATGCAGCATTTTTGGGTGAGTTTACCTACCTTTATTAATACAGCGAGTCTTTCCATCTAACGCGACAGGAATCACTGCACTATCAGGCTCACAAAAAGCCCATACAATCGCTCGCTGGTATTAAAATGGTATTCATAAACTTGCTGGTCCCTTCCCCCGGAATATCTTATTAATACCATCCCGTAATAACGAACTCGTCACACGTGCGCAGTATAAAAACACTGGAGAGTACAGAAATAATAAATTTCATCATAAAGTCATGAAGTGTGATGAATAACACCGAATACACTAAAATTAGCACTGGCGAAGCAGTCTCTCCAGTCTACTCTTCTTGTGCTTTGTTTCCTTCTCCTTGCTACTAATCAGTGGTGCTTTCTCTGTACTATCGTCAGTTCCCCTGCCGAAGCAGTCGATGCAACCTGGTCCTTTCTCCTCAATCGGCTGGTACCCACCAGCGACCCGAGGCTTCCTGAACAGAACGTAGTGCTGGAACATGAACACTAGATCAAAGGCGATGGAGAGAACCCCCAAACCAAATTTGGTAGGGTCCCCAAATATGGATTTCCAGTCATCTGCAGGGAGAAACATACTCTCAAGCTGTGCCCCAGGGGTGCATCAAGCTAAACCCACCGACTGCTTTTAATGGTTATTACGGTGGCATAATAGAGGGGGTGCCCTTTCAATGGCATTGTATAATAGAAAGTACAATATACTACCATACCAGGCTTTCATAATGTTATAGAGGACCCTGGAAACCTCATTCCCAAACTTCTTTTCTGCTCAAATTTTTGGGGCCAACCTCAAAGCAATGTTTTCTGGGAAGCATATCCCATGAGGTCAAGCTTGATGTCTTTCCCACCAACCCCAAGCCAAAACATCCATGAGGTTGGTCTGCCCTATTCCACTGACACCAGCACATCCCAAGAAGTGGGACATTCCTAAAACCTGAAGTGTATTCAAGAGTCCTACTAATATTCATTATCAATCTTCCTGCTAAAGTGTACAGCTGAGCATGATTATGGGTTCAATCCCAAGAAACCAATAGCTTGGGGACATGATACTGCAGGTCACAGTAGGCTGTTGAAATAGTGGTTTTCTGCTAAAATGGTAAACAGCCTTATTATCAAAACGCAGTGGATATGGCGCCAGAGATCTTGCGGCTACTTAGTTGACCATGTGATGTCATATACTACATTCCTTAGTACTTCTGACGCACAGGTCCATAGTTACGGCATGCAGCTGGAGCTGCTCTGTGCGTCATTCACTGAGCTAATTAAACCTCAGGGGGCAAGGGTGGTATCACTATCATGCAAACAAGCCATTACTGGTGAAGCAGCTTTAATGGTACATGCAAAGAGTTACTTAACTAACCTTGCCTACATCTGCACACAATTACTTTATAACAACTGACAAGCCCAAACATCCCTCTTCCCCCACCAAGTCCCTCACCCACCCAGTCCCCCACCCTCCCAGTCCTTCCCCCACCCAGTCCCTCACCATAGTTGTAGGATATGAGGAACATCTGCAGCAAGCTGAAGAACCCTCCAGTGAAGTCCAGCAACACATTGCCAATGCTCCATCCCTCGGTACTCCTTCTCCGACAGTTCATCAAAACCTGGAGTGTGTGGAGGGGGAGGGGGTGACTCTACGCCTTAGCAAGCCTAAACTTTATACAAACCAACTTCCACCACTCATGAAAGTTCCAAAAATCTGCTAAACGGTGCGTACTCAATAGCATTGCAGGACCACCAACCAAACTGCGACCTATCTGGAGCACATTAGCCACAATACATGTACTTGATGGTCACACCTACCTGGGGCACATACTTGACCAGCGTCACAGCCAGCTTGATGTAGGAGAAGACATAGAGGAAGTCCAGCCAGGCCAGCTTGCCACCCACCGACACAAAGAGGGAGATGAAAATCGTGAGCCACATGAGGGTAAGGAGCACCATGGCCGTGTAGGAGACCCTCTGACCACCTCGCTGCAAGGGGCAGGAGTTTGGACTATGTTCAGCTACTACTAGAGTAGATATCACAATACAGGGAATGACTGATAACCAGCTGCTGTAGTCACTTCACAGAAGGAGTACTAGGTCTGGGGTTCCCCTACACCCTACACTGAATTTCCTGGCAAGGCGTTTCCCAGGAGTCACTGCAGCCATGGCCTCTGGGGTTCCAGTGAAAACCAAGGCAAGGTGAAATATATGCTCAGTAGCAAAAATGCTTTCCTAAAATCAGAAACCAAGGTCATAACAAATTCTATAGTCGCTTTGAGGTACGTGTTGCTTACAGGAAGTCAGCAAAACTCACAGAGAAGCCGTTCAAAGTGGAGTTTAGAGTGAACTGGATAGCGCTTAGGGGCTAATAGCATGGAATGAGCCAATTACATCTACGACACAGCAGGCCACCAGTGTCTAGAGCTAATCTTGTGTCCAGTGAACTATCACATGATATTGTAGCAGTATTAAACATCACACTACATTTCTGAGTCGTGTCGTGGATAAAAAAATGAATCTCATTTATCTTAGAAAATTGCTCTGTCCCTTTAAAAATTAAATGGCTGGGAATGGGACTGAAATCTAATTCCCAGTCCCGGTTCCAGCTCTCTTTGTTGTAGACAGACCTCAAATATGAAGCACTGGAAGATGGTGAAACTGGTGGCCCAGATGGCATGCAAGGTAAAGATGACATCATTGAGCTGAACGGGGTTCACGCCCCCAGGGTGCCGATGAAAGTACTCATCCTACAGGAGAGGAAAGAAGAAGGGGAGGGACCAGGAAGGGAAGGGGCCAGGAAGGGGGAAGGGGAGGGGAAAGAAAGGGAAGCATGGATTATCAGTATACCAGTTGTATGGGTACTGCTAGTCACATCTCCAGGCCAATGTGCTACTGGTGTATGGGTACTGCTGGCCACGTCCCCAGGCCAATGTGCTACTGGTGGCCCGGTATACTAGGGTAGAAGGGTGGATTCTGGTGGGTGAAGACAACTGCAGATCTTAGGCAAGGCAGTAAATCTTGTAGCTTCTCTTTTGAGCCTGCTTATATCACAGACTGAGCACTGAAATAGCAAGTGCAGTCATCTTTCTAATGGTCCCTACCCACGCACAATTAAGTGGAAGACAAAACTCATTTGTCACTATGAAGAAACAATTCATCCATAGCTATATCTTCCAATGGATGATTCGTAAGTGCCACAAATCTTCATTTTGGAGAGGTGAACAAAGTCAGTTCATGCAGAAGCAGAAAGAACTGTTCTCTCCGTCTGTGGACACTCACAGACGAGGGCCTAGTGGGCTGACCTGAATGGAGGGACTAGTGGGCTGACCTGAATGGAGGGGATCCAGTACAGCCCGACGTTGAACACCCCATAGGCAAGGAAGCCAGTGATGTTCAGGGCCAGAAAGTCAAAGTTGAGTCCCACCACGCTTCGTCGACGGAAGTTCTCGATGATCTAGGAAGAAAAACTCAGTATAGCAACTTGCATCAACAAAGCATGTCGATAGTGTGTACCCAAGCCTCCCCTCCCCACCTCCAAGCTAACTTGGGCTATAACCAGTGGGATCGAGGATTGAACACTGCAATCTAATGTGAAGCAGAAGTTCCAGGTTTTAATTTACTCAACACCCACCGCTGGGCAACCCTATGCAGCAGTGGTGAAGCAGCTCTGATTTAGCTATGCCCCTGCCGAGTGGCTCACCTGCCGAGTGGCTCACCTGGGGGTAGAAGGAGACAGACCAGGCCACAAAGTAGATCCAGCCCACTACGGCTATGATGATGTTGAGGGGGCGGGAGTGTACAATGGCCACCTCCGGACGGACGTACCTCAGGCTGGAAGGAGATGAAACACAAGATGACAGTAACCAGGCAGCCATATATGGCATAACGTGCATAGCCACCCAACCCAAAGAAGGCTCCTCGATGAGGCAGCCCACAACCGAGTGAGGATGAGTGGAGAATGGCAGTTACTTTCAGCCATAGGTGTACATGTATGAGGGCCACTGGCTCTCCTAAGTTAGCCCTGCAATGTCACTCCTTTACCTTTTGACAGGAGTGGATTGATTTTCCTCCTCTGAGGCGTAAGTGAAGTGGAGGTTGTCCCTGCCGGCCCGCAGCGCCTGCATCAGAAGGACAGTGCTGTTCCCATCTTCCAAAGTCACCTGACATCAAAAACAGGGTCACATGATACGAAAATAGCAGTAAAGAGTTATTTTGAAAGTCTTTTTGAAACTAACTGTGCTTGCACTCCAAAACTATCTCAGATAAAACAAAAACCTTTACAGCCCACACTAATTTCCCTCCATACGAGGAATTGTGTAACCCCTCAAAGCGCAGCAGCTCTGCAATAACACACGGCTGCACTGTCACCCAGTCTCGGAGACCACCTAGCTACTATGAATCACTATGGTAACTACAGCTATCGTCCATGGCCTGGGGGTAGGTTAACAGCCTCAGGGCAGGTCACCTGGCTGGGCAGGTCCACGATAGGGTAGGCCCCCGGGTGTTTGACCAGGCTCTCCAGTGTCACGTTCAGCAGAAGGCTGGGATCGGAGGCGTTGAGAGCAGGACTGTGGGGAGACAATCGTGGTAAGTCCCAGCTCATTAATATTTCATTTACAGTAGGTGTGTGGTGTGTACAGTGCTGCCAGGTGACATCACCAGCAATCAGCCTTTTCACACAAGTTGTTCACTCTATTCCACTCCTTTCAGCATACATGTATGACTTGCAGTCCAGCAAATGGACAATGAATCAGTGCTAATGTACTTGTATCAAATAATGGCCGCATAAAGAGAGGTATACACAGTATACATTACTATTACTCTGACAGTTCTTCACATCTCACAGCTGTGGAGAGGATATTCTCCATTGGTGTGTGATAAACTTGAGTGTAAATTGAGACGGCTGTCATTATATGGTCAGCGTAAACACTCCATTGATAGTAGCCTCCTGGGAAAAACCTCCCCGTTTCCATAGCACCGACCACTCCCAGTATGACACACCTAGCTGCCATGTGCCGCACCGTGAAAGTGATTGGTGTTACGGGTGGTATACAGCTTTGGACCAAGCCTACATTCTTCTTGCAGCCGTGGAGAAAAATTGGCTGCGAAAAAAGCTGTGAGGGGAGTCCTAGGTACAAGACTAAGTGGTATATCAGTAGCCCCTTGTAAGGATGTGGCAAAGAGGTATGGTTGGCCATGGCCTGATGTATTCACAACCAATAACTTGGTGCCGACTGTAGGCTGACCTTATATAGAGTGTTAATGACGTATTTTCTCCAATCTCAACTGTCTTTATGCCGCCATGGCACAGCCTGTACCAGCCATCTGCAAGTAGGTATACAACAGAAGATGTGACACAACAGTGCATGTAACGGCAGTCGGATTGACTAGAAAGAACGGCACCATGAAATTATGACCAGCGAAGTAGCCTAACCCTGGCCCTAACCTAACCCTATAAACCTCGCGCGGGTATAATTTTGTGGAGCCATTCTTCTAGTTGACCCTGGCCGTCTCTGCTCCTCCTCCCCCAGAGTACTTAGGTGGCTGTACATGCAGTTCGGGAAGGAGCTACCTTCTGGCTTAGTGTAGTCACAGTCCCCAGCAACTGAGAAAGAGAGTACAGCTGCAAAACAGGCCAGGTGCAAGTATCTTCTCATCCAAATTGCCATGATGCAGTCAGTCAGCCAGTATGGATCATACAAGTTGCCATGCAGCAACTGTGAGCAACTCAGCAGTTTTATCCAATTATTGCTCAGCTTAGAGTCACATGACTGCCTAGCCCACGAATCATGAACCCGTTCCGGTTCCAGCTTCGGGTCTTTGTCCAAGCTCCACGCATCAAATGTCTCTGACTTCAAGAATTCATGTCCTTCGGTGAGTAGCATCGCAGACTACTCGTTTTAATGCTGCTAACAGTAAAAGACTAGTCGTCTTAAATTATGCTGGTAACAGCAAACGTGAGGTTCCAAGCTGCTTATCTGCATGGGAATGAGACCGAAAGGAATTAGTGATGTCGGTTCTGTATGTGACTGCAGGTCTCTCAGCTTGCTGTGCTTGAGCTCCAGGCAGGGAAATGCTCTGACATGCCAGAACAAGGTGCAGGACTACCTCGACCTGTCAGTTGTTCCATGACGGCCAGGCACATGACTGTCATGTGACCTTCCTCCCCTCTCCCCCCCCTCCCAGGTGGGTGTTGGTGCCGTGAGGTGGAGCTCTAAGGCTGCTGCTAAGACTGCTAAGGCAACAAAGAGAATGGAAAAGTGAGTCGCAAATTCTGAGTCCTTAACGGTACCATCATTTGCCCCTCCCTCCTACCCGTACAGATTGGGTATTGGACCGGATGGGAAGCGACTGCCCATGCCCAACACCAAGAGAATACTCCCTCGCATGTACCCAGTCCTACTGGTCAACCCAGATGGCTCCACTTACACAATACGACACAGGTATGCCGTACTGGAAATATTTGACAAGATCTTTTGGAAATAGCCTGACAAGAATCTTACCTTTGCAAGATTTTGGAACACAACTTGTGAAGATCTTGCCAGATGATCTTGGCAGGGATTCTCAAGAAACTTGCCTGGACTTTTGGTAAATCCTCAGAAACTCCACTGATTTTGGCAAGTCTTGACAAACTTCCGAGAACTTTGGCAGGTCCTCCCGAGAATCTTGCCTAGACTAACGTGTGTGTACATGTACTAGTGTGTGCACCTGTACCAAGCTTGAGTCACTCAGTTAAAGCACACAATTCTGAGCCTACCTCTATCCTCCTGATATTCACCACTCAGTATTGACCCGGGTGCTCACATGACCTGGAAACGAGACCTCCCTCACAGTTATTATGAGTCCCTACCTACTGCAGGTACCCACATCGCATCATAACCCTCCCTCTTGACCCCGCCTCCTTGACTGAGGAGGAACGGTTGCTACGGCAACAGAAACGGGAGGCAGCCAAGACTCGGGTGTATGTGGAAGAAGAGATAGAGGAAGACGAATGGGACCAATCAGCATACAGGGACCTCGTCCGCAAGTGAACGCCAGCTGCCGTAGTTCACCTCACTTACAAACAACTTCATACCTCATGCTGCATTCAAATCACTCTCTATCAGGGTCTATTTTACTCTTATGTAGGTTGCACTCATCTGAATGTAATTGACATCCCTAGCGTAATGGTCATCCCTATATCTTTTGCCGTTTTTCCAACCTCAACACACATACACATACCAATCCCTGGCATGCCACACCAACCATATCCACAGCCAATAGAATGTGGCTATAGAACTAGAATGGGCATACATAGCGTGGGTGGGGTTAAGTTTGCTTCCCGCCGGATTTTCAACCAGATTGAAGTGACGTCATTACGATTATCGCAAGGCTAAAAGCCTAGCCTGCCTAGCAGACGAAGCGGTTGTTTTAATGCTCTATTTCCTGAATTATCATTGCTTACTTACTGGGGCCCTAAGTCTGAGAAATGACTGCACAGCCAAACGAGAGCCTGGAGAGCGCGGGCCGTCTGATTGACCAGCACTTGAAGGCGGACCAAAGCTACGTAGAGCTTAGCGGGCAGCTGCGGATTGCAACTCATCGTAAGAGAGTAGTTTCTGTACAACGAAAGCATGTATCAAGTAGTGAACACTGCCAATACGAACATGTGAGGGGACGCTAATTCTATTTAATGCCCTCCTTTTCAGCACGTGCACGTAAAGTGTATCGCTTTAGCCATGATATTATAGACTAGCAGCTGGACAATTATACACCATAAACTTTGGTTCTAGGGAGACAGCATAATACATGCACAACCATTTCCTTGCCTGCGATAGTCTGTCCTAATGTAACTTTCTATCCACAAAATTTGGTCTGGGGATCATTATTTTTTGACAGCTTTTGATCCACAAGATTGGCTACAATATCAACAATCCTTCGTCTTGCCTTTCTCCCTCTAGAACAAGCGACATGCAGTGGGCAGACGGACATCGACTACCCCTCCCTCTCCTCCTCCCTTCCCGCCTTGGCCGGCCTGCCCCATCTCGGTCCAGTCAGCCACACTCCTCTCCCTCCAGAGCTATTGCAGGAGTTTGACAGTATCCCTCACCACTTACTGTACTTCGTAACCTCATTCCCGGGCTCACAGGCATACTACACTTTGCTACTGGCTCCCCCTGCTAGATGTGGGTATTGGAATTGTCTTAACGTGACATACTGTAAATGTTAGACACTTCCCCTTCACTTCTTAACTTGGGGGTTATGGGCTCTGCAGAGTACATGTACATGTACCAATGTCTTATGTGCATTTAGCACGATAAGTTGGATGGATGGAGTTGCATATAGATAGACCCTAGAGTGTATACCTGTCGGTATAAAACGTATATTCCATCCTCAAACTATGGCCTCCGGTTGTTGCCCTTAGACGTGTTCCAGACTTGCAGTGCAACTGTGCCATGGGTCTTCTCCCGGAAGTGAGGCGGGCGTGGCTCACCATTGACAACTCCATCTACATGTGGAACTATGAGGATGGGTGAGGTGACCTCTGTCTGTCTGGGAGGGCTCCTCCCCTCTCCCCTCGTCTCACTCCTCCTACCCCTCCTCTCCCAGGAAGGACCTGGCCTACTTTGATGGGCTCAATGAGGTCATTCTGGCGGCAGGGCTGGTGCTTCCTCGCCCCGGGGTCTTCCAACAGCGCATCCAATTCCTCCTCTGTCTTACCACGGCTGTTGAGATTGTCATCCTGGGGGTCAGTTTCACAGGTCGGCTGAGGCAGAGTCTAGACCCTCAGTGCATGGTACACTGACTGCTTCCCTCCTTGCACACTCCAGCCTCCGCCACAGACCCCTGCAGCGAGATGCACCTCCAGCCAGAGCCGCTATTCCACCTGCCCTCCGACAACGTCAGTATGTTGGCTGTCACTGGAACCCCCCAGGGCCGGCTGTTCCTGGCCGGCAAGGACGGGTGTCTCTATGAGATAGTCTACCAGGTCAGTTTCATGACTGGCAGCCATGTGTTTGCAGTGTGGAGTAGCCTCTTCCCTGCCCTCTCTGCCACCAGGCTGAGGATGGCTGGTTCAGTAGGAAGTGTCGCAAGGTGAACCATTCTGTGTCCAGGCTCTCGTTCCTCGTGCCCTCCTTCCTCTCCTTCGCAGAAGAAGGTGGGTGTGGTCAATAGAAGCCATAGATATGTGGCTCTATGCAAATGCTATTTCAAATCACATACACACACGCACGCCAGACCCTCTCATACAGCTCACAGTGGACAGTTCACGACAGATCCTCTATACTCGAAGCGAAAAGAACACAATTCAGGTGTGTGTGTGTGTGTGTGTGTGTGCTTAATATCCTTCATCAAATGTGTGTTCTAACTCTCATCTCTACAGGTGTATGATCTGGGCAGAGATGGCTGTAGTCTCTCTAACATTGCCAGTATGACGATGGACGCCATTGCTCAAACAGCGGCTGGTGCCCTCAGGTGCGTCCTCTCAGGCCACTGTCACGAGAGCGGCCCTGGGAAACACTGCTGCCTTCCTCTCTTCGTTCTATTAGGACTGCTGACAAGTCTCTAGTGCGACCGATTGTGCAGCTGTCAGTCATTCCATCCTCCGAGTCCTCCACCCTTCACATGTTGGCCACAACAAAAGCAGGTGTGTTTATCTGTTGGCTCATTCAGCTGTCTGTCTGTCTGTCTGTCTTCCTTTCTGTTTGTTTGGCTATCTGTCTGTGTGTGTGAGTATACTCTCTCAAGATCTGCTGCCTACCCTCTTTATCTGATTCTTACTCTCCGTCTTGATAGGAGTCCGCCTCTACTTCACTACGACCCCAAATGGTGTTGTAGCCCACCCCTCCCTCCTGGCGCTGGTCCATGCCCGCCTCCCACCCGGGTTTTCTCCCTCCTCAGCTGCCCAACGGCCTGGAAACTCCACCCATCAGGCCTTCTATCGCAAGGGTAGGTCTGTATCAAAGGAAAAACTTCCCATTCTTACGTCAGCCACATGTAGTCAACTGTTGTACTGTACAATTACAAGGTATAATATGATAAGTGAAATACCTTATGCTATTTGGGATCTACCAATGGTGAATAGTTTGGAGCATTGAAAATCCCAGCTGCTAACCTGTATAGAAGGCTGGCTCAGAACTTGTCTTGTAGTGTATCCATGGTTACGACAGTCTCCGCCCTCCCCTGCCAGGCCTGCTGGTACTGTCCTCCTCCCAGACTGAGGAGAAGGATCTGCTGTGGATGGTGGACTCAGACATGTTCCCTTTCGCCATGACCCTCATGGAGTCTCACGTGAGGACCGGGTGTAGAACGATGGCAGCCCACCAGTACAGCAGCACATAGCTATTAATGTTCTGGTCTGAGGCGTATACATGTAGAGCTAAGCTGACCAATATCAGTGATCCGCTAAGTACTATGCATTCATTCTGAGTGTGACTCTTTCTTTCTTCCTCCTGTCAGGTGAGCTATCCACTGGAGGGTCGGACATGGGCCATTGCAGAGTCCATTGAAGCCGGGGAGCTGGAGTCGGTGGGGTCAGCCCGACCCCTCCCTCCCATGGTGGTCTCTCAACATGCACAGCCCCCTCGCAGGATGGTACTACTCACCACACAGGTGGGAGGGCTGGTGCAATGGCAGGAGGGGCTGTTTCTAGCATAGGGGGACAGCATATGGCCAAACATTTCCTCTCGTCATCCATCTCAGGGTAGCTACCTGGTGACGAGGCTAAGGTCAGTGGACCAGCTGCAGTACCTCCTCGAGGTCACTAAGGGAGCCAACAGCGACACTGTCGAGGCCTTCTTCCACCTTCATAGGGTGTGTGTGTGTGATGGTGTGTGGTCTTTTAAGGCGAGAAACAGTTTATCTTCTCCCTCCCTCCCTCCTCTCCTCCCTCTCATCCAGGATACCCAAGCTTGTGCCACGTGTCTCATCCTTGCCACTGGGCCTAACCAGCAGGTACAAGACTAGACTCATTCCTGTACCACATGGCCTTTGAACAAGGCTAGTCGGAGCCGGGCTATCCAGTGATCTAAGTCCCTTTCCCTTGTGATCACAAACTACATGTATGTACAGTTTGGTGTACTCTTGTCTCCCTCAGGTTGCGGCCTGGGCTACTGAGGCCTTGTTCAAATATGGAGGGGAGCCTCACTTCGTGTTTCCCACCACCCTTGGCCCTGCCAACCAGGCCATTGGAGGATCCCCTGCCCACTTTCAGGCCCCACCCGGCCACTTGCCTGGAGGGCAGTATGCTGGCACACCCACTACAGCACAGGTAGTGCCAACACGACAGTTTCTACTGTGTGGTGATGAATATGGCAGTAGCTACTTTATTGTTGAGCCCATCAGCTGTTTAGGGATCAGAATGTGGACTTACGTTGTATAGAAGAAGTCATGCATCTATTTCTTGGAGAGTGAATAGGAAATTAAGGCTATAGGGGCTCCCAAACATTAAACAATTGCTTCCTCCTGAATTTTGCAAATGCAGAAATGAGTGTCAGGTGGAAGCACATGTCTAGTCTTTGCTGTAAGCATTATATATTCTTGATTCCCGCAGGGTTCCCCTCCCCACGTGGTGGGTCCCACCTTTCAGACCCCTGGGGCTGTCGTTGGGCAGAATGGGATGCAGAGCCCCTACTCTGTTGCCAGGGGCATTACTGGAGCTCTGGGGCGAGCCCTCCTTGGACCAGAGGTGCAACTCTCAGGGAAACACAATGGCCTTTGCCGCTACCTTGCCAGGCTTCTATGGTGAGGGGACACACACATGTGCACTCTGGCTCTTGCCGTTTGGAAGACCTTGGGAAATTGTATAAATTTTGAGCAACTCATATCACCAAAAGGACCATAAGCTAAAGTACATGTAGGCTATAGTGGGGTAAGTTGGTACAATTTCTTTTTGAATATTGCCAACAAGGTACCTAGTGCTGATATACTATCTGGAGATGCTGTCCGATCCAGTTTTGTCCATGACTACACCATTCACTTCAAGACCATCCTCTGTCAATTCACTACAGTCCCCTGTGGAATGAGCCAGTCACTGTGCCCTACAAGCCCCCAGGCACCTACACAGAGCAGGTTAGCACTGGCTTCTCTACTGCTTATGTGTGGGAGTATAGCTGTATTGGTACTGTAAAAATGTATATAAATATTTGTTAACAATATAAACCAAGAAAAAAAGACGAAAAGAGTAAGTACAGAAAGAAGTGAAACGCATGGAAAGAAGGAAAAAAAAGGTAAGGGGGCACCCGGATTTGAACCGGGGACCTCTCGATCTGCAGTCGAATGCTCTGCCACTGAGCTATACCCCCTTACTGATAGGAGAGCCATAAAATTACTATTTCAATTAAGTTACGTAATGATTGCACTTACTCTGTGTATGCACCTGTAGTTTGCCAGTAGGTACACACCTGAGGAAGTGGCTGTCTTTGCAGAGCAGCTAAACAGCCTGAAGGCATTTCTGGAGAGGAACCCTCAGCTCTTTGCCAGCACCTCCGACATATTCAGGTATGGCTAGAATAAATAGTAGTGTGAAGTTAAAGGTGTATATGTTGGAGGCCTGGATAGTTGGGCAGTAGTTCACCTTTCCTTGTGTCTGTTTCCCAGCTCTCCCTCCTCATCTAACCTCAACCAGCGCCTCCTACAATTTATGCGCCCTGAGGGTATGCCCACTGAGAGTCCCGCCCACGTACAGCAATCTCTACTCAACAAGTACAAAGGTATGTGGTAGGCCACTCTTGCAGTAGCTGTGGCAGTAGGCCAGGCATCCAGGGATAGCATGGACGCAGATTGAGAGGTAGAAGAGGTGGTAGTGCTAGCTGATAATTGAATGAATGTTCCTCCCTTCCTCCTTCCCTCCCTCTCTCCCCAGCTGATGCCTACCTGCTAGAGCGGAACTCCCTGTGCAGCCTCCATCTCCTGGTGGACCACAGCTGCCAGTGCCTGGCTCTCTGGAGGCTGCTCTGTGAGCACCAGCTCAACCTCACTGTCCAGAAGCTAAGCCTGGTGAGTGCATGACAAAGATGTCTGACGTTTTTGGGTGCGATAGGTTTCATATAATGCTGGGTTAAAAATCTAGGCCCCTCAGTAGCGGCTATCTCTATTGTGTTTGGTGTGACTCTGCCATGGGCGATGTCTTGTCCTCCAGGAGCAGCAGCAACAGCTAAAGGGAGCAAGTTTCCGGTCTCTGGTGGTGGGGGGACAGAAGGTATTACTTTGACGTACTTGGACAATCCTTTGTAAAGCCATTGTTACTGTTTCCCCCTTCCCCTTCCAGCTGACATCTGCCCTGATCTCCTCCCTCCTCACCCGCTATGCTGGGGACACAGGACTCACTGACACCCTCAGTGCCAGACTCAGGCAGATGGCTCCAGCTCTCTTCAGGTTCAGAGCTCACTGGTACTTTAGAGACCTCTCTGTTTCAAGTTCTCCCCTTCTTCTATAGCCATGACGATGCCATTGTCTCCAAAGCTCAGGAACTAATAACCATGGCAACCGTTATTCAGAGTCGCTATGAGCAACTGAGCATGCTTGGAGACTCACTCAAGGTAAAATTTTGCCTGATTTGTCAGTGAATCAGAAGACCCCTACTTAACCACTAGGGCAGGAGTTTGCTTTGCAGCCATCTGCAAGATAGAACTGGGCAAGGAAGACCTGGGTAGGTAATACATCTCCCCTTGCAGTGACCCCACCCCCTCCTTCCCCTCCTAGCGCTACAGCCAGGTGACTCACCAGCTGGACCTCTCGTCCGTGTGCAGCCAGTACAAGGCCCTGCACTACTACGAGGGAGTCGTGGAGCTGACGCTGTGTGCAGCCAGCCACAAGGATCCACAGAACCTTGGGCTGCACTACTACAAGTCAGGACAGCCCCAGGATGATGTCAGTGGACAGAGGGCATTTGTGGAGAGGTAAGGAGATGTGAGCAAATTTCCTGTATGTCAGTGGGAAACAGTCAAACACGCACACACATACACACATACGCACACACACACACACATACACACACATACACATACACACATACGCACACACACACACATACACACTTACGCACACACATACACACACATACACACACACATACACACATACGCACACACACACACATACACACATACGCACAGAGAACAGTGCTATTCTGTGCTCACCTCGACGTTGGGACAGCTACTGTCTCAGGATCACACCCCTACCCCGCCCCCCTCTGTTCCCCTGAGGGCAGGACCACCCTCCCCCAGGACGGAGGAGGGAGCGAAAGATCCCCAGAGAGATGTGAGTGTAGCGTGCATGGTACTGGGTGTGTTACTTCAGCTACTAGTGAGCATGTTTAATAATGTTACTACTAAACACACACGCACCACACACATATCCCTCTCAGTTTCAAGAGATGCTGACCTTGGCCCTGAGGTCAGAAGATGAGTTGTTTCACGTAACCCTCTACAGTTGGCTCATCTCCGTGGGGCTCGCTGACCGGCTAGTGGAGGTGGGCGGGGCAGGATAATGCTCGCTGGTCGCTCTATTCAGGGAGCCAACTCACTTGGCTGTGTTATACCTCCACAGATCCAGTCGCCATTTGTGGAGGACTTTCTCAAGCATACAGCCTCAATCAAAGTCAGTTGGACTGGTAGTCGCTTGTAAACCCATGCAGTTTGATATGCTAGCCAATACGATGTACTAGCCCTCTACCCATGTACATAATTTCACAGCTGTGAAGAAAAATTGCTGTGAAAAAATCTTGTGTGGGGTCAATTGGGTACAAGGCTAAGCAAACACCATCATGGGACTCTGCCATCAAGCCAACTGCCTTCTCCTCCCCCTCCCCAGAGAGACAACCTGCCCATCCTGGACCTCCTGTGGAAGCACTACGAGAAGGCCAGAAACTATGGGGCTGCAGCAAGGATCCTGGACCAGCTGGCGGACAGAGGAGGGTGTGTTAGTGGCAGTGTTATTGTATTTGTCTTACACATGTATACATGCATATACATCACACCCACACACGTGCACACACCCACACACACACACACACACACAGCCCTGAACTCTCCCTGGATCAGCGTGTAGAGTACCTTTCACGAGCGGTGGTGTCAGCTAAGAGCTGCAACCTGGCTACCTCAGCCAGCACTGCGGGGGAGTTCCTCCACCACCTGGAGGAGAAGATGGAGGTAAGTAGATACTGCTGCTGGTCTAGTGGGTAGCCTCATACACAGACCTTCATGTCTCCTTCACATCTCATACCTAGACCTTCAGGTCGGATACCTAGACATTCATGTCATCTATGAAATGAAATCTGTAGTATGAGTATAGATATGTCCCTGTAACCACGTGCTACATTGCCAGGTTGCCCGGATCCAGCTGAGCATCTTAGAGACCCTGAAGCTGCTCCCTGGTTCATCCGACATCACTTCCGCTATTGGCCTGCTCAATGCAGAACTGATGGACATTAGCAAACTGTACGGAGACTTTGCGGAGCCGTTCGGTCTGGCAGAAAGCAAGCTGGCCATCGTGCACTGTGCTGGTCACTACGACCCTACCCTGGTGGAGTCTCTGTGGAGGGAGATCATCGACAATGGTGAGTGGTCTTGGGCTCACTCACAGTGGGTGGATGTGGTCCACACACCTCTCCTCCCTCTAACTCCAGAGCTGCGCTCTTCTGTACGGTCCCCAACCCAGACTAGAATGCATGGAATGAGAACCAAGCTGCTGGATCTTGGTCAGATTTATGCCAGAAGTGAACGCTTCTTTCCAGTAGGTGAGCAACTCCAGTAGTGGTACTAATACTCTGTCACACGACCACTGGAGGGGCAGCTCTGTGTGAGTGTGTTCCACAGTTCTGTAGTTGCCATGGTAAGCTATCTCATTCTTACTTTGCCCCAGGCTATATTGTAGAACTGCTGGAGTGTCATAGCTGTGAGTTCCAGTGGGACATGGGCTTTGTGACCAGCACACTGCTGGAGCTAGGGTCCTCCATTCCCAATCTCTTCACTGTTTATGACCGACTGTTTAAGGCCAAGGTGTGTGTGTGCATGTAGAGTTTGTGTAGTAATTTGTTGTGTTGTGAAAATGTTGGTGTAGTAACTCTTTAAAAACAGATGCGGTTGGAATGCGGGCATTGGCAGCAACAATTACTCAGTGGTGCGCTGTCATAGATAATACCCCCACTCCCCCAGGATCCCTTCTGGCAGTCTATGAACCAGCCTCTGCACGTGCTGAGGGCCATGCACTCTCTCCTCTCCTCATACGCCAACACTCCCTCTCTCGTGGCTCTATACCAGAGGTAATAGCCCTCATAAACTACTGCCTCATTCCCAGGCCTCTGTTCCGTGTTATGGCATGATATGGGGACGTCCCTTTCTCTGTTCTCAGGCCCTCATTTAACTCTGTGGTTCTGGATGCTATCAGCCACTACCTGGTGGAGCTGCAGACCATGAGTCCATCCACACGGAACATTGGCCAGACTATCACTGACTTTAGGGCTCTGCAAGCACGGATCCAAAGAATCCCTATCATGTCATAATTATTCATTCATTAGTGCAAGGTTCAAAGTTTAGAAGTAGTCGTTGAGCATGCGCAGCAGCAGTGAGCGGGTTTTTGCCGGGAAAGTATTATCGTACAGTTTTTTTAGGTTTATGGTTATGGCTAAAGTACAAGTCACTAACGTCACAGTCCTAGACAATCCAACTACCTTCTTAAACCCATTCCAGTTTGAAATAACGTTTGAGTGTTTTGAGGACCTGCCGGACGGTGAGTAGACACTGTTGAGTCTGTTCTAGTCAGTAGTATGGAAATGCAGATGTCATTTTAATAATGCTGTAGGTATGTGTTAGAGTAGGTCTTAAGTTGTATCTACTTTTCTGCACATCGCTGGAAGCGACGGACACTAACTTATATCTAAATGAGGCACACCCTGCTGTTCATGCGATGGGTGTCTCGTCGTGTTTTCTACAGATCTAGAGTGGAAAATTATCTACGTAGGGGCGGCGTCCAGCGAGGCCTACGACCAGACCCTTGACTCTGTCCTGGTGGGCCCAGTCCCTGCAGGGAAACACAAGTTTGTCTTTCAGGTAATGTTCTTTGGGGGTGTGGCATGAGATGACCGTCTAGCCACTGAAACTCTGTAGAGGTTATGGCTGACACGGTATGTTGTTAACCGGGTGTAGCTAGCCTCTCGTGGAGAAAACTGCTGGGAATGCCACATACAAACCGGCCAGGCCATCGTCTTGAGGCTATCGATCAAACATATATATTCTTACGCTCCCTCTGACCGCAGGCTGATGCCCCCGACACAAGCAAGATCCCGCCAGAAGACATAGTGGGAGTGACAGTGGTGCTACTCACTTGTTCCTACAAATCAAGCGAGTTTGTCCGAGTTGGTTACTATGTCAACAATGAGTACACAGATCCTGAACTGGCAGAGAATTCACCAGCTCAACCTATATTCGAAAAGGTTCGGTTCATGTTATGAATAGCTATACCATCTCTTAAGGTAATGTACGATTATAAGCCAGCCCTCTCCTATAAGCAGCTGAATGTGCATAGCCCCTGCTCTGTGTGTACATGACTGGGAACGAAAAAAGCCGGGAGTGTAAACTGGGAACAAGGCTACTGCAGCATTGAAAACTCCTTTTTCCCACTCTAATTTTTACCATCAGCTTTTTAGAAGTCTGAGGCTTCTCCTTATACCGTGGACTATGTGTGAGTCTGGATGCTATGAACAGCTTTGTAGCATACTCCACCAAGAAAAAAAAACTGGGTGTGAAGACTGGGAATGAGGCTATGCTGCAGTAGATGAGAGTGGGTTCAGGGCAGGTCAGTGTGGTACTAACAGTGACTAAGCATTCCCAGCGCTCTATTCATCTTAAACATGGCTGTTTCAGACACGTACCTGGGGTATGGGGCTTCAAAAGTCTGGCGGACAAGCCATTAGCAGGATGACAAGCATTGCTGGTTTGATATAGTGATTTTACATTGCATTGTGGAAGGAGATGGGAACAGCACGTAAGAAACATCTGAAGGGCAGTATGTGAGATCTTTTTCTGTTCTCTCTCTCTCTAGTTGCAAAGAAACATTCTGGCAAGTAACCCGAGGGTTACAAAGTTCAAGATCAACTGGGACTAAACTAGCCGAGCTACTTCACGTCCCCTCCCTAATATGTACATTTCACTGTATGCACTGTCTGTACGTCTCCTGAGTGTGTGTTGCACTGTCTGTACGTCTCCTGAATGTGTGTTGCACTGTCTGTACGTCTCCTGAATGTGTGTTGCACTGTCTGTACGTCTCCTGAGTATGTGTTCTTTCTCCTGTTCTGACGATTATTCTTTCATCATCTAAACTATCAGAAGACCAGGCGCCATCACTTCACGCTCACACACATCTACAGAGACACCCCGTACCCGGGTCCAGCCTCTCTAGTACTGCAAGCAACCAAAAGTGGAGAGGTCTGGGGTCATGTTTAGAACGGGAGCTATAGAACTGCTGGTAAAAATATTATATATATAAGTTAGATACCGAGACCAAGGGATCTACGGGCTTTAGAAACCCAAGGGCCCGAGGCTGTAGCGCCCGAGGGTTTCTAAAGCCCGTAGATCCCATTGGTTGAGGTATCTAAGTTATTTAGAGTGTAGCCCTAGCAACAGTTTTGCATGCAGCCTCCAGGCCTATAGTAAACAACTTCTACAAATAGTAAATACCTTCAGGAATACCCTGAGAGCACAGACTTGTAAAAGTTGTAGGTCTCTATATATAGAGACCCGCTTTTCTCTAGCAGGTCTCTATGAGATTTAGAGACCTGTAATTGACCAATGAAATGCAAGAAAGTACTAACACTATACTCTAATCACGGGACTAACGTGTACATACTAGCGTGTGCACCCGTACCAAGCTTGAGTCACTCAGTCAAAGCACACAATTTCTGAGCCTACAATCCTGCAGTATAGAGTGATGCTCGACTTATCAATCCAACTATTCTGTTAGTATTCAGTGTGTGGCTGTTGGTAGCTACTGAATAATTCAGCAGACTTGAAAAGAATTCTTCCCAGACTTAGTAGTGATAGATAGATGCATAGCTATTTGTGTATAAAGAGAATCAACTTTAATTGATAAGTTGGAGGGAAAAAAGCCTAGCAGCCAATAGCATATCTATAAAAATAGTTATAAAATTCAAATTAAATTTTGTAAATTATTTTTGTGGCATTTCTATAAAGAGAACAACTTAACTAGCTAGCGGTTGCGCGTGCTGGCGGACTTTACATCTAAACATAGACTCATACAGCCTACGGGCCCGCATAGCTACACCCTAAGCATCACTTTTGAATCTGGTATTAGCATTACATGGCCATAGTCAATAGGATTAACATAACGTTGACGACTATGATCTAACACAACAGTCACATGGCTCTAATACGTACGCGCACTGGGGACAGTGGTTAGGAGCGCTAGTTACCTAAGCGAGCTAGCCCCACCCCTGCAGGGGGTGGGGCTAGCGTGGTAAACATAAACAGCCTTGCAAATGTGTATATTATAGATCCCTTGCAGTACAGGTTGTGCTGGTAGATAGTGGAATCCAATCACCCACAGCACATGAAATAGCCACAAAGCTGCTGCAGTGGTGTGGCAATGCTCATATATCCAGCACTCCGCTCATTTTCATCAGAATTTGCATGAGTTGTACACCTGTCTACATGTAAAATATAAATCTCAGGGGACCAATCGAGAGAAAATGTGGGGGGCATTCCCCAAACTCCACCCATCTGACAGTTATGAAGAAAAGAATACACTTCTATATCCTGCAGGTTTCATCCCAATATCTCCTCCATGATAATTGACTTATGGGCCACAATACGTGGGTTTCGTATGTGTGTGCCTGAATGGAACAACGCAAAACACAAGAAAGATAAGTATTCAAAAATCAAAGGGCATCCATAGCTAAAAAGCTTTGTGCTTTGTCCTCAAGATGTAGAATCATAATTATGCAGCATCTATGATCATGTTCATCTCAGACTCAAGACCAGAATCATATTGGAACATGTATAATGCATTCTTGTAACATTCAAGCTTCATCCTCTCCATCAAAACTGAATGTAATGATACACGTGTAATCATAATTGGCATCCAAAAAAGCAATATTCATAGTTCGGTTGTTGCATTACGTACCTATCATTGTTCACTGAGCAGCAGTTATCCTATAGGAGGACTAGGCGCTTACTAAACTGCGTGATACCCACACATACCATGCAAGCCTAATGTTACAGTGGGCATTTCATACAATTGCAATCTTTGAGACAAGGCACAGCATAAAAATGACGCAAATATCGCCAAGACCACCAATAGTGACTTAATTAGTTATTAAAATCACAGTCCATCAATTAGTAATGTATCGTGAATAATACTACCACCCACAAATAAAACAATACTCCATTGACTCTCCTAGTGCACAATAGTATTCATAAAGACAGCCGCTCACGATCACAGGTGCAGGCTAAAATATTAAGCATGGCCTAGTAATAGTCTCACAGGCCAGACTGCAAACATGGCAGTAATGACTAGCCCGCTTTCTGCAGCTGCTGTAGGAATGTGTCAGTCTGATTGGATAGCTGCCACATGGCCATTGAAGATTTTTTGGGGACTTTTAATTTCATTTGTAGATGCCATATAAAGCTGACCACAGTCACCTTCACTGGCCTGGGAGATTAAGGCTATCTGGTTCCCAGCCCTCCAGTACCTGCTTACAGCAGGACTATAAAGTGTGGAAGCTAGGTACTGTCAAACAGAGAGTACATTCCAAGGTCAGAGTGAGAGGACGCAATCCCTGCTGTGGGACCAATGCAATTACAGAAAGGAACCATAATAATATTGAAAATCACCATGGTAACAGTTGCTAGGAGGTATCCATGCTAATAGCAGGCTCCTCCCCCTCTTCCTTGCTGAGGGTCTCTTGCATCTGGTGTATGGAGTGGACGAGGAGACAGAGTTGCTTGCGGCGCAGCTCTAGCTTGCTATCAAGAGACTCCCCGTTCTCATGAAGTGTCTGAAGCCTTGTCTGCAGCTCTGCTATCTTGTCATGTGACTCCTGCCTTGGGGGATGCTGCTGGATCACCTGCAGGAAAAGATACCACTATTGAAATGCGCCTCACAAAGATGACTGCTGTTGCAGTGCAGACGTTTGGGACACACAGATACAAGAGTTTTGAAAGGAAAGTGATTGGAGTACAAAGGTTTTTTGTTTGTTTTTCAAATTGGGTTGTATTTGTAAGTTACAACTCACCAATACCTCCATGACAGAGTGTCTGGGTAACTAGACTAAATGTGGACAAAAATACGTTTTGAGATATCTTATTACTTTGACAGGTTTTCTCAGTTGTGTACCTGGCTGAAATTCAGCACAGATGTTAAATGTGTATTAGCCTGAGGCTATGTAAGATGACGTAATACAATATAGCCCCTGGGTACCTCGACTGGCTCAATGTACTCCTAAAATGAGGATCGGGATTTGGGAATGAGGTTTGTACAGCCTCTCGGTTATGTAGCAAATAGAGTACAAACCTCTGGTTTAAAGTGCACAGACTTGTCAGCTACCAAAAGTGAGCTAGCACGCCTCCTTATGCTGGCATTTGGCTGCTCAGACAATCCTGTCTGGAGCCTAACAGAGAGTAACTAACGAAGTGTAGCTATCACAACAAGCTCACAACAAGTTACATGTAGTTTCAACAAACAATGGAGACAAGCAAGCTAGCCTCCTTGGTCTGGCCCACTCCCTGGTCCCATGCCCATTCCTCGGTCCACCCAGTCCTTGGTCCCAGGGCCACTCCTCACCCACTCCTCGGTCCCATGCCCACTCCTCAGTCCCAGGGCCACTCTTCACCCAGTCTGTGGTCCCAGGGCCACTCCTCACCCACTCCTCGGTCCCAGGGCCACTCCTCACCCACTCCTCACCCACTCCTCGGTCCCATGCCCACTCCTCACCCACTCCTCGGTCCCATGCCCACTCCTTGGTCCCAGGGCCACTCCTCACCCAGTCCGCGATCCCAGGGCCACTCCTCAGTTCCCGGCCCATTCCTCAGTCCCCGGCCCACTCCTCAATCCCAGGTCCACTACAAGCTAGGCTACCACACCAGACACACCTTGGCCAGAGTGTCGTACTCCTGGCGGTGTCGACGGATGACTCTCGACTGCTGCAGCTCCTCCCGGTAGCTGGTCAGCTGCTGCTTCGCCTCCTCGATGCGAGACTCTATGTCACTGTATGGAGACAGGAAAAATGGCAACCTTCAGAGGCCAATACCAGAACTAGCGTCACCTTCACAAACTAATCTCGTCCCCGGGCCACACCCCCTGAGGCTACTTCACCAACAAGAATGTTGTGTCCTTTTAATTCAAGGTATTTTCTAGCACTCGGTCTATATAAGACCAGGGTAGGTTGGACAAGACATGCCATGACGTGACACAATTCCAATGAGAGTAAAGCGTAACTACGCTAACTGCTTCAAAATTCTGTATCTATGAAGTTTGCTGCAGGACTCATTATAGACACTTGTAGTCATACTGTAGCCAACTGTCTCGCTAACCAGCACTTTCCAGCAGTAAACAGCTTCCAAACAAGTCATTCTAGTAGTGGTACATGTACTTCATTATATAGTAAACAGCTTCCAAACGAGTCATTCTAGTAGTGGTACATGTACTTCATTATATAGTAAACAGCTTCCAAACGAGTCATTCTAGTAGTGGTACATGTACTTCATTATATAGTAAACAGCTTCCAAACGAGTCATTCTAGTAGTGGTACATGTACTTCATTATATAGTAAACAGCTTCCAAACGAGTCATTCTAGTAGTGGTACATGTACTTCATTATATAGTAAACAGCTTCCAAACAAGTCATTCTAGTAGTGGTACATGTACTTCATTATATAGTAAACAGCTTCCAAACGAGTCATTCTAGTAGTGGTACATGTACTTCATTATATAGTAAACAGCTTCCAAACGAGTCATTCTAGTAGTGGTACATGTACTTCATTATATAGTAAACAGCTTCCAAACGAGTCATTCTAGTAGTGGTACATGTACTTCATTATATAACATTAGTACACATGACCATGTCCAACCTCGTCTGGGCAAAAGTATACTCAGCAATGACGTCCTTCCTACTGACAAGTTGACACAGGCTTATGGTGTCAGACACAGCAGGAATGGCTCTAGCTACAATGCCAAGGTTAAGTTGGTAATTGAGTAGGTCAGTGACCGCCACAGGTTGGTGGATTGGGAATGAGACTGGCTACAATGTGAAAATTGGTAGGTAGAGTGACCACCAACCTATGGATTGGGAATGAAGCCCGAAGTTTGGCAATTTAGTGGGTAAATAGTCGTGGACTATTACACTGGCCACTTGCCTGTAGACCTGCTCATATCTCTCCATCTCTCTCCTGTTCATTTCCATCACCATCTCAGTCTTTGCGGAAGAGAACTCACACTGCCCTGAGGTGTGTGTGTGTGTGTGGGGGGGGGGGGGGTGGGGATGTGGGAGGAGGGGGTGTGTACATGTATAAAGTGGTCATAGCCTAATTAGGCCTATTAAAGGTGACTGCAGTATCGTTCAACTGTAGTACATATAATATGTAGCCCAGAGAAGATTGACCTTTATTCTAAACTTATTCGTTTAGAATAAAGGTCAGATGTTTCACAGACAGTCTGGCGCACCAACCCGAATTGCTTGGGCTTATTCCTAGAATGTGGTAAAGACCAATGAGATTGCAGGACTTGTAATTATTGCGTTCTGGAATTCCATTATGGAACGATAAAAAGGTGACGCTTGAATTGCTTATTGAGATTTGGCAGCGGTTTAAACGAACTGGCAGCTGACGCTGTTCTTTATGATGCTTAGAAGAGTGAGTAACTCCAGTAATGGTGATAGAAGGGCTAGTTGAAGATCAATACAAGGTATTTCCTCGCATTAAGCAAGTTGCCGTACTTTGTACTTGTACTTTACTGCTTAATAACTTTGTTGCTAAGAGTTGCCTTCTGTATGTACAATTATACAAGAAAGCACTTATTTACGTCAGTGTAGAGACCTCAGTAAACCTTTATATAGCATTTCAATTAAACCTCGAATAGTCAATTAACAAGCTCGTTGCTCTGCCCATAAACCCAAGAAATTCGACTTGGTGCACCAGACCGTTCTGCGAGGGGGCGAGCGTAGGTCTGGGCACGAGACTAGCCGCAACCAGCATCTAGGAAACAATCATGACTAACGGTGTGGCATTAATTGGAATACTCACCCAAGGTGAACAACATTTTCTGGTACGTAGCTTCGCTCCCTTCGTCAGCCGTCTGCCCGCTACACCACCGGGCGAAGGTCTTGAGTAACGACATCACCCGACGATCGTCTCCGCCGCCTTCTCCCTCCACGGCTAGCCGCTTCCTTATCACCTCTTCTTCAGCCATTGCGCGATAGCTGATCTTTGCAGCACTTCACTCTTCCACGTGTCGTCGCGCGCGCCTCAGCGCTAGAGCCAAGCAGGCTGCTGGCTAGCCGCGTACCCTGCGGCCCTAGCCCTCGGCGCAGCTTTATTCGCAGCCGGGTGGCCTAGGTACAAGACTACTGCTCAGCTGCATTATTTTTCAAAATCCTCTGGCGCAGCAAAGCTCCTCATTGCAGTTTTTTGAAAGACTCGAAAGATTCGGCAAGGCAAACAGCAAAGGAGCACTGAGTGCACTCACGGAACATGAAAGGCGAAGTATCCAGTATTTCGGAAAGCAACGCAGGAATCAAGCTAGACATTTTGAAATCGATACTGGCTATTACTATGGAAAATGAAAGAGCAAGGCAAGGCAGCCAAAGCACTATACCACGTACGCCAATGGCAGTGGTCCTGAGTGGTAGAAAGTTACTATGGAAAATTAATGAGCAAGGCAAGGCAGAAAGTTAGCTACTATGGAAAATGAAAGAGCAAGGCAAGGCAGAAAGTTACTATGGAAAATGAAAGAGCAAGGCAAGGCAGAAAGCTACTATGGAAAATGAAAGAGCAAGGCAAGGCAGAAAGCTACTATGGAAAATGAAAGAGCAAGGCAAGGCAGAAAGCTACTATGGAAAATGAAAGAGCAAGGCAAGGCAGAAAGTTACTATGGAAAATGAAAGAGCAAGGCAAGGCAGAAAGCTACTATGGAAAATGAAAGAGCAAGGCAAGGCAGAAAGTTACTATGGAAAATGAAAGAGCAAGGCAAGACAGAAAGCTACTATGGAAAATGAAAGAGCAAGGCAAGGCAGAAAGCTACTATGGAAATGAAAGAGCAAGGCAAGGCAGAAAGTTACTATGGAAATGAAAGAGGAGGGCAAGGCAAAGGAAATTTGGCCAAAGGACTGTGATAAAATTCAAAAGGGGTACCCCTTGCAAATTATATACCACAAATGTCACTCCGAACCTACTGTTAGCGAACTTGAAACACAAACCTCAACAACTGTGCCTCGAGCTACATGTACACAAAGGTAACTATAATTAAATTATTGTTTCAAGTAATGCTATTCAACTTTGCTATTGTATGTTTCACAGGCAGCAGCTGCAATTATTCGCGATCGAATGAGTACTCGAAGAGGACATAACTACGTTGGAAGGTCTCACACTGACGCCGAGTCTCAGCAGTGAGTTCCCATATTAATCTCGTTCTCTTGTTGTAACTAGAAAGCCTGATATGTATTATGCTTTCCTTTGGCTCACACCTGCAGGAGGTGTGGACAGGAGAGGCTGCTGAGGAGGTGGAGGCTGGGGGTGTGTGTGGCCGTTCTACCACTGCAGGAGAGTTGGCGCACCGTGGTGAGCTTTTTACTGTGTCTCGCTCTGTTGTAAGCCTCCTGCATACTCTAACCACTGCAGCTCTCTACCCTCTACCGAAGAGCTACCCCGTCTACCTGGTGAACCATTCCGTGGTGAGCTTATTGCTGTCTTTAACTGGTTTTTAATGTTCCCACTTCCCAGTCTCCCCACTCTGTAGCTCACTACCCTCTACCTTCTACCGAAGAGCGACCTCATCCACCTGGTTAAACCATTCCGTGGTGAGCTTATTTCTGTCTTTAACTGTTTTTAATGTTCCCACTTCCCAGTCTCCCCACTCTGTAGCTCTCTACCCTCTACCCTCTACCAAAGAGCTACCTCATCCACCTGGTTAAACCATTCCGTGGTGAGCTTATTGCTGTCTTTAACTGGTTTTTAATGTTCCCACTTCCCAGTCTCCCCACTCTGTAGCTCTCTACCCTCTACCTTCTACCGAAGAGCTACCTCATCCACCTGGTTAAACCATTCCGTGGTGAGCTTATTGCTGTCTTTAACTGGTTTTTAATGTTCCCACTTCCCAGTCTCCCCACTCTGTAGCTCTCTACCCTCTACCAAAGAGCTACTTCATCCACCATTCAGTGGTGAGCTTATTGCTGTCTTTAACTGATTTTTAATGTTCCCACTTCCCAGTCTCCCCACTCTGCAGCTGTCTACCCTCTACCCTCTACTGAAGAGCTACCTCATCCACCTGCATGGTTAAACCGTTCAGTGGTAAGCTTATTGCTGTCTTTAACTGGTTTTTAATGTTCCCACTTCCCAGTCTCCCCACTCTGCAGTCTACGCCGGCTGTGACGAGCTACCGGTCTACCCCTACCGTGATGAGCTACCGGTCTACCCCTGCTGTGACGAGCTACCCGTCTACCCCTACCGTGATGAGCTACCGGTCTACCCCGGCTGTGACGAGCTACCATTCTACCCCAGCTACAACAAGCTACCGGTCTACCCCGGCTGTGATGAGCTACCGGTCTACCCCTGCTGTGATGAGCTACCGGTCTACCCCACCAAATAAGTTCCTGCATATTTATACCTGTTGTATGTCTACACTGGGGTGGCTAGTGTAAATAACTTCTATAGCTGAGCTTGCTTGAAATACGATGTACTAAGCCTGCAGTTAAGCATTTGAGACCAGTTTGCTAACATTGGTAGCTATGTGCAAAAGCTGCTGAATGTGTAGGCCTTCAACTGAGAGCATTGCAGCACAGATCATCTTAAGATTTGTGACTCGGTACTAAGCACCACGCTGAGCACGCTCATTAGACTATTGCTGTATGAGCATTGTAGATCTCAGCTAGCTTTCGTTGACATCTAGTTGACCAAAATGTAATGTCCCTGCCTCCTCCCCTCTCACTGTCATTTCATTCATCATTCGATCATTCCCCATCTGTCACCATCACTTCATATCACCTCATATCACCACCTCATATCACCACCACCTCTACCTCATTTCTTCCGCCTCATGTCATTCCTTTCATGTCATTGTCACCTCCCATATCATCCATTCCTCCTGTTCAGCATTCTTTCACTCTTTATTATCTTCCTTAGTAAAAAAATGCATTTGCAAGCTACCTGACTATAGAACTAGCTACTATAGAACACGTTTAGTCGGTTGCTCATTGGAAAGTAAGCTGTCATAGGCCATTATAGAGTGTTCTAGCTGACCTTCGATCTTTAGTATACAGGAGTAAGTGACCTTTAAACTCAGTGGCAGGTGCGATTCTGGATGACCTTTGACCTTTATTAAATAAAATTCTGTACAGTGGATGTTATTTCACTAGTCCACCCATACATTCTTGATGTGCACACAGAGAATAGAAGGAGGCGGTGGTGGCCTTCCATTCTCTCAGCCACACCCCCAGGCTTCTCCTGGGGATGTGGCTGTTAGTTACAGTGTATCGCATTGACTATTAGGCCAAAAGAAAATGTTTTCAATCTTTGAGCTTCAAGATCGAGCCTTTCGTTCATTTTTAAAACTCTAGGCAAGGATGGTGAGGGGTGGAAGGGGCGGACCATCCTTTTAACTTCTTTTCAGGCTCTCCCTCCCTCCCAGCTTTGTTCCAGTCTACCCACTCTGCAGTTCTCTGTGCTCTACCCTGTACCTCTCCAAAGAACTACCGTATCTACAGTTAAAACATTCAGCAGTGAGCTAATTGCTGTCTTTAACCAGTTTTAATGTTCTAGTCTCCCCACTCTGCAGTCTACCCCTACCGTGATGAGCTATCGGTCTACCCCTACCGTGATGAGCTAGCAGTCTACCCCTGCCGTGATGAGCTAGCAGTCTACCCCTGCTGTGACAAGCTACCAGTCTACCCCTGCCGTGATGAGCTACCAGTCTACCCCTGCCGTGATGAGCTACCAGTCTACCCCTGCCGTGATGAGCTAGCAGTCTACCAGTGCTGTGAAAGCTACCCGTCTACCCTGCTGTGACGAGCTACCATTCTACCCTACCCCTGCCGTGATGAGCTAGCAGTCTACCAGTGCTGTGAAAGCTACCCGTCTACCCTGCTGTGACGAGCTACCATTCTACCCTGGCTGTGACGAGCTACCGGTCTACCCCTGCTGTGATGAGCTACCGGTCTACCCCACCAAATACGTTCCTGCATGTTTTTATCTGTTGTATGTCTACACTGGGGTGGCTAGTGTAAATAACTTCTATAGCTGAGCTTGCTTGAAATACGATGTACTAAGCCTTGCAGTTACGCATTTGAGACCAGTTTGCTAACATTGGTAGCTATGTACAAAAGCTGCTGAATGTGTAGGCCTTCAACTGAGAACATTGCAGCACAGATCATCTTAAGATTTGTGACTCGGTACTAAGCACCACACTGAGCACGCTCATTAGACTATTACTTTATGAGCATTGTAGATCTCAGCTAGCTTTCGCTGACATCTAGTTGACCAAAATGTAATGTCCCTGCCTCCTCCCCTCTCACTGTCATTTCATTCATCATTCGATCATTCCCCATCTGTCACCATCACTTCATATCACATATCACCACCTCATATCACCACCACCTCATTTCTTCCGCCTCATGTCATTCCCTTCATGTCATTGTCACCTCCCATATCATCCATTCCTCCTGTTCAGCATTCTTTCACTCTTTACTATCATTCTTAGTAAAAACGCGTTTGTAAGCTACCTGACAGTGACTGTAGCACACGTTTAGTCGTAGGCAATTAGTTGCTCATTGGAAAGTAAGTTGTCATAGGGCAGTAACCTTTATAACAGGTATGTTCTAGCTGACCTTTGATCTGTAGTACAAGGTGTAAGTGACTTTTAAACTCAGTGGTAGGTGTGGCTCTAGATGACCATTGACCTTTATTAAATAAAACTCTGTACAATGGATGTTATTTCACTAGTCCACCCATACATTCTTGATGTGCACACAGAGAATAGAAGGAGGCGGTGGTGGCCTTCCATTCTCTCAGCCACACTCCCAGGCTTCTCCTGGGGATGTGGCTATTAGTTACAGTGTATCGCATTGACTATTAGGCCAAAAGAAAATGTTTGAGTTTCAAGATCAAGCCTTTCGTTCATTTTTAAAACTCTAGGCAAGGATGGTGAGGGGTGGAAGGGGCGGACCATCCTTTTTAACCTATTTCCAGGCTCTCTCACCCTTCCAGCTTTCTGTTGTTTGCAGTACAGAAAGGCTGACCTTGACTACCCTGCTGAGATGAGCCCCTGCTTTGAAAAGCTACCTGTCTCCCCCGCCGTGTCAAGTTGCTGACCTACCCTGCTGTGACGAGAGCTAACAGTCTACCCCTGCTGTGATGAGAGCTAACCGTCTACCCCTGCTGTGATGAGAGCTGACAGTCTACCCCTGCTGTGATGAGAGCTAACGGTCTACCCCACTGTGTCAAGTTGCTGGTCTACCCCTGCTGTGATGAGAGCTAACAGTCTACCCCTGCTTGAGAGCTACGGGTATAACCTCTGCTGTGTCAAGAGCTACTGGTCTACACCTGCTGTGACGAGAGCTGCCTCTTCCTCCACCCCCAGTGTGACCATTGAAGGTCCCCTTTCCTCTGACACTGAAAGGAGAGCTACACAATCCCAGAGTAGAGGACCCTGGTGATTTCCATCTTCCAGAGGGGCAGACCCTGGTTATCTCCCTCTTACCAAACCAATTCTGAACCCTGAGAACTTGGACCCTCTAGCTATGTAGTGATTATACTGACACCCTTTTGTACATTCTACTGTGATCTTTATTTTTCATCTAATGTTTTCAATGAGACTTGTACATTCTGTTCACATCATCTGTGTGGGAACTCTGGCGCCTTCTCTTTTCCCTTTTGAGCTGGAAACTCTTGGATGTGAGAACGTAGATAAAAGACTTGAGATAATGAACAAACACAGACTTCATACAAAATTTGATCACATCAGGCAGCTGCAGTACATTGCACACTGCCCCACAAAACAAAACAGTCAATGGTCAAGATTTGTGCTTCTTTTTCTTCCCTTTGGTTTTCTTGGCAGTCGCTGCCTTAGGCTTGACCATACCGTCACTCAGTGAGCTGGCAGCTGAGGTACTGCTAGCGCTGCCCACCTCCATGGCTTCATCCTCACCACCAGTACCCTAACAAGTGATAGCACAAGATGAATGTATTGTCCTGAAACATATCAGTAGTGGTTTAATCCAAGTCCTCTACGCTTGAGTCCATGTACTCTATCTTTTTGATGTGTAGGCACTAGTGTCCCAGCTTGTTATGGCTGTCCACTGAATTTATTATGATAATTGCAACTTCGTAAGATATGACAAAAACAATCAACTACCTGCAATTTTATACTCTTTGTATGATGCTAACTCAAGAACATAGTGGATGGGCTCGTGCTGTCATCTGTAGCTCCTACCTGAACCTTTGCACTTTCTGCTCCCTCTGAGGGGCCCTCCATGGTCATCTCCAGGCTGTCTGGCACGACAGGGACCATGAGAGCTCTGTGTCTGAATCGTTGGGTTACTGCACAACACATGAACACCAGCAAGTGTGCACATTATAAATGACACTCCATATCACCACTGAAAGTAGCGGTCATACCTTCTGAGAGCCGCCCGACATTGAGGAGCTGAAAGCCGTTCTTCTGCCCACCAACTGCCAGGGCATAGGGGGAGTCCACACAGAACTTGGCACATAGCACCATGCTCTACGGAAAGATCAGGTCAAGATCGCTGACCATGCCTCCACAAACCTGTGTGCATCTATAACTTTGTTGCCAGGCCTCTCACCTTTTGTTGTTTGCAGTACAAAGCGGTTTGCAAAGGAGGGGGAAGGGGTGGGCTATGGGGCACATGCAGTATGTGATCCGGCAACTCTACCATTCTAGTTCGTATAGTTTAATAATTAGGCCCCACAATGAGGAAGTCATGTGATAATACGCCCCACAATGAGGAAGTCATGTGACTGCTTTGATTGTTAATTAACAGCCAAGATCTCGAGTAACACACCATGTGCATGTTCCTGCTCAGCAGAAACACTGGCTTGCCCTCCTGTAAGAGGGAGGAGAGACGCTGGCATGTGAGACTGGCTGGGCACCAAGACCCAGATGGTAGCTGATCGGGCTAACGCACATGGATGTCCCAGAACTTGATGGTGTCATCGCTGCTAGCAGTGACCAGGAGACCAGGGACATGGCAGCTCAGACTCATGTCTGTAAAGTAAGGAGGGGGGGGGGGGGAGGGGAGAGGGAGGCATAAGGCCATGGACCATGTATGTAGCATCCTTCCTGGGCTCCAGTTGGTAGCTTTATTCATACCATGGGGAAAATTAAACTGTGGAAAGAATCACTTCCGTTGTACTAAAGCTGAGCCTGGGGACGAGGCCATGAGAGGATGACAGGACTAATACTGAAGGTAGATGCACACTATTAGCTTCTAGAGCTAGGGAAGAAATTCAACATGAACCCCATACACACTGTTCACAGACACCACCTGACTGGTGAGGTGTGTGACAGACATACTTTCCTTCCTCGAGGCTGCTGTGTACCCTAGCTGCTTACACACCTGTAATAGCATCAGTGTGGGCGTGGATTTGAAACACAATGTCTCCTGAATCCTTGTGAAGACACCACACTGTTTTGGCCTCGGTACAGGCCTGAGAAGGGAGGGAGGGGAGTAGGGAGGGAGGGAGGGAAGAAGGAGGGAGAAAAGGAGGGGAGGGAGGGAAGTGAAGGAGGGAAGGAGGGAGGGAGGGAAGGAGGGAGGAGGGAGGGAGGGAGGGGAGACCACAGCAGCTGTATAAGGTCATACCTGGGACCATGACACAACCAGTCATTGAACACAAACAGCTCACCAGAAGTAGCTCTGGCTGGAAGTGGTTCCAGAGGAGCCTCTCTACCTCCCCATCCACCTTCCATGTCCTGACAGCATCCTGCACCAGAGCGGAGGGAAGGAGGGAAGGAGGGAAGGAGGGAGGGAGGGAGGAAGGGAGGGAGAGGCCAGACACCCAGTGAGGATAGTCGTGCCAGTAGATTCAACAGTGAAACCTACCTGAGGAGACTTGCAGTTGAAGAGTCGAATAACACTGGAAGGGAGGAAGAGAGTACTTTCATTCCATGAGGTGTGCTTCATAAGAAAGGGTGTGTGTCAGGATTGAGCTGGTGGAAACAGCAAAGCTAGAAGTAGCTTTATTAGTTTAGCTGGTGGGAATGAGCCTAGTAGCTACAGCTGAAGGCTCACCTGTCAAAACCTCCTGTAGCCAGCAGCTCGGGTTCATAGGGGTGCCACTGCACACACTGGACCTGGTGTGAGGACACAGGAAATGGCCATGAATTACTAGTCCCATTCCCAAGTGTGGTGCATGGGAACGAAAACATGACGAATGAAAATGGGCACTAAATACTTCAATAGGATAAACCAGTTCACAGTAGGTTTGTCTGGTCATGAACGTCATACAAGTAATTTTTCTCACTGTCCCTCAACTGTACAATAGCCCAACTTCAGTCAGTAACGACTGCCAGCTTACCTTGTCGGGGTGGGGTAGGGTGAGCACACACCGGGGCCCGGCCATATCCCAGACCCTGGCGGTACAGTCGGCACCACAGCTGGCCAGGACATTCCTCACCACCCGGTTCCAAGACAGCCCTAGGACAGCATCAGTGTGGCCCTCTGCAGGAGAGGGGGACCCTGAGACCTGTGGGAGGGAGGGAGGGAGGGAGGGAGGGAGGAGAGAGAGATGAATACTCCAGTAGGCTCTTACAATAGCTCCCAGTACCTTCTCCTTTTCTTTCTTTTTCTTTTTGCTTCTTCTGCCAGTGTCAAGGGGAATTCCCCTTAGGGAAAACACCGGTTCCAGTCCATCCACAACGTCCAGGTCCCATACCTCAATAGTTGGTGACATCATCCCCAATGCCAGGTAACTGCCTAGGGAGGCAGGAATTCCAGTAAGTCTACATTTTTGTCTCATGGAAAGCCATACTATCAAATATGCCTCACAGGTGATATACAGCTAATATCACACAGGAAATCCTGTGTGATACAGGCATGTAAACTGGCAAATACACTCAGCAATATGGTCTACTTAGCACATAGCAATGACCACACCTTTCCTATCGGGCTCTTCAGGGTCAAAGTCCAACCACTCCAGTGCGAGAGGGTAGGAGGTGAGGAGGATCTCGTGATGACAGTAGCTGTGGTCTTCAGCCTCACTGTAAACTGTGAGAGAGTGTGTGTGTGTGTGTGTGTGTGCACAGTGACTGCTATAGTTGCTACTACATCTCAGAGCAAAGTTGAAAGCTCATTAGCACACAGGCTGTAGGGCAGGTATGGCAGTCACCCCTCTGATCTGCCATCAACCCACTGAGAGGCGGTCCACCTACCATGGACCTCAACCTACCATGGACTTCCACACTGCTGAATTCCTCCTCTGCCCTCCCCACCACCAGCAGGTTGTCAGAGGGTAGGATCCTGTGGTCTTCCTCCTCATTGTCCTCCTGCGGCTGGACCAGACGGGAAGACGGCAACATGAGTGAGACACAAGGTCGCCTTCATCAATCTAGCTGGCTTTGTTCTAAAAGAGTTACATCAGATTATGGATCGCTCTTCAGACCGCAAATAAGGTTGGGGACTGGGAATTAGAGTCACATTATCCCTACTGTAGGGTTTAGCGAGCCCCTCCCACTGTAGGGCCTGAAGAGCTCCTCCCACTGTAGGGCCTGAAGAGCTCCATGAGCCCCTCCCACTGCAGGGCCTAAAGAGCTCAGCGAGCCCCTCCCACTGTAGGGCCTGAAGAGCTCAGCGAGCCCCTCCCACTGTAGGGCCTGAGAGATCAGCAAGCCCCTCCCACTGCAGGGTCTAAAGAGCTCAGTGAGCCCCTCCCACTCACCACTTTCTTGAGGGTAATGTAAGGATCCTGGTCATTGGAGGCAAAGTAGGTGAGTCCTGCCAGACTGTTGCCCATCCCAGCACCAGACATCTTCTGTCCTGCACATCACAAGGGTCAAGGGTCAACTCCAGTTACTTGACCAGTTTCACAAAGTCTAATGGACACCTGACCTTGACAACCAGCTCAACAGTGTTCTAAACTTAGAATAGATAAATACTACTGACACCAAGTTAAGCAAAATGTTGTTCATCTCAAGTCTCGTAAAAAGACAAAACATACCTAGCATCAAATTCTATCACACGGCCTGGGAATAAGGCTAAACCACACCCACTCCCCAAGACAAGCCCCACCCACCTTCCTCCTCTACATCACTTCCACTGTCGTAGTTCTGTAAGTCATAAAACTCTTCTACGCTAGCTCCGGTGGGGCCATCCTGGACATGACCACTGCCGAGCCCCTCCGCCCCTGCACCAACGGCCGATGCACTACTTCCCACTGGGTTCACCTCTCCATCAGAGTCGACTTCACTGGGAGAGATGAATCAGAATACTTACAAGTCATCAGCCTCACAGCATCCAAAATCCCATTCCCAGCCCAGCTAGAATTAAAAGTTGCAAAACTGAAATCCCAGTCCAGCTAGAAAGAATAAGTGGTCTTGGATCACAATCCAGTCCAACTGATAGTACATTGGTTCAGGAACCGAATCTCAGTCCAGGTCCTGGACTCCAATCCTAGCCAACTGAGGATGGTCTACAAATTTGATCACCAGTCAAACGTACGCTAACTGTTCCTGAGCCTCTTTCAGTAACCTCTGGATCTCTTCCTCACTGAGTTGGACCTGAAGGGAAGAGACAGCGTTCTTGACATCTGTCTGCCTGTGAGCCTCCTGGGCCACACTACATTTGGAGGGGTAGGGGGCAGTCTGACAATAAGTGCACTGTGTATTTCTCCAATATCATATTAGGGAGCTGGTTGTGATTGGTTTCATGGCTTAATTCCAGTACCCCAATGAAGTGTATAGAATGTGAGTTATTTTTGGGGTCCGCAATGCTGTGTGTAGCTGCATTCTTTAGCACAAAAAGAATCACATGTCAAGAGCAATTGAGTATTTAGAGCAATGGACATGCAAACACAAGATGTCTCTCTTTTGCCACAAGGGTTAGTGTCGTAGGTCAGTCCTTCCAGTATATGACACCCCCTGGTGGCATGACCAAACAGCAGTGATAGTGCTACTGTACTGTAAGCTGTGAAATATTGATCAAAGCTGGAAGCCAATCAGTGATGGTTCAACATTTACTTTATCACTGCATTCCATCTGCTCCCATCCATGGGAAGTTCCCAGACCACCTCCCTATTCAGGGAACGTGATCAGGTGCACAGACTAAGTCTGGCAGGAGGAGCTGCTCTATGAGAAGTCCCATCACTTTCCTCTTATGGAAGGTCATGAGACTTTAGGCCAGACTGTAGGTTAAGGGGGAGGACAGTCTTGTGACTCGTCAGCTTTCCGTAACAGCTAGGAATGCAAGTTCAAAGAAAGCGTATTTCAAAGCCCATGTGACCGCTATCCAATCAGATTGTAGCCGGTCACGGAAAGCCAACGAGTTACCACACTGTACTTCCCTACAGCCTGGCCTACGAGACCAGCATCCCAGCTGCCTGGCTCATAAAACAGTGTCTTGATCATAATTTTAGAACCTGAAATCATCACGGTACCATTACGCGCCTCTCCCAGAGCGACAAGGCGCAGATTGAACCACGCCAGCCGCCTATTAAAGCTAACCTTATCTGGGATCTCCTTAGCAACACCCTTGGGGACCCAACAGACACAGGGAACGAAACTAGACATCTCACTGCACTACACGTGGTTGGGCTTTATTTGGAGCGATAACGCGGCGGTATCAAGGGGATTTCCCTTCTCAAAATAACTGGGTGGAGCTCATTATTTTCTGCAAGTACAAAACAAACGGACACAAAATAAACCAGTGCACCTGTGTACATGTAGACTAGTAACGTTTGCTACATCAGTTCTCAGCATATGCTCTACATAGTTCAGGGCTTCTGTTCAGTGGCTGGGGTGAAGGCAGAGTTATAGAAAGGTCTGGAAGCTGCCGCACTATTCTGTCCAGGCAGTCCTCCGGTGAGGTAGCCGGGCAGTGGTGGGCAGAGGGAGGGTCGGAAGGTGTGAATACCTGGGAGGTAGCTGGTGGCGGGGGTTGTACAGGTGGGTGGAAGGTGAGAAAGGGTCGGTGGTTGCTGGGCAACAGAGTTCACAGAGGGCAGGGGTATCTGATTGGGCAGATGGAAGCTGGACATGTAGGGAGACACAGGCTGGGCAGAGGGAAGCATCATATGGGATGCAACAGTACATGAGGGGGGAAATCCTGCGGTATATCCTGGATACATGGGCAGTGGTGGTCGGTTGTCTTGGAGGACCTTCTGCAATCGCCTCTGGCGGTACTTGCTGCGGAAACTGACGCTGCCTGTACGTTCCTGCTTGCGGTACCTGGCTCGTCTGTTCTGGAACCAGACCTACAGAGGAGTATAAGAAACCAAAAATATAAGAGCATAGCTTTCAAAAGGAGTAGCTAACATAGTAGCTAGCTTGTAAAGCCGGGACATGCAACAATCCATACATGCTATATACAGCTGAGTACTCTTTTCAATCACAGACACACCACACAACCAAAGAGTACTGCAAATGAATATAATCCCCTCACCTGGATCCTATCCTCCCTGATGCCCAGCCTGCTGGAGAGATCTTCTCTAAGAAAAATATCAGGGTATTGCGTCTGTGCAAACATGAGCTCCAGCTGGTCCAACTGGTAGTTGCTGTAGGCGGTCCTAGACCTCTTGGGCTTCTTAGGTTCATCTATGCTAGTGTTGCCTCCATGGCTGGAGTGGGACAGCACCGAAGAATCTCCATCTGTTTCATCTCCACTATCATTGCCATCTGCCTCCTGGCTGCTCTCACCTTCAGACACTTCACCTACAAAGGAATAGGAGTCTGTAATACCATGCTCAGTATGAATTATTAGGTTAGGAATAGCTGTCACCATGCATGCTCTCTACTACAGATTTCACAGTTACTCACTCTGTTTCCCACTGCTTATCGGAGAGCCAAGTTTCTCACTTGAACTGCAATTCTCAGCAGATGTGGCTATAACATGTTTTGACTCAGGTGTGGTGTTACTATTCTCTGAGTGTGAGGTATGTTGTGCACCATTTGAGATGTGGTGAGAGTACTGCGGCGGTTGACTAGAGCTCTCTCCAGATCCAGAGGTGCTAGAAACCATGGCTGCCTGGTAGAGGGCATACAGAGAGCTTGATTCTGGCCGCAAAGGTGAAGTACTCTTGGCAGGGGTGTGGGAAGCAAGCTGAGAAGTTATTGTCTGTTTGGGGGGCTGGAGAGAAGCTGGAGGAAAAGGAAGTGCTGTATTGGGGACAGCATTACGCCACAAGGGGTGCAACTGTCGGGTTGATATAGATCCTTGGTCGGTTGGAAGCATGAACTGCCAGCCTGGAAAGGGAGTAGGTAGGGGTGCTATTGACTTTGTGTCTCCCACCTTGTCATGGTAGGGGTAAGGGGGTGGGGGGTAGGAGGAGCTGGGAGGTAGCAGCCGGCTGGTGACGCTGAAATCGCTTTGCGGTCCTGAAGAAATGAACACAAAGCAAGAGATTTAAATACAGTAGCTAGCAATTGGCTAGCTACACCATTTCATTCACAATCGCGTGAATGCATACCTGACAGAGGTTGGTCTTTGTCTTCAAAGGCAGTGGTTGTAGGTGCTCCCTCGTGCGTCGCAGATGAACTGCCATTGCCACTGTCGCGAATCCTTTGTTCCATTATAGAGAAAGATGCTGCAGGAATTCTTTGGGGCGAAGTTTATTCGATACAGGAGGCCGAAGTTCGTGTCAATAGGACTTGAAAGGCTGAGATATAATTCTGTAAAGCTCTCTAGGTCCACAAGGCGCTTCTTTTTTGGCGTGCATACCTTTTGCAAGTATCAAAGTGCGATAAAGTTCTTCAAAGGAAGCCTCGCATAAGCGCTGACGACATTTCTCGAGGTGAAAAATTCTTCAACTAGGAGTAGATGAAGTGTAAAATGTTTTTGTAATTTAATGAATGTTACAAATAGTTGTAGATAGGAGAAACGCAGCCGCCAGACTTACAGGAGTAGGCCTGCAAAAACAAGCGTGCTCGTACGACTAGCTCCACCCTCCAAAATTTATTGAGCTCCACCCAGTATTTGCAGTAGCTATGAATACTCCTCAAGACAACTTCAGATTTAGCACATTAAGAACAGTCATTGATGAGTCCACTTCAGTTTATTTTAAACCTCTTCAAGTATCATCTGTGATAATCAATAGCAACAAGAACTGATGTCTGTGCTATAAGCTAAAGCCAAACAATCAAATTTGTAGCAATGCACTACTAATCACAAGTAATCACTTCATCCTGCTATCCTATTAAATTTGATAGACACAAGTAAGCCTTATGTTTGCTTTTATGTGCAGGAATCTGAAGACTGCTAATAGCACAGCTTCACTATAATAGATAGGTGAGATTTGGTGGAATTGTGCGCCACTGGCACGACCGTGGCACCACTTTTGAAAAGCCATATTTCACTACCACCCAGCATCACACGTACAGAGCTGCACGTCACATTCTCCTTTTCCAAAGGTTAACACCAAATCCTTAAGCTTCTTTGTAGGCTGCATGAACCTTTTCGTCTGTGATTCTACATTCCAGTGATTAGCACTATGGTTCAGTTTGAAAACTAAGGCATGACATCAGAATAGCTCCATACTCAACACTGCAGCCATAGCAACTATATAAGGATGCAAAAAACAACTGCATGTGATGTTGTCCAGCTGGTAATTGTAACTCATATTGTGACCAGTAGCTAAACCCTCTTGTACGGCAGCAGCTATTTTGTTAAGGGAATTAATATCTTCTGTCCTGTACTACCTGCTAGCGCTTTCACCACTTGAATCACCGGTCATTCCAGGCAAACTGGCTGGTGAACAGTGGTAGCTACACGTGACTGAAATTCAGATAGAGTCTTGCTGTACACATTAGCTAGCTGTAGCCTCATACCCAGCTTCATGATAAAAGCTGGGAAGCCGGCCGGGTAGCTATCGTGGTAGGATTTCCTGGGAGATCATCTAATGGTTTGAAAACTTAATCGTCTTGGCTATGCATTCCCGATTTTGCAGAACTATACTAAAGTAAGGGTGTTTCGGCACTGAGTCTGGTGGCATTGACTAGCTACAATCAATTTTTGTAATCAGTAGTAGCTTGGTAGCAGGTGTATGCCTCATTTTAGGCCACCACTCTCCAGCACTGATGATAAAGTACTAAATATGCATGTGAACCTATAGCATACTGCAGGAGCAGCTATTCTTGTTGAATTGCCACTTTCAGTCACTAATGCACTGAGGCTCCCTTTGCAGCAGTAGCTAAATCAAGCAACGTCCGATTATTGCGATATTTATTGCGGTGTCTGCTGATATCGAACGTGCTTTGTTGTCAACTCCAAAAAGTAAGTGTTGCGTGCATGTTGTCCACTCTAGCAGCCAGTTGTGATTCTGGCTCCTTTAATATTCTTAAGTGCAGATTACAGCAAATAAGTCTTGGCAAATGTACCACAGTCATGCCCATCCAAAGCATGTGTGTTTTAAGACCCTAGGTCATGCTGCTTCAGGCCATGCATGAGCTGTTGTAGACATCTGTTTCTTGCTTTAGGATGCAGCGCCGTGGTCGTGCTCCTCCAAGTCCTGCCTTCATGAAGGCAGCCAAGCAGACGGCCAGCAGAGAGGGACAGGTTTCGGAGGCAGTGCTCCGGCAGGCCAGGAAGAGCGGCCAGCTCAACCTATCCATGAGGGGGCTAGAGGTCAGTGCTGCAAAGTTGCTTCCCTGTCCTCAGCTACAGTTATGCTACACGAGCATAAGGCTGTAAAGCAAAGATTATTGACTAAATGATCCCAGGGGGCTTGCTACGGGGGCCTGTCATGGCAAAAATGGACCCCCCAAAATTGGTTCCCCCCGGAACAAATTTTTCGAAAAATATGGACCCCCCGGAACTTATTATGCTGTAAAATTTGGACCCCCTCTGAAACATTTGGACCCCCCTATATATCTGCGGGAACTTAATTTTTTCAAAGAAATATGGACCCTGTATACTACTACATATGGGCCCCTCCAAAACATTTGGACCCCCTCCTAGGTATCTGCTGGAAGTTATTTTCTCAAACAGATATGGACCCCCATAATACATGTAGTATAATTTATAGAGCCATGACCTGCATGGAGAGAAAGAAATCTACCCACTTTTGTGGCAGTGAAGAGCCAATAGCGGAACGTGTTGCTATCAAATTTTGGATACTGCTAAATTGGCTGCTATGGGAGACAGGCTGTGCTGCTTGAAACTCACATTTGCATCGCTCAATTATGCCATACATTTCTAGCGTTTGTATATAGAAGCTACACAAACACTACTAACCTTGGAGCTGCAGTTAGCAAGAAATCTTTATACACCTCTGGCATGCACTATTTAAATCTTGGGGCCCTTGGGAGATGGGCTGTACTGCTTGAAACTCCACATTCTCATCGCTCGATCATGCCGCCCGTTTCTAGTGCTCGCATCTCTACTTGTACAGAGGCTCTGACACAAAGTCTAGACGTACCCTGGGAGCTGCAGTAAGCAAGAAAGGCAAAAATATATTTTATACACCTCTTATATGCACTTTTTTTAACCTTGGGACCTTCGTGGAATGGCCAGCCAGCATATCTAAACTTTCGCATGCAGGCCCTTGGGTAGGAACAAATTTTTCAGGGGGGGTCCAAATATTTCAGAAAAATTTGTTCCGGGGGGAACCAATTTGAGGGGGGTCCAAATTAAACGTGACAGGCCCAATGATCCCAGTGAGATGTCGTCCACCAATACTAGTTCACATAATTATGCCATAATGTCTGTGGGGCTCTTGAATGGCGCATGTTAGTTCTCTCCTATGTGCCCCTTCCCTCCCACTTCCCCCGGCTTACCCTGCCCCCCCTCCATCCCTCTTGGTAGACTGTGCCACCCAGTGTGTGGCGACTCAACACAGATCCCCCGGCTGAGCAGAGTCTCTCTTTCGACACCAACAAGGAGGAGCGCTGGTGGGACCAGACAGACATGCTCAAGTTGATTCTGGCTGACAACCGGCTGAATGAGCTATCAGAGGACCTCCGGCTGCTGCCAGCCCTCACTGTATTGGATGTGAGTCCAGGGAGGGGAAGACGGGGAAGGGGAGGAGGAGGGGAGGAGGAGGGGAAGGGGAGGGGGAGGGGAGGAGGAGGGGAGAGAGAGAGACTACATTGTAGGTGGAGTCTTGTGCTGATGTGTGTCTAACACAATTCTTTTTGCCCTTGATTTTTTATTTGGCTTTCTGAACTGGAAAGTGACATTGATATTCGACTCAGCTTTGCTGTATGATCTGAGCCATTCTGTAGTTCACTGCAGCATAAGAGGCTCACCCTCTGACTTGAATTACATGTGTAGCCCTTGTTGTGTTAGTATTTAGCTACTAGTTCTACTAGCAGTTTATTACTGCCAGTACTAAAGAGACCCTGTTCTCCAGTGCTCATGTGCTACCCCTCTCCTCTCAGGTCCACGACAACCAGTTGGTGAGGCTACCTCATGCTCTGGGAGAGCTGCACTGTCTCACTAGGCTGGTCCTCAGGTTAGTGGTGTCAGCAGAAAGAGACTGGAAGGCTACTGAGCTCTGAGAGAGGTCAGTCCTCTCACTTTGCTCATCATCTGTAGTGCATCCCCTCCTCCCACAGTCACAACCTCCTCCCCTCCCTGGTGCCAGAGCTGTGCTCTCTGTCCAGCCTTCAGCAGCTCAAGGTGGATCACAACCAGCTGTCTGAATTGCCGGCAGACATCGGCTGCCTCACTGGGTATGCCTGCAGCTCATCATGCACAATTTGTAGTGCTAAGACACAATGGCTTTATCCTCAGTCAATATCACCTCTCTCTCCCCCTCCCCCTCCTCTCCTCTCTCACCTTCATGCCCTAGTCTGGAGGAGCTTGATGTGTCGTACAACAGACTGACGTCCCTCCCTTCCTCCCTGGGTGAGGTTTCAGGACTCCACCGTCTGGCTGCCTCTCACAACCAGATCACAGAAGTGCCTGAGGCCATTGGGACTCTGAGAAGTTAGTGTTTGCATGTGTAGGGGTTGGAGAAGGGGACTGCATCCATGTGTGGCCCTGGAGATGTGAATGCTGCGGTGTAGCTACAGTAGACGGCCTTTGTTCCTCCTCAACCATGTTTGATCAAGAATGTATTCATATAGGAGAAATCGACAGCAAAATCCCTCAGATCCAAGGGACTACTCTAACTTTAATCTTAACCCTCCCCCCTCCCCCTCCCTCCTTTCCTCAGGCCTGACTGAGCTGGCTCTAAACAACAACAAACTGGCATCTCTCCCTCCCTGTAAGTGAGTGAGTGGTAGGCTGCCTCCTGGCACACAACCAGGTGTTTGATAACTATGTCCTTCCCAGTTACTTCTGCTGAGAAACTGCATGTGTTGGACCTCCACTACAACGTGCTGACCCAGACCCCAGACATTCGCCCTGGGGCAGAGCTAAAGGCAAGCTTTCACTGCTGATAGTGATGTTTGCGTGACTAGATGACTATGTCACATGATTACCATGTGATAATCACAGGAGCTCCGCCTGGGGTCCAACCGGCTAGTGACTATTGATGCCGAGAAGCTGCTGCCACTGGTATCTCTGCAGTTCCTGGACCTCCGGGAAAACAAGATACGGAGGCAAGGGACTGCGCTAGCCTAGCCTAGCGATCTAGATTTGATTTGGGTATGGGGATTCTACTGCGATTCCCTCCAGTCCTGCTGCTTGTGGGAACTGCAGTAACCCCTCCAGTCCTGCTGCTTGTGGGAACTGCAGTAACCCCTCCAGTCCCGCTGCTTGTGGGAACTGCTGTAACCCCTCCAATCCCGCTGCTTGTGGGAACTGCTGTAACCCCTCCAGTCCCGCTGCTTGTGGGAACTGCTGTAACCCCTCCAATCCCGCTGCTTGTGGGAACTGCTGTAACCCCTCCAGTCCCGCTGCTTGTGGGAACTGCTGTAACCCCTCCAGTCCCACTGCTTGTGGGAACTGCTGTAACCCCTCCAGTCCCGCTGCTTGTGGGAACTGCTGTAACCCCTCCAGTCCCACTGCTTGTGGGAACTGCTGTAACCCCTCCAGTCCCGCTGCTTGTGGGAACTGCTGTAACCCCTCCCCTCCTCTGCAGCCTTCCTGAGGAGATGGCCCAACTGAAGAGACTGGAGCGGTTAGACCTCTGCAACAATGACTTGCCGGGGTAAGTCTCAGGTTTGCATGGATCAGTCCTCTCTCCTTGCAAACATGCCTCTCACCCCTCCCCCTTACACACCTCCCACCCCTTCCTCCCAGCGTTCCCTATGTGATGGGGTATATGCCACACCTTAAGTCACTGTTATTGGATGGCAACCCCCTCCGAGGACTACGCAGGGACATAGTCCAGGTCTGTAAAGCCTCGAATAAGAGCGCATACTAATTCAGCAATCCTACCCACAGTGCTTATTTACCTACTTTACCTGAATAGTTGCACATGCGTTTATTGAAGTAATGTGCTAATGTCTCGCTTAATTGTCCAGCGAGGCACAACCGAGATCCTGAAGTACCTGAGAAGCCGTATCGAGCCTCCTGAGGAGCACCCTCAACATGTTACAACCAAGCACACTCCTTCTAAGAAACCCTCCCACAGACCAGCAGAGGGAACAGAATTTCCGAGGTTTGTTGAGGGTCATTTGGAACAGTATTGAATGAGGACTGAGGTTCAATGGGAGAATCTGCCTCAGCCTTCAATCCCCAGCCTTTTTACTGTGTACATTACCCCTGTTTCTCATTGCAGTGGTCGGAAGTCAAGAGACTTGGCCCATTTAGCAGAGAAGACCAGAGAACTGGACATCAGTAAGAAGTCACTGGCTTGCCTGCCTCCTGAGTAAGTGCCATGGAGGGCATATTTCCCTTACTGTCCCTCCCTCCAGCATATTTCCCTTACTGTCCGTCCCCCCATATTTCCCTTACTGTCCGTCCCCCCATATTTCCCTTACTGTCCGCCCCCCCATATTTCCCTTACTGTCCCTCCCCCCATATTTCCCTTACTGTCCGCCCCCCCATATTTCCCTTACTGTCCCTCCCCCCATATTTCCCTTACTGTCCGCCCCCCCATATTTCCCTTACTGTCCGTCCCCCCATATTTCCCTTACTGTCCGCCCTCCCATATTTCCCTTACTGTCCCTCCCCCCATATTTCCCTTACCCTCCAGGCTGTTTAGCCATGTTCAACTGACAGAACTCAATGCTGGCTACAACAAACTGACAGCTGTGCCCCCAGAGATTGCACAACTACAGGCTCTTACTGTTCTGGACCTCAGGTACCAGCAGCTCTCGTAGTCAGACTACTTTCTTACACGGTATATAACTACACTCATTGAAGCTGAGGTTGGGATCTTTAATAACATTGCTATCAGATTGGAATTGGACAACCAGCTCCGTTATGAGAGAGGAGAGAATATGAACCATTATATGTTCTGTCACTCTTGTATTATTGCGTGGAAGTAGCTTCTTTTGTTGCACCTGTCTGGTGCTGAACATCAGTGGGTGCTATATGGGTCCCCGTACCGAGGAAGCTATCAGCAGTGACTCTATTCCTCACAGGAGCAACCAGCTTGTGGGGCTCCCTCCAGAGCTGGAGACATGCTCAAATCTCCGAGATGTGGTGCTGTCCTTCAATCGTCTGCGAGAGCTTCCCCCCATCCTCTACCGGCTAGCCAAGCTGGAGAACATCATCGCCAGTGACAACCAGGTTCATCCTCCAGGGATTTGTATACACAGCTTCGATAATAAAATGCAATTTTCTGAGCTGAGAGCACAAAGCAGTGACTTGATATCTCTCTTTTGTCCCTTGTAGATTACGTCTGTGACGGTGGAGGGTCTGCTGCAGCTTCCTATGCTGGCCTGCCTGGACCTGCAGAACAACAGCATCACCCAGGTTCCTCCTCAGCTGGGCAATGTCACCTCCCTCAAGTGAGTGTGTGTAATACAGTGGTTTGAGCGTTCTTGTAACATCCGATTTATGGAGCATCAGCAGTGTGGGCCAGGGTTCAAACAGTTCTGTAATTTGTGACAACTGGATGTTACAAAAATACTTACAAACTGAGTAGCTAAATAGATTAAGGTTATTTTCTAATAATACACATGTGCACACACACACACACACACACACAAAATCCTCAGACATCTGCAGTTGTCAGGCAATCCATTCCGTGTTCCCAGAGCAGCTGTGCTTGCCATGGGGACGCCTGCCCTACTGGATTACCTTAGGGATAGAATACCAACTTAGAATGTGTTGTAAATCAAAACTATTGTGCACTGGATATATATGTGTGGAATTTTATCAATCCTGCTTATGAGACCGCACCAAATCCCTAGTCTCGTTTGCACTGTGGAAACGATAATCCTCCCCCCCCCCCCCCACGCACCAGCAATGTTCAACTATTTCATGAACGCTGATGGCGCTACAAAACAAGTCGTTAATATGGCCGCTGACTCTTTTCTGCTACTACAAGACTAAGGTTTTACTACTCGCTATCGGCTGTGTGCTCATTCTTGTAGTTCTGTCCCGTCACGGTTCGAAAGTGGGCGTGCCTGGCGAGGCAGTAAGAAGAGGGGACCATAACAGCATTAACCTCTCGACTGATCACAGTGTCAGGGCGTACAAGGCGGAGTGTATCGAGCAACAACCAGGAGCAAATGTGAATAAGCGTTGTCCCCCAGCAGTTGTACCTCCAGAGGGCCTCAAACTTCTTCCATGGCAGACCGTTCAGGGTGTTGAGAGGTTTGTCTTCTTCCTGGGCTGGCCAAGGAGTGGCCACAGTATCATTGCCGCTATGATGGACGCCCATCCAGAAGTGATTATAGCACAACATTTTCTACTTTTCAGAGAACTCCCAAACAAATCTTCCAAGCAGCTCTTGACCAACAGTGACAGCGACAAAAAGTTTGTCAAGACCATGTTCTTCAGTGAGCTCTACCACGACAGCCAGTACAGTACCAACCATTACCGAAAGGATAACGTGAAGGGTTACAACCTGTCTCTGGACGGCCACTGGCAGGGCACCTTCAATAAGCTGAGGGTGATTGGGACCAGAGAGGGTGGCTACATTTCATCCAGATACTCTGAGAATCCTGTTCTGTTGCGGATGTACTACAACATACTTTTGAATAAACTTGGCATTCCTATTCAAGTTCTCCTTGTGGTCCGAAACCCTTATGACATGATTGCTACCTCGTTGCTCTATGATGCATCCAGTGTTTGTAAGATGAGGGTGTGTGCCTCAAAGGAGAATCCGTACAACGATTCCGAACGTTTGATGCAGCAGGCAGAGGTAATATTCAGGTATGCAGCAGCGGTTAAGGCTATGATCAGAGACTGCCATTTGGATGTGCTTCAGATCCACCATGAGGATCACATTGAAGAACCAGTCAGAACGATGCAACAGATCTGTAAGTTTCTACAGGTTCAATGCCCAGAAGACTTCCTCAGGCAGTGTCATGAGAAGACTTTCGAGGTTTTATCAAATACAAGAGAAAGTGTTGTTTGGACGAAAAATGTTCTTGATTTTATAGAAAGAAACATTAGAAGGTATTCTTTTTTCAACAGATATGCCTTTTGATGAAGATTTTTGACATTCGGATAAAACCTCGCGCAAAGGCGCACGTGAGAAAGTAATGGGTGGGGCTCGTGCAGCATGTACAGATACGTGTGCACATGATGTTCGTTCGCTTATAAAATGCAGGTGTGTAAATCCAAGGGAGCTTTTCAGAGATGGAGGACGACAGTGTGAATACTACACAGCAGACACAACCCACCTCTGAATCATTCTCAGCCTTTGCAAGCCCTGTGTCCATCCTACCGCTGGTTATCTCCCTAGCGACGCTGGTGGTCATCGTAGTAGCAGCGTGCGCAGTGTATCGCAAGAGGCAGCGACGGCGCTCACAAGAGCTAACCAGGCGGCTGCGGGTGACGGAGAGGCGGATAGACGCCATTGAAATGCTGAAGGCGAGAAAGGAGCAGGCGCTGGCAGCTCAGAAGGTGGAGTACTACCCTCCAAATGATGTACTGTACGCCAGCGCCTCCTCAGTGGACAGTGAGCGCCCGCCGCACTTCACTCTACAACAGCCAGCCACCACAGTAAGCTAAGTTCTGTTTCTCTACGAAGTTCAATTCTAGGGACACACTGCAGGGTGCAGAATTAATTAATTTAAGCCTCCGTTAATTAAAATGTAATGAAACAAGCTTTGTAGTAGAAACCTTGTTTTCTACAGGTGTACTCAAGGCCACAGGAAGGAGTGTGTCACGTAAGTGTCCACACCAGCCCCCACGGTTACGAAGAAGGCTCCTCCTCCTACCAGTGCTCCACCGGCAGGTAAGGACGGGTGTCCTGTCACTGTCCTTTATGCCACTGTGAACCTACAAGTGCAAGCCTATAATACTGTATTGCATGCTGCACCATACTGAGTTTTCCTCTCTTGTAAGTGTGCTATGTAACTGGTGTAAATCTATGTCCGAAGTGTGTCAGTTTCAACTCTGACACTGACCCCCCTCCCAGGGACAGCAGTAGCAGCCAGCCTCCCTTCCCCATCCCAGTGGACCCCACTCCAGAGGTCCTGGACTCCAGCCTAGCAGTGGAGTGTGAGACACCCTCCATCAGCTCCTTGAGCACCGTCAAGCCTGCAGTAAGAGCACAGGGCTACCGGTACCCCAGGGGACCCAAGCCCGCAGCCACCCACCGGAGGGACCCCAGGAGAGTCCACCCACCCCCACAACCAATCGCACAGGAAGAGAGCTTGCTGTCACCGTCCAGCTCCTTCGCTGTCTCCAACACCGGAACCTGGGGTAGCATGAGTGCTACCAGCAGCCAGACCCAGCCTCAGCCTGCCCCTTCCCGGCTTGGCATAGCCCCCCTCTGGCAGGACCTGCCGATCGGGGAGGTACAGGGGGGAGAGGGACGGCCCAACACGCCTGCCACCAGCACCGTCACCAGTGCCACAGAGAACTCTGGGACTGGGACGGATCAGGGACAATCCGACGGGCAGAGAGAGAAGTGGGTGTAGGGTATTAGCCGGCAGATCAGAGCAGTTCATCTCTATAATAATTTGTCCATTGAGATCTTGCAACAAAAATGAAAATATTATAGAACAGGAGAGAACTAGACTACATATTTCTGCAGGCAGCTACAGCCCTAGTACCTGCAGTGCCATCCTTAACTCCAATGGATAATGAGGTCATAGAAATGAACTACAAATATTCTGTCCAACCACAACCTGCTACATAGTCATAAATTTTACTTCTTTGCCTTCTCCCGCTCGGAGTCCAGCAGTTCGATGGAGAGTGGTGTCCCTGGCAGGGCCAGGAGCTGTTGTTCCTTGGCGAGGATGGCATCACTCTCCGCTGTAAGGGAGGAGGGGCCTGGATTAGGAGCCTGGGACAGCAATTACTGAGTCTCCCTACTGTAAACTGTAAACGTCATATCAAGATGTACGTGTATGAGGCTTAGTCTGTTGCAATCCCCATGTAGCAGTTGAGACTCTGAAGGCTATATACAATCTAGCTCTCGAACTGATTGAGGAACCTTGCAGTTGTAGCTTCCCAAATTAAGTACCAGGCTAGCCTCGCTTCCAGGCCACCCGGGGGGGGGGGTGCTGGGAACAAGGCTAGTACCAGGCATACAGCTGTCACCTGACCATGCAGTGAACTTCAAGATGGCAAATGTGCACACGTCAAAGTATAGGATACCCACCGATGATGCGGTTCATCTTGCCGCCCCAGGCCATGTCAGCCTGGTAGCCCACCAGGAATCCGATGGGCAGTAGTGGGGTGAGTACAGCGGGGTGCTTGGTGCGGACATACCTGCAAGAGCAGAGGACCAGTGATCAAAATCCTGCTTTTTAAAACTAGGAGGGGACTTGAAAAGAGTGGGTTTCACTCTCAAACCATAACCCATAATATAGTAAGAAATGCTGAGTAGATGCCAGGAATGTAGACTAGAGGTGGGTTGGAATGGAAACCAGGCTCACCCTGCTATGAGTCCGATAGTTGCAAGTGTGCCAAAGGCCTCCCACCAATACATCCTCTCCCTCGTCATGGCCAGCTGTGTGGCAATCATCCTCTGACGGAGCTGCAACTGCATCTGCATCTGTCGCTCCAGCTGCCAGGATGAGAAGAATGCTCCAGTAAAACGTAACAACCCCTTCCCCTTGCTAGATATTGAGAGGGGGGGTCCTGATTCCAGCTCAACATACGTACAGTTACCTACCTGTACTGCTAGAGTACCAAAGATATTGGAGCTACCCCATTCCAAGGCCACGGAACAAGACTACAACAGCACACATAGGTGCCATTGGAGCTACCCCATTCCAAGGCCACGGAACAAGACTACAACAGCACACATAGGTGCCATCACCTGCATCTTTTGGGTGGTCAGCTACCCCATTCCAAGGCCACGGAACAAGACTACAACAGCACACATAGGTGCCATCACCTGCATCTTTTGGGTGGTCAGCTACCCCATTCCAAGGCCACGGAACAAGACTACAACAGCACACATAGGTGCCATTGGAGCTACCCCATTCCAAGGCCACGGAACAAGACTACAACAGCACACATAGGTGCCATTGGAGCTACCCCATTCCAAGGCCACGGAACAAGACTACAACAGCACACATAGGTGCCATTGGAGCTACCCCATTCCAAGGCCACGGAACAAGACTACAACAGCACACATAGGTGCCATTGGAGCTACCCCATTCCAAGGCCACGGAACAAGACTACAACAGCACACATAGGTGCCATTGGAGCTACCCCATTCCAAGGCCACGGAACAAGACTACAACAGCACACATAGGTGCCATCACCTGCATCTTTTGGGTGGTCAGCATAAACTGCTGCTGCTTCTTCAAGTTCTCATCCATGATGCCCTGCATCTGCTTGCCCAAGAGGCTACCCATCTTGACTCACTTCTCGAGGGTCTGACGAGGTAGTTCTAAATGATGCCTACGTAAACTGTGGGCGTGGCCACATGAATGTCGTGTGAAAATGGCAGAAGTGGAAGCTGAACCAGCAGAGCCGGAGCAGAAGCCGAGAAGAAAAGTAAGCTGTACATGTTAGCATACAGTATACGAAAGCTTTGTAGAAAAAAGAGAATGCGTGGTTTTGTGTAGTAGGCGTTATTTAGACAAATTATAGATAGTCTCTTTCCCAGACCCCCCACACGCGCTAGTTGTATGATTAACCTGATCCCTTTAGTACTGTATTGAGGTCTCCCCTCTCTGTAGGTTACACTGAAACCAAAAGTCAACTACAGTGAGTTTAATGTACACGTGGTGACATGGAACGTGGCGTCGGCCATACCCTCGACTGCAGACATTGAGAGCCTTTTCCTGCCTCAAGAGAGTATGCTGCTCCAAGACCTCTACAACACCACCGATATGGTGGTGGTTGGGCTACAGGAGGCCTACCAGAACATCCAAGATGCTTTCAGCTCTGCAGTGCCAGTGGTTGGTAAGGACCCTCTGATCGAAGCTTTCAGTGACTTCCTGGCCCAGAAGGGCTTTGCCCGGCTCTCCTCCTGCCGGTTGCTAGGAATCCTCATCTTGGTGTTTGTGAAACGCCCCCTCCTCTGCTACATTCGAGACCTGGAGACCTGCACCACAAAGACTGGTTTTGGGGGGTGGGTGGGGAACAAGGGAGCCTGCAGCATCCGCTTCACCTTTGGAGACCTGGGCGTCTGTTTCACCAACTGTCATCTCGTGCCACACCCTGAGAACAGCGACAAGAGAGTCATCGAGTTGCAAGACATATTTGAGTCACAGGTCTTTGAGAATTCTCAGCTTCCGCTCACCCGGCTGCTTGATCACGACATACTGGTTCTCTTTGGAGACTTGAACTTCCGTCTGGAGGGGCAGAGTTTTGACGAGGTGATAGCTCTCCTGGACCAGCAGAGGGCACAGGAACTACTGCGGTTGGACCAGCTGCACATAGAACAGATCAGGGGTGAGGAGAGCCCCGCAAACCTCTACTTCTTCATGGAGATGCCCATTGAGTTCCTTCCCAGCTACAAGTACAAGCCAGACACTGACGTCTTTGATGATAGCAAGGGCCGTGCCCCGGCCTGGTGTGACCGGATTCTCTGGCGAACTCACGAGAGACGGCTTCCCTCCATTACTGATGCCGAACCCCGGGCAGTGATGACACAGGAATACTATGGCTTGCACATGCAGCCACGGATCAGTGACCACAAAGCAGTGAGCGCTGGACTCAAACTGTCTGTAGACATAAGCAAGTTTACTCCTCCGATAATATTCCGGCTTGCAGACTGGGTCTGTGGACTCCAAGGCACCATTGCCTTTGATGTGGCTGCCGGTACAGTGATTTCTTTATGGGACTGGGTAGGGCTCTTCCCTGCAGACTTTTCCAACCCAGAAAAGGACCATGTGTTTTGGATCTGGACTCCGGCCCCCAGGGGGAAACCCACCCAGGAGCGGGTTTATTCTCGAGTGCTAACACCAGAGCAGGTCCCTTCTCTCCCCGGGAAATACATCCTGCTCTACAGAAGCTCACACTACGGCACTGTGATTGGCATGAGCCCCATCTTCAGAATCAGGGCTTTGGAGTGAGCAAAGTGGTATGGTGGTCTAGTCGTCACAGAGTTTAAAGTCTATTTTATCAGAAGTATATTTTAAAGTCTATTTTATCGGAAGTATATTTCTGTGTACACCTATCACACTTTTTTATCATCACAGTTGATTCTGATTTCTACGCGGGTGGGGCGCCGGCGGGCTATAAAACCTTAGTCTCGCGCGCCGCCCCACGCCGAGTGAGGCGGCGCGCGCGACTACGATTACTGCCAGCGTTTCCAGTCAGTCAGTTGGCAATTGGTACATGGTACGGTTACGTCGCTTGCATACGGTGGCCAAACCGAAGTTATTCGGCGATTTGGCTAGCAAAAAAATTGCTATATTTGGCTATAATTCCTGCTTTGCGGTTTTGGCACATGCATTCTGCAGCAGAATAAAAGCCGTTTCGCTGTACCAGTATTGCATAACGTACCTTTGCGTCGCTTCCCTTCCATCCGTCACTACAGTGCAACGTTATACCAAGTGAAAAGATGTCAAGCAGAGCCACAAAATCAGGAATCAATGCTGATGTGGTGAAGAAGGTGGGTGAGGATGCTATGAATAGACTAACTAGTCGGAGGGTGACTAATTTACTGCGGTTGTTCATTATTAATGCACAAATACATATTTATTAATATGCAAACAACATGTAGCGAGAGGCAACTTATTCCCTTGAAGATGAGGGCAAGGCCCGAGGATGGTTGGAAGCTGTCTCCGGAGAACCAATTGAAGGATTCTTTGAGACTTTGAAGGATGGAAGTTACCTCTGCAGGTAATGCCACTCCTCTTGGTGTGCATGCACTGCTTGAGCGTCCTTGGCTCTTGTGCATATAGCCTGCCGGCTTCAGCTTTTGTCGCTTGCAGTACCCACTTTACGTGGGCCAGCCTCACTCGCACGGCCCGCGAGACTACCACTTTGAGTACTGTGTGACAAAAACTGGGGTGCAGGCCTGGGAACATGCATATGGCTAGCTGGAGGTCTTGTGTTTTGGAAAATGGTTGGTCAGGTCATAAACTAAACGATATAGCCTTATAATTACTAAGGTAAGAAGTCAGTAATGATGAGTAAACCCCACCCCCTGCCCCAGAGTGTTGAACAAACTCCAGCCTGGCCTGGTCCCAGCAAGGTATGAGAAGCCACAGACATTTTCAATCAAACAGGTATGGCATGTAGAGACCAATCTCTCCGCGGCTAGAAACCCGAGCTGTTTTCTCTCACTCTTTATTCAGATTGAGACAGTTGGACAGTACCTGGATGGCTGTAGGAAGTACGGCATGGAAGAGAAGGACTTATTTGTCTCTGTGGACCTTGTTGAAGAACAGAACAGGAATATGGTATGCTGTAATGGGGCTACTGTGTGTGAGGCAAAACGTACTCAAATGCACTTTTGCATGTACTGGGCATGACACTGTATGTGCCATGCAGCAGTCGACCAGGTATGTACCATGCAGCAGTCGACCAGGTATGTACCATGCAGCAGTCGACCACTGCACTGTGCATGGGTACGGTCCCTCATAATACTCATGTCTGCCCACTTTTGGCAAATATCTGTTCTCTTGTAGATGCATTCCTCTGTTTTTGTTTGATGTGTGAAGCCAGCAAATGTAGCTGTTAGACAGGCCAATTATGATAGTAATGCAGTAGCTAATTCAATGTTGCATTCCAGTGGCAGATTTGTTGGCTTCAGTCCACAGTGCCCTTGTTTCTCCCTATTAGGTACTGGCAAGCCTCATCTCTCTTGGCAGACGGGTAAGACAGCTGTTGTGAGCCAATATGGAAATGTTCCTTGTACCTATTGTTGCTTGCACTTAACAGTAACTATTGTGACACACAGTCATGATGTGGCGATGATGCACGTGTACTATATATAGCTATTATAATATGTACAGCTGCCTCAGCATTGTTGCTGCTTTTGGACTGTTAAGGCATGGATAGATCACACAGTCAGTAGCATAAATATGCAAGGCTCCACTATGTATGAACGACAATTTGTATTGCAGAGTCAGTGTAGTCTTGTGAACTAACTCTAATTCAAACTGTGCCTTCTGCCTTTCCAGTATAGTAAATCTGTTATTAAAGAGCTTCGGCACCTCTAGCTATATAGCAGTTCAGATGTCAGTGAACACTAAGAATGGCATAATTAATACATCTACATCTGTGGTATGAGAAGTATGGGTTTCTGGGTGACTGTAAATCATATACATGAGTATATAGCTACAGAGTGTGTGACAAAGCAACTAAGGCCACCCTTGTGTGGTCCCAAATAGGAAATAAGGTCACCTACTCCAGACTCCCTATTAGACAGGGCTATACTGGTGACCTCAGTAATGTTTGGCTGCTCACTGTAGGCCCAGAAGAACGGCTATGAGGGGCCCAAACTGGGGCCCAAGCAGGCAGAGGCCAACCCAAGGGAGTTCACGGAGGAGCAGATCAAGCAGGGGAGGGGTGAAATTGGGCTGCAGATGGGCACTAATAAGGTACGTAGGGAGGCATCATCTTTTTGGCCTGCAGTGCCAGTATGTGACTTGTGTTGTTTGTAGTGGTCAGAAATTGAAGGTACTGTATAGCGACAAATTTTCAAAGCCCTAGACCTTTTGTGGCTCGAATACAGTAAACTGTTGGAAAAATAATTTCCGAGGCTCGTGGACATGGTAGCGCCACACCTATGTGTTTAAACTCTTGAGGGCATAATTTTTGTGGTTTGAGCCTAATCTGCAAAAACCGCAAAAAAATTTGATCCTCAAAAGTTTGTCGCTATACAGTAGTCTGTTTGGTCGTAAGACTTAGATTTTGAGCAAGAATTTTTGCAAAATATGTTCTTGTATACAGTTTGCCAATGCTGATCACCTCTTTGCTCCTACATGCCTTGTCTCTGCACAGGGGGCAACCCAGGCAGGAATGAGTCCCTATGGCAAGACCCGACAGATCTACCAGTCCTAGTGCCGCTTTCCTCAGGACTCCATCAGCTGACCACACTGTGCAACACACTGCTGTAAAGACTCTCGTTTTGGTTTTCAGTTTCAATTTGCTCAGATTATAGTTTTCTGCATCATTCAATTATTCACTCATGAGGAAATAGTGTACATTAAATAATCATATTTTTCTTGCCAGAAAATGATTCCTAAATGAGCCAGCTGCCAGGACAATGAAAGAAGGCGTGCCGGAGACAACACAATACCTGCAAAGATGATTAAATTGTGTAGCATTCCATAGTCTTAGAATAATTCATGAACATCACTTCCCAGCTTCAATAGTGCTTCTTTATGAAATAGCTAGAAAGCATCCAGTGAGCACGCCTAACTTAGCCTCTTGGCAGGGTTTGTCTACGAATGCGGTACGACAAGGGCACGACATTGTCACATTTCTTGAAGTCATGTAACCCACCAGCTTACCTTTCGGTTGAGAGGACCTCCGCTAGAGTAGCCTCCAGCGGAACTTGTAACAAGTTTCCTGAAGGTACTTCTTCATAGTAGAGCTACAAGGCAGAGGACGTACACTCAGGGGTGGGGCCTGGCTGTAGGGCCGACTGGGACACTCACCTCAATGGTGGAGGAAGAGTACCGTCCCTCACTGTCCCACGGGGGAGACTCCTGGCCAAACATAACCTCCAGGTGGTCCCTAAACCTGAGTGACAGTGAGAGTAGCTGCAGCTGTTACAGGCTACTTCCAAGAGAGTGTTACTTGGTTTAGAGGATAAACTGTAATACATATTGCTACTGCTACTGGTAGCCATTATGAAATGCCTAGCCTTGAGAATCAGGCTCACCCCAGCTTACAGAACAGCTACTTTCCACATATGGCTGTCAACATAGTGGGACTCCACCCTACTATAATGCTCCAGCCACAGATTCCCAAGGGCATCAGACACGCCCACCTCTGTGTCTCATTAAGGCTGCACCTACCTCTGTGTCTCATTAAAGGCTGCGATGAAGTCCGTTTGCCCGTACTCTGGATAGAGGAGAACGACCGGCCACACCAGCTGACCCTCACTGTTGAGGTGAACACGCCCCCCTGAGGGGTGTGGCCCTTCTAGACTGAGTGTGCTCATGTCAAGGGGAAGTCCGTCCTCATTACCACTACCATGTAGGTCTTGGTGTGTAAGGCGAATGCCTTTGGACTATGGAGTATGAAGCATGGAGACAGTCACAAGGAAGGAGGGGTGGGAGGTATATTGTATGACATTAGAACCTTAATTGCCTCCAGTAACTTCTGTTCTTCAGCCTTCCTTGCCTTCTCTGCCAGCATCTCCTTCCTCTGATCTCTTTCTTGTCTTTTCTAGTGAGAAATAGTGGACATGCAAAGCCTCCAGGACTCAAACTTTGTACAGCAAATTTCAGTTCCATTTGAAACATGCATACTCCATAAGAATACACACCGCAGATGCCTACAGCTCACGCATGAACTGTTCTGTTGTCCTATACAAACCACTTATGGAAGACAAAGAGTTTGAAAATTTGTTGTGCTGACACTACCTTCTCTCTGGTTGCCTTGGTGCGTAGCTCTCTCAGCTTGGCATTTTCTGGCTCAATCTAGGAGCAAGAACATCACATGACAAGCGTATGTCCAAACACAGAGATTACATGACCTACTCTGAGTCCCTCGTCACACCACTCCACAGCCTCTCCAAACCTCTGCAGCTGCAGGTAAACCTGGGAACCTAAGGGGAAGTCCCCGATGATGACATCACTCTCAAGGATGCTCCACCCTGGGGCCTTACCTCTAACAAGGGCCTTCATGTGGTTGGGCTTGAGACCCTTTGCTCTTGTTGCATCCTTCAGGGAAAGGCCATAGTTACCTGTAACGATGGAGCCAATAGTAGAACTAGCGTCAGCCACTCTTCTATCTTGGAGCAATACCAAGAGAAACAAGATGTTGTTCTTTTACTGACATACTAACACACACACACACACACACACACACACGCACAAACACACACCCAGGTGAAATTGAGCTGCAGCACGATTGCAGTAGAGCACAGCAAGGAGGGAGGGGTCACTGCAGTTCGTCTCCCCGATACTGATGCCCTTGGTGTAGGCTGCCACCGCCTTCTTGTACTGTCTCTTGGAAAAGTGGGCATTGCCATCTTCCTTGCAGGCCAGCACATGGTCTAGGGAGGTATGATAGTGGAGGTGGATACTTTGCTGGGCTATCCCGGTACGTTATCTATGTCCCACCACCCTGCTAGCTACATTAGCCTCGTTACCGCACCCAGTACTGCACATTGGGTGGTTGCTTGGTTGGTGGAAAACTGGAGCCGCCTCAGGCCCCAGATGCTGTGGGAAGTCTAGTGTGTTACGGATGCCTGACTTAATGGTAGCTCTTTCTTTTTCATGCTTCCTGCAGCAAGAGTTTCAACTGGATTCTACGAATTGGCTAATACTTTGCCCAAATTATTTTCCTACCAAGGGACCCTTCGATGGAAGGCACTGTGGAAATGAAACAGCTCCTTTTACGACACAAATCTACCATGTACCTCGAGGGTTTTGGTCCTGGTATTTGATGTCCTGCAGGGCTGCCAGAGCCGGAGAGCTCTCAGGATCAACAGCCTCTGGGGAGCGAGTCATAAAGAGAGGAATCTGCTCCAACTCCTGGCGTGTGTGTACGTGTGTGTATGTGTGCATGTGTGTATGTAGATGAGGAATGGTGGTTGCATTGCCCTGGCTTGCACCTGCTCCCAGTTGTCCTCCGACAGACCCTCGGTGTACTGGTAGGGCCCTTTCTTTGCAATGATGTCATCAATGAGGGCATCAGCATCTAACAGCTGAGGAGCCCCGCCTTCTGCATGACCTCTTCCCTCTGCTTCGGGTGCTCCAACATCAGTCGTACCTCCAACTTCAGCCATCCTCAGTCACCGCTGCATGTTGTACATTCAGAAAGAGGGAGGGAAGAGATGTAAACATGCACTCTGTAGTGCCTGCACAATTACGTGCTTCCACTGCCACATAATTGTGTTTACTTTCTCTCTAATTATCTGTACTACCCACGTGTACTAGTCTGATGGTACCCTAGCAGTCTACTGTCTGTGAGTATGTTCCACTCGGCTGGCTACTTCCGCGGCGTCTCCTGCCCTTTCTTCGAGCACGGCCTCTGCCACCGCCCGCACTGCCACTACAGACACGCTCGGAGCTCCTGTGAGCACTATCGCCACGATCACCGTATGGTAACATGCCCTACACATGTAGCACTCATAGTAGGCGTAGGCCCACATATGACGCCCTGTTTACCTGCAAGAGAATCAAATATCCTGTAGAGTGTAGTCCTAAATCAGAGGTTAAAGGGACACTAACACTTTGTTCTTCTCCAGCCAAGACACGCCCAAGGAAGCCACCCCAGCTGAAGGCAAGGAGGAAGGTGCCCTCCCCTACCGAGCAGCAGACAGCGCAGCCTGGAACTGCTCCATTACAGGGCAGTGAGGAGGGCTCACAGCAACCAGCCAGTGGGGCTGACGAGAGGGTGTCGACTGAGACAACTGCCAAAGATGGCGGGGCTGGGAGTGGGGTGGATAAGGCCCCCCCGGCGACTGTTGGTGGGGTAGTGAACTTCTATGGATCGTCTTTGGAAGTGATCCAACCAACATCTGGTGAGTCATGTGATCCATCTGGTGAGTCATGTGATCCTCTGGGAGCTGTGACAGTCCTGCAGGATGCCGAGGAGACTGTCTTCACGTCGGACGTAGTCCCACTTGTGCCACAGACCCCCATCTATGCCCCTGAGAAGTGCCTTGCCAGAGAGAGTGCGTATAGTGGGGAGCTAAGCAGTCCGGTTGCGCTGGGCAGCAACGTGGAAGTTTTCGAGGACTTAGAACCACCTTCAAGGTCTGAATCCCCTGAAGTCCCTAGCAAATCCCTCCCCCTCCTGCCAGAGCATGAAGGTGGGGACCCGGCCATAACAGAGCAGGAGATATTCGGCAGCTCAGATGAACTTTCCAGTGGCGAGGACGATGCCAGTGCAGCTGAAGTGATACCTGTAGTGCAAGAGAGCCCTGAGAACCTGGTGAGGATCCAGGAGGAGTTTGTGAGGGCCACTGAGCTACCCTCCTCATCCTCTACCAGGGACCCCCAGAGTAAGTCGGTGGCACTCCAGTGCTCTCACTCAAGTCCCCTTTTAATTTTCTTGTCCTTCCCATTGTAGCTGACAGCAGGAAGAGAAAAGCAACTGTAAGTTAATCTGGTCCTACTCACTGGGCATGGCTTTAGTCCATGTTCCTTGTTGCTCCGTGCAGGACTCTGCTGAGCTCAGCACTAGTATGAAGCAACAGCGAGTTGCTCACAAGAATGCATTGGTACTGCTGATTTTATATTTTATGACGTTCTATGTCAATTATCTCTCCTTTATCGTCAGTCTGCCAGTGCTCTTGTAAGGACTGTTTTACAGTCGAAGCCAAAGGCCACCTCAAATGTGAGCCTGTAGCAGCTACCTGTGAGCCTGTAGCAGCTACCTGTGAGAGATACTCATCACTCGTCTGTAATTACTCTTTCTAAAATTGCAGTTTGCAGCTGCTCTAGACCTGGACGCACTCTACATGGGAAAAAAGAGGACGGTCAAACCAGCCTCTGCAGAGGTGAGTGGAGGTCACTTAGTCTACACTGGAAGTACTGGAGACCCACTGGCACTGGTGAAGTTTTAATGCCAACGATTGCCTCCCTTGCCTCCCCCACCCCCAGAGTGGTACAGTGGTCAAGCGCCCACGGCTGTCCCTTACTGTCAATGCCAAGATCCCCACTGCCCTGCGGCAGAAATTTCTGGATTCCTTCATTGACGAACACCTCAAAATGACCTCTGACCCCCAGCAGGCCTATGGAAAGGTCAGAGTTTAGACTTGAGATTCGGAATAGTGGGTTTGCTGGGCTGGGTGTCTGTCTGTCTGTCTCTCTCTCCCATGGCTAGGGTGTCTGTCTCTCTCCCATGGCTAGGGTGTCTGTCTCTCTCCCATTGCTAGGGTGTCTGTCTCTCTCCCATTGCTAGGGTGTCTGTCTCTCTCCCATGGCTAGGGTGTCTGTCTCTCTCCCATGGCTAGGGTGTCTGTCTCTCTCTCTCATTTCTAGGGTGTCTGTCTCTCTCTCTCATTTCTAGGGTGTCTGTCTCTCCCATTGCTAGGGTGTCTGTCTCTCTCCCATGGCTAGGGTGTCTGTCTCTCTCCCATGGCTAGGGTGTCTGTCTCTCTCCCATGGCTAGGGTGTCTGTCTCTCTCCCATTGCTTTTTCCCATAGGCCCTGAATGAGGAGAGGCAGCTGTTTGAGCGCAGTAGTCGCCGCATGCTCTACCTCAACCTCAGCACCATTGCCTTGAAGAAGCTGCGGGCCCAAGCAGAGCACTCTGCAACAGAGCAGAGGAAACGCTCAGATGCCAGAGTGAGGGCTCAGCGGGAGGGGCGAGGGGAACATGCCGAACTTTCACCCTGTACCTCTCAAGATGTAATCTCAATTTCAAAGAAGTCAGAGAAGGCTACAGATGGTGGCAGAGACAAGGGCAAAAGCTCCAAGGTACATGATTCTAAGAAGGGGGAGGGGAGGAAGTCAGCGGTGAAGTTGGGAACTGCAGACACTGGTAGCAGTAAAACAGAACGTGAGGAGACTGATATTGGTGGTGTGGTTTTACCGGATAGTCGTGGGTTGACAGACAGCAAAGAGATGCTTGCTGATGACCAGGCTCTCTTCAAGTGTTCTCACTTTTACTCATGTGATGAGGTGCCACCAGCTGCAGAGCAGAAGCTGAAAGGGAAAGCTTCCATGAAGACTGGGAAATCGGTGTCCAGGGAGAGACGGAAGCAACGGAAAACTAGCTCAGTAGCTTCTCACGAAGATAAAAAGCTGCCCCGTGCCAGAGGAGGGGAGGAATTGCCTCACGCCAGGAGCAGGTGTAAGACCTCCAGCAGTGGTGGGAGTGACCTGGTGGCAGACCTGTTTGGGAGCTCGGACTCAGACCATGCTGCTGTCTCCAGCCCAGGTTCCAGCTCAGCCTCCAGCAGTGACACTGAGAATCCTGGCATGTCCTTTGAGAGCATCCTGGGTAGCATGGATGAGAAGGTGATGAGGAGGGGGACGCAGCTCACGAGGCAGAAGGCGGGGGAGAGGAAGGTGAAGACCAAAGGGAGCAAAAGACTTGGGAGGCCAGAGACCAGCAGGATGAGACTGGGGTCGGATCAGGAGCCGGTGAAGACAGTATCAGAGGACAGACCAGGACGGCTACCCAGTCCAATCTTGCTGGAAACCCCTCCTGGTCCCTCTCAGCAGGCCAGGGTCGGTAGGGTGAGCGCTCCTTCAACTGAGATGGTGAGGGCTATGCACAGATTTGTTAAGAAGAGACTCCCGGATCGAGATAAGAGGGAGATAGCGGAGAGTGACTGTATCTCCAGGTCCACTGAGAGAATGTCAACGTCTTCCCTGGAATCTGAGCCAATGGAAGTGAGGGGCACCCCGGAAGACCCCGTCTCCTTACACGTCCCAGCTGGGCCCTTCATCAACTTGACCAAGATTGCCTCGTCCCACCCCAAGAGGAACCCCTCCCTCTCAGCTGCTGCCAAAAAGAAAAAGCATCCCAGGAAGAAGATAGCCCCACCCCCTGACCCCACTCCCAAGCCTACCTTCACCATCTTCAAGAAGAAAGAGGTGGTGCTGACATGTGAGGCTCTGAGGTCTTTGAATAAACACGTGCTCTTGTTTAAAATTTGTTGCTGTATTGTTCTGCAGCGGCACTCTTCCACTCTCACTTACAGAACTATCTCCTGACGGAGGAACAACTGGTGGAGAACGGCTACCCTCGGCCAACGGAGCAGGAGGGTGTGGCATCTATCAATAGGACAGGGGAAACCCCTCCGGACATTCAGCCAGTTGGACCCAATGGTGGGTGGGTGGAGTTTTAGACATGTTCATTTAAATGGATTGTCTAATGAAACATCAGGCAATGTTTATTCGAATAGAGATATTAGGTTGTCTTAGGAAGGGCTACACCTGTTCTGTGGGTATCAGTATATATTTCAGTTGTGGGCCTTGACTAACAATAGGGATTTTTTATGGGTGGAGTTTTAGCTGTGTGTCCCTCCCCCTCCCAGCCATGCGGCATCGCTGTTGCCGCTGCAACAAACCATTCATCATCTACAACAGTGGTCAGTACCAGACGGTGGAGGAGTGCGTCTACCACTTTGGCAGGCTGGTCAAGACAAGGGGTAGGCTGCCGTAGCGGTGATACTCTTGTCCTGCTTAGCTCCTCTTCTGAACTCACTATTTCTCTCTCCCCGTGTAGAGTATGGGGAGGGGGTGGTGTCCATGTATACCTGTTGTCAGGAGCGCAGGGACTCCTCCGGCTGCCAAGTGGCCAAGGTCAGTGGAGGTGCAACAGCTGTACAGTTGTGATACCTCTGCAACTGTGATGCTAAACTAGTCGGTGTGTGATTGTCAAAATACATGTGCGTAGAGTTTCATTCTGATCTACATTTCCTTGACGACCTCACTCTCATTTTCAGTATATTTCCATTACTAGACTTTGTGTTCCTCTGTCCGCAGATGCATGTGACTTCAGGGACCCGCCCCCTTCGAGACTCTGGCTATGTCCGTACGACTCCGCCTCCCTCTCTCTCATCATCCCACCCTATTGCCTATGCCCTGGACTGTGAGATGTGCTACACCACGGCAGGCCTACAGCTGACCCGGGTGTCCGTGGTGGACGTGGAACTGAAGCCGGTGTTCGAGTCCCTTGTGAAGCCCAGCTATCCCATTGACTTCAGGGACCCGCCCCCTTCGAGACTCTGGCTATGTCCGTACGACTCCGCCTCCCTCTCTCTCATCATCCCACCCTATTGCCTATGCCCTGGACTGTGAGATGTGCTACACCACGGCAGGCCTACAGCTGACCCGGGTGTCCGTGGTGGACGTGGAACTGAAGCCGGTGTTCGAGTCCCTTGTGAAGCCCAGCTATCCCATTGTAGACTACAACACAAGGTAGCTACTGCATGGCAAGTGACGCCAGAGTCCCTTGTGAAGCCCAGCTATCCCATTGTAGACTACAGGTAGCTACTGCATGGCAAGTGACGCCAGAGTCCCTTGTGAAGCCCAGCTATCCCATTGTAGACTACAACACAAGGTAGCCACTGCATGGCAAGTGACGCCAGAGTCCCTTGTGAAGCCCAGCTATCCCATTGTAGACTACAACACAAGGTAGCTACTGCATGGCAAGTGACGCCAAGCCCAGCTATCCCATTGTAGACTACAACACAAGGTAGCTACTGCATGGCAAGTGACGCCAGAGTCCCTTGTGAAGCCCAGCTATCCCATTGTACTACAACACAAGGTAGCTACTGCATGGCAAGTGACGCCAGAGACTACAACACAAGGTAGCTACTGCATGGCAAGTGGCAAGTGACGCCAGAGACTACAACACAAGGTAGCTATTGTATGGCAAGTGACGCCAGAGACTACAACACAAGGTAGCTACTGCATGGCAAGTGACGCCAGAGTCCCTTGTGAGACTACAACACAAGGTAGCTACTGCATGGCAAGTGACGCCAGAGTCCCTTGTGAAGCTACAACACAAGGTAGCTACTGCATGGCAAGTGACGCCAGAGTCCCTTGTGAGAGACTACAACACAAGGTAGCTACTGCATGGCAAGTGGCGCCAGAGCTATCCCATTGTAGACTACAACACAAGGTAGCCACTGCATGGCAAGTGACGCCAGAGTCCCTTGTGAAGCCCAGCTATCCCATTGTAGACTACAACACAAGGTAGCCACTGCATGGCAAGTGACGCCAGAGTCCCTTGTGAAGCCCAGCTATCCCATTGTAGACTACAACACAAGGTAGCTACTGCATGGCAAGTGACGCCAGAGACTACAACACAAGGTAGCTACTGCATGGCAAGTGACGCCAGAGACTACAACACAAGGTAGCTACTGCATGGCAAGTGGCGCCAGAGTCCCTTGTGAAGACTACAACACAAGGTAGCTACTGCATGGCAAGTGGCGCCAGAGACTACAACACAAGGTAGCTACTGCATGGCAAGTGACGCCAGAGGATTTGTGAGTGTTCTTATTTTTCACTGACTTTATAATAGTGTGAAATTTTATTGTTTTAGCTCATGCAGCTCTGCCTTTTCCCTTCCTCAGATTCAGTGGGTTGACGGCAGAGGACTTTGTTGCCGTGGAGACGACCTTGGAGGAGGTCCAACAGCAGCTGCTACACCTGTTCCATGAGGACACGATCCTCCTTGGACACAGCCTTGAAAGTGACCTCCGCACTCTTAAGGTACAGGAGGAACCGAGATAGAAGTCCGCTGGAATTGTATATTCTGTTCTGTCACTAGAAATTCTGATAGAAAGATGAGCTTTTGTCTCCCCCATCTTGATCCTAGTTGATTCACAGTAGTGTGGTGGACACAGCCATCGTCTTCCCCCACCGCAAGGGTCCTCCATACAAGAGAGCCCTCCGGACACTCATGGCTGAATACATACACAAGTTCATTCAGGACAGTGTGGGTGAGACAGCTGCTCTCTAGTGCATTAGGGCAGTATTGCAGCTGTTTCATGGGTATCCCAATACTTATTATAGAACCATATGTACAGCACACTCGGCATGTACAGCACCCCAGCAATGATGCTTGAAGCTACGTACATCATCCTGAAATGACATAAAACCAGTGTTATCTTCTTTATCTTTCCAGATGGTGGCCATGATAGTTTGGAGGACTCACGAGCCTGTATGGAGCTGATGCTCTGGAAGGTGAAGGCTGACTTACAGAAGACCACGCGAAGAGTCTCCAATGACTAGGACCTTTCCCGTTGTGACCTGTGTTTTATTTGTGATCATGCAGAATTAATAATTTATGGCTGAACTTCAAGAAGTGTAACACCCTCATCTGATGACCTCCAATCACTGGCCATCAAGATATAACGGCATTGATGATGGTACATTGTGACTGTCTATATAATAATACTGTAAAACCAATTTGTTATTACCCGAGCATAACTAGCTTATACCTGGTATCTACAGTATTAGTATATAATATTATTTTTAATTGCACAAGCTGCAGTGTATGCATGTGATACATGCAAACCTGCCATAACCACAGTGATTGTTGACATCCAAAACGGCTAGTAGCATCGATATCGGCGCAGTTTTATAGGTCCACACTGACAACGGCTTCATCGCTTAATAATCTACGCGTAGACCTATATGGCCTATATACAAATATACACGTACACCTAATACGCACGTCCCTTCGATCGTAGATTGCTGAACCACGTGCTGCGCTGTCCATGGCTGTGAACACGTCCACCTCTGCGTACGCGTCGCATAAGAACCCCATCAACCGGCTACAGGAGGTCTTCCAGCAATGGAAGGCGCCCTTACCGACGTACCGGGAGGCCCAGGGCAGCTACCAGGAGTTCGGCACAGAGGTGACCATCACTTTGGAAAGCGCTAGCGAGGCACTCAAGTTCCACGCAAAGGGCAGAACGAAAAAGATCAGCAAGGCCAACGCGGCGCAGCTGGCACTCAACTACATCGCCGAGCACAAGCCGGAGATGCTGGAGCCTCCTCCCCTACCGGTAAGTGGGCAATTAATAGTAGCTAGCTACTGGTCGCGCTGCACAAATAATTATGGGAGCCCCTCAATCAAATTGGCAATCAGACGACTGTACCACTCTCCTACCTACGCCTACAGGAGATTGATGAGAGTGTAATGGTCTCCCAGAAGTTATGGATGAAAGGTTTGACAGAATTGTGCAGAATTGTTTGACCCCAAAGTTCAATGAATCGGTGCATAGTACATGTATGCACTCAGTCTCTCGTGGCCAGACCCTTTCCCCCGTTTTTCGCAGCAGGAAGGGTCTGGCCACGTGACACTAGTATGCGCTCAGGCTTGTTTGGGGACTACTCATTAGCTATGCCGCATGTTGTTTTCCATGCAGGAGGCCAGCTGAACAAGCAGCATGATGACCCGATCAGCCATGATGAGCTGGCAAGAGAGACAGAGAGGCTTGACCGTTAGTTTCTGGGCTATTATACCGCTAACTGCATGTATGTAACAGCAATTTGTTTGGGCCCAACTGAATTTCTTATGTGAGTAGATCGCTTGAATTGCCAGTATTATTATAGTGCCGCTTGCTGTGTGTGTTGCAGCTGAGAGCAGACCTTTTGTGGCCTCAAATGTAGATACAGTTGATTTCAGTTCTGCTTGAACGTCTGTGACTCCATGTATACAATGTCATGTATAGTACTACTGCCTTTGTGTTATTACAGATGGATTGTTATTTTGAGATTTCCGCTGTTTCAGTATATCATATTCAGTTAGACAACATATGTTCGTAAATTCGAGATTGCCGTAGTTATGCTAAATGTTCTCAAAGAGCAGAACTTATTATAACCGTGTCCTTCACATTGTGTGTGGTTGCAGATCTCCATGTGGGGCTGGACATGGGCCGGCTCATCCAGCAATGTCGACTGAAGCAGGGCTTGTCTCAGAAGGACCTTGCCGCGGTGAGGCTTGCATCTACTGCTGTATGGAATGTAGTCCTGAATGTCCTGTATGGTATGGCATGTAGTCCTGAGTGTCCGGTATGGCATGTAGTCCTGGGTTTCCAGCTATTCCTCCTGCCCCCATGCAGCGCATCAATGAGAAGCAGAGTATCATTGTGGAGTATGAGTCAGGCAAGGCTCTTCCCAGCCAACAGATCCTGGCCAAGATGGAGAGAGCGCTAGGTCAGTGGCTGTCCGGCTGGTAGCATGAGGGATGGGCGCAGGGTGGTGATCACTTCCTCCGTTTACCGTTGTACAGGGACACACTTGAAAGGAGAGAAGGCCGGCCAGCCAAAGATGTTCGGTAGAGGGAGGGGGAGGGGGGTGGTGTGACATTTTATCCTTATCAGTTCTCTCTTCTGTCAAGCTTTTGTTATCACACGAACTCATCCGGTTAATTATCTGCTATTGTTGTGCGCAATCATTTGTAGTTGTGGGCGGAGTCGCGCGTAGTATATATATATATATGAAGCTTCGAAGGGGTGGAGCACTAGAAAGCGCTAATGATGCACGTATAGGAGTACAGATTTTAGTAAAGTGGTAGTACTGACTGATTCAGTGATTTGCAGAGCTGCCATGGATCTCTTATCGCCGCTAGTGCAGTCCCTCGCTCTGCTGCTAATTTATACCAGCAGCATCGCCTGCCTCGAGTCGTCCACGGCTAGTGCAAGCGGTGAGTACTTCTCGCTACAAAATTAATGTCTTTTTATAAGTAGTGTTGTAATAGCTCTGTCCCAGTGTCCCAGTGTCCCAGTGTCCTTAGTATATATGTATGTGCGTGCCCTGCCCAGTGATCTACGGGAGGCCACGGGTAGAGCCACGAGGCCTGGGAGGTCCACTGTTGGTTGATGCAGGGAGGACCTCGGATAGCCGTCTAATGCCGTCCTCCTATTAAGGCTGGATCACCATTAGCTGATTGGCTATCAATCATGCACAGGACTGTGATCTTTTGTTTCACTGCATGAGTAGTAAGCTGAAGTCCACATTCATTTCCCTGCAATGAAGGCCAAGGGGCTCATGGGGCATTGGCGGTCACCAAGTACAGTTAATTCACCCTCACAGTGTGCTGGGGGTACACAAAGTTAAGAGGTAGTGTACATCTTACAGTGATAGCTATCAGCTTTCATTCAATCAAGTGACCTGCTAATTAATTTTCCCCCAAGCATTCACTATACTAACTTAATGGTCACACATTTTATCACACTGTATACCTGACTTCCTGTGTTGTCATATGGGTTGGGGCACTGCAGGGTGAGTTGTCTGTACATTCCTGACCCCTCAGTTCAGTGAGTAGTGTGAATAGACCCATTAGAGATGTGTCCGGGCCTGTGTCTGGGAATGCTGGGATGAGTTTGAAGTAAAGTGGGCTATTTGTTGAGCACTTGTTTGCAGCAGTTTCTCTGTCACATGCAAACAAAAGTTGACTCAAGTTCTGCTCCCATGCTGATACTGCAGTAGTATGGCTAGATGGGGGTACATGAATCCTCTCCCAGCGGATGTAGGGCACCAGGCGATGAAAGTGATCAGAGCAGCTGCCTCCAGTCCATTGTGCCCTGTCAAAGTGTGCTAAAGACAATTGAGGTGGATGATTGGACATTTGAATATCTCATTAGGCAGTCTGATCTTTTGTTAGCCAGACAAATTGTGGTGATTTTAGATAATGGAAGAGCCAATTTATTTGCATCATGCTTGCACACACACACACACACACAGCACCGGTAACCATATGCCCAGATCCGGCTGTGACATTTGCAGGACAGGATGTAGAGTTCAACTGTACCTACTCCTTTGAGGAGGCTGACCCCTCCCTCACCTGGCTGCGAGACGGCCAGCCTCTGATGGGAGTCATCATGGAGGACCTTGTAATGGGAGGTCGGCTGCTCCTCGAGAACGTACCTCTGGAGTGGAATGGATCCGAGATCACATGTTCCGTCATGGCAGGGAGCTCCAGTGGCGCTGCCTCTACCAACCTCACCGTTTACTGTGAGTGCTGCCTCATTCTCAGGCAGCATGTGGCCTGGGAATAGGACTACTTCTGTTTGAGCCAGGCAGTGTGGTCCCATTCCCAGGTGGCCAGCTCCTGGATGTGAGGCTACGCAGCCTGTGCTACCAGTTAACGAAGTCCTTGTTGCAGTGTTCTGTTTTGACTGAGTGGAGTGTGTTTGTCAACATGCCCTATGCCCAGCTAGAGTGGGCTCTGGCATTCCAGCCAAACTCCACCCTGCAGCAAGAGCATTCTTATCATACCTCCTCTCTCGGGCATTAGCCCTCAGGTGCTCTGAGAGCCCTCTGACATACGTCCTCTCTTAGGCATTAGCCCTCAGGTACTCTGAGAGCCTTCCGACATACCTCCTCTCTCAGGCATTAGCCCTCAGGTGCTCTTGAGAGCCTTCCGACATACCTCCTCTCTCAGGCATTAGCCCTCAGGTGCTCTGTTTCTCTGCCATCCCATCGTCATGTATAGCTTTTCTGTATATTGAGCAACAGCCATTATTAATAGTCGTTGCCAGGCTCTGGGCTTGTTATGTGTGCTGTGGCTGGTCCTTATACCATCTTCTCTCCTGTCTCCCCCCAGCCCCTGCCCCCACCATTATAGTTCCGCCCGCCTCCCTGACTATAGAGAAAGACTCTCCTTTCTTCCTAGCCTGTGAGGCGCGAGGTCTTCCGGAGCCAACTGTGACGTGGACCAAGGATGGCATGCCATTCTTGTTTCAGGAGTTCGAAGACAGTGTGAGGATGATAGAAGGAGGACTGATGTTTACAGAGGCTTCTGATGACTTCAGTGGAGACTACGTCTGCACAGCCACATCCGAGGGAGTAGGGATGGCTGTGTCACCATCCGCAAATGTCAAAGTTCTGTGTGAGTTGTTGAGGCTAGCACTAATGCAAGGTTGATGTTGGAGTAAGGTACAGTCCTTTTCTGTTGGTAGTAAGCCAAAATGTGTTCTTAATTCATGTTTGGGCTCTGGCGACAATCTCTTGACTAACAGTCGAGGGAACGTCTGGCTTTAGACTCAATTCTCCAGTGAATGTTGCAGTGACTTTACGTGACACTAAGCTGTATGTGTAAGAGGGACTCCAGTTGATAGTGCGTGAGAGTGTTTGTTTTGGGACCACCATCCAGTGGCAAATAACCATGCCTGCTAATGACTGACCGGCAAGTGCACTTTGCTCGAATTATATTTCTGCTTCACATATTTGGCATTTCTTAGCATATAGTCGTATTGGAGCTTATTAAATGGCTTTCTCAAATTAGGCCCCTAGATTGTTGTGGCTCTCATCTCCACATTTCTAGCATGCTAGTGTCTTGGCCGGCAGAGTACTCCCTCATTAGTGCCTGTGCCACCCAAGACAACACTACATGGGGCCACAGCTCACAGCAGAGCTGGTGGGGAACTCTTCCTTTGCTTAACCTGGCACCTGTGAGTGGCCCTAATTGTGTACAAACACACTGGGCCTGTTGCTGGACACTGTTGGTCTGGTGCTGGCTACATGAAAGGGAAATCGGTTTTCTACACCTCACCACCCTAAATAAGAATACTTTAGCACCCCACCACCTTACAAAAGTATGATTAGGACACTGCCAGCCTGCAAAAGGTTGGCTTACTATCACCCAGTAGAAGGATGGCTTAGTACCCCCACCTAGTGCAAGAGAAGGGCTTACTTTCTAAGGCCTGAAACACCTAAAAAAAAGCCTGAAACGTTAGCCACACTCCACCTGACAGTTGAGACTTGTCCCTAGGCAATATCACTTTCATGAGCTCCACAGAAGAGCCCCCCCTCTGCTGGTCAGGTACATGTGTTGACCATGAATAACGATCTTCATAGGGTGAAATCCCAGAGGAGTTAATTGGTAAGCAGTTAAAAGACAGGTGATACCTCTGGTGTGCCTCCCCCCTGCCTAGTAGGAAGTGAGCGATCCTTTAGAGAGGTTTCCACACTGTACTCACACTCTGTCTCTCTTGCACACCGACCCCCCCCCCCCACACACACACAGTCGCTCCTATCATCAGTTCTGGACCCCAGCCAACAGCTTTAGAGAATGGCAGTATGGTTGTCCTGCAGTGCAGGGCTCGTGGCTGTCCTGTGCCCACCATTACGTGGACACATAACACGGTGCCCATTGCCGAGGGCAACAGCCGAGTGCAGGTATCCCCTGAGGGCAATCTTCAGATCATGAACCTGATGTTGAGTGATGCAGGGATGTACCACTGTATTGCCGAGAATGACATTGGCCAAAAGGAGTCAGACGATGCCATGCTCTCTGTACTTGGTGAGGCAATCTGTACATCACTAACTGCTTAGAGTGTTCCAGCAAATGAATCCCCAACCTGTATGTGGCCTTGTTTAGCATGGTTGCTATAGGTCTCCACCCATCATGGTTGCTATAGGTCCTCACCCGTCATGGTTGCTATAGGTCTCCACCCATCATGGTTGCTATAGGTCTCCACCCATCATGGTTGCTATAGGTCTCCACCCATCATGGTTGCTATAGGTCTCCACTCGTCGTGGTGGTATAGGTCTCCACCCATCGATGCAAGCTAGCCACTCCATTGACCTAGTGTATGTACTTCTTACGGAAAGATCACTATTCTCTTATGTTACAGGCACCTGTAATTTAGTGTTCAGTGATCAGCCATGGTCCACTTGTACGTCTGGGGTAAAAGAGCCCTCAGGGGATTACCTCATTCCTCCCCTTTGCAGTGTCCCCTTCCATTGTCGTCTTTCCGGAGCCCACCACGGCTGACTTTGGGGAAGAAGCTCAGCTCTTCTGCTTTGCCTTTGCCATTCCTGCCCCCAGCTACACCTGGATGCACAATGGGAGTGTGGTCGTGCCAGACTCTCGCATCTCCATCAGCAATGGCACCCTCATCTTCTCACCGCTGATGCGAGAGGATGCTGGTGTGTATGTGTGTAAGGCTGAGAATGGCCCGGGCTCAGCAGTCATGTCCAACCCTGCCATTCTCACTGTCTATGGTGAGTTGAGATTCGCTTCGAGACAGTAACTGAAAACTGACAGTCTGTTGTTTTTGTGGCCTTTTCTTTTCTGGTAGCAGCATGTACCTGTGTGTTCACAGTTCTGTTCATTCTAGGCATGTAGCCTCAGCATATCCTACCTTCCCCACCCATATAGCCATATAAATAATCAAATATTCCGTAGCTAAAAAGTAAAAATCTAGGTAGGAAAGGCCAAGGTTCAAGTGTTTTGGTAGGTGCTCCTAGCTGTGACGCTGTGCTGTGTTGCTGCAATAAGCTGTTGCTCCCCCTCGTTAGTGTGATTAGTGAGGACTCCAGGCTGGTGGCTTCCTCGCTATTAGGTGACATGCCCACTGATATGGCTTTACTGTCAGTTGTTGTAGCAGCACATTACAACATGTGTTGTAGCAGCACATTACAACATGTGTTGTAGCAGCACATTACAACATGTGGCATGTTAGGAACTCATTGTGAAGCATCCTGTAATGGTTGGAAGTAGCCTCTTTTCCAGTTACTTGGTGGTATGAGCTCATGTCTTCTGCACTTCCTCCCCCATTCACTGCTAGTGATGGGGTCATAGTCCACTGATGCATTTTGGCTGAGGATTCCTATTAACTCAGCCCTTCTTGCTCTGCCCCCTCTAGCCCCTCCCCTTCCACCTGAAAGTTTTCAAGTTCGCTCATCTGGTGCCACGTGGCTTCGGGTCCAGTGGGGTCCCAGTCCTGATGCCAATCCAGCAGTGCAGCTGTATTTCCTTGAGTACAGGCTCAGCTTCCAGGTAGTGGGTGGGGCTGGGGTGTGCAGATGTGGGTGGGGCTGAAGAAATGCATTGCAATAGTGCCATGTCATAGCTGGCCTACCAAATCTCAGTATCCTAAATTTCCAAACATGAAATGCAATACCAAATCTGCAAAACCCATTGTCACAGATATAGCGAGTGGCTACCATATTAGGGTACCATGTTAGTAAGTACTGAATTATTAGGAGCTCGGTTTTTGGGTGTATTCTAAAGAAAGGAGTAACCTTGTCAAGTGAACGACTGACCCCTGGGGTCGTGACGAAGAGATGGGCTATATGTACATCAAAACGCACCAGCAGCAGCTGCGAACATTTTTTGTTTCATTAACCGCCTTTTAAGCAATAATCGAGTCCAATGGCCGTATATAGCAATGCCTTGTATCAGCTACGATCCATTAACTCCGACCTACACTCAATAAAGTTTGTCATGTGATTTTAATGAGGCTTTGTTCGGTTAGTCTTGGTCTGGAGAGGTATCACATATGGCTGCTCCTCTGCCCCACCCCCTCAGGAGGCGTGGACTGAATTCACCATGACTGATGAAATGAGGGCTAATGTTACGGAGCTGTACCCTGACGCCCCCTACCAGTTTCGAGTGATGGCAATGTCACCCAAAGGTGTGGGTGAGCCAAGCGACACCTTCCCAGCCGGCCAGCCAGCCAGAACAGAGCAAGGAGGTGAGTGAGGGACGGGCCATGCCTTTAGAGTTGTAGGTACATCTGTGTAGAGGGAAGGCTATGGTTGTGCTCCACGACCTCACTGTGTATCGCTATTGGAGATGTAATACCATGCACATACCAGCTGTGTCTGTGGCTAGGGTGGCGGAGATCTTGTTGTCTATGTGGCCTTAAAGTGGTGGCTTGAGATGCTCACTTGAGACACTGCCTGCCTGGAATGCTTTTGATGTAATTACAGTACAGTTGCAGACAGTGTGGGCTCTGCTGTGCTGCTGGCTGTTCACACGATTCCTAGCATAGCTGAAGTCCGGTAAGAAGGAAGACAGAGCCACCTTCTTTTGTTTATGTGTTTGTAGAACTGGAGGGCTAAGTGAGGCAAACATCATGGCATGTTTATCTGCAGAGAATGCTATTAAGTACATCTTTAGTGCATTCCTATTGGTTTATGGAGTGACAGTTGCCAAGTGACTGTCCTTTGTAGTGGGTATTTGTACTGGTGGAGCTTCTGTTGAGGGGAAGGACTGCCAGCAGTTTGGTAGTTGGAGGTGGACAATCATGAAGTGATTTCGTCAAAAAAATACTTTATTGTTGTCATAATTGCTCTCTGCAATAGTTAACAATTTGATATGTCATTCCTATATTTGTTTTCTGTTTCCTCCCACATGCACACTGACTCACACTCACACACTCACACTCACACTCACAGTTCCCTTACAAGGATCAGCTGCTGAAAACATCATGGTCCTCCCAACTGGCCCCAATGGCCTACACATACAGTGGACAGTGGACACAGTGGTCAGCCAGACTTCCTACAATGGTACCATCGTCAACCTCACTTACCCCTCGGGGACACAGAAGATCATGACGGTCTCTGGTTTCAACCTCACGGTTGGTGAGCTGGACCCAGCCACCAGCTATTCCGTTCGGCTGATTGTGCAGTTCACTGGAGGCTTCCAAGGCCCGCCCACTCAGGCCAGCGGGACGACAGACGATGATAGTACGTATGGAATTATTACAGACGTAATAACTACACAGAGCTATTCTGCTTGTGCTGTGTCCTGGGACATGAGAAAGTCCTGGCAGTCCAGCATGGCAGAACAGGGCGTGTTGGTGTTGCCTGGACACCGAATTGTGGCTCTGTTTTTTCACCGCTTTCTAGACAACCAAGTAGTGTGGTTGTGCCCTGCCCTGTAGCTGCAATACGAGCTACATCACTGCCACCTAGGTGCCATCACACTATGCACATTAACCAGTAGTTCCTGGTAGGTGTCTCCCAATTAGGGGGTATGGCAAAGAGCTAGTGTTTGTGACTCCTTATATTGCTTGAGTGCTTTGCTTGCTTACATAGCTGGATGGCTATATATGGCCATCGGAAGATGGGTATTAGTTTTGGTATTGTTTCCCACTCGGTGTGGACACTAGTGCACAGGTTGTGTGTGCAGCTGTTAAGGTGGATACCTCTATGAGCATAATGGCAGGAGACCTACAGTCATCTCTCTTTATGCACACACACTCACTTTACACACACACACACACACACACACACACACACACACACACACACGTAGTTCCAGATGACTCTCCCACCATCACCAATATCATTAATGTCACCTCGAACAGCCTCACCCTCACGTGGCTCCCACCCACCCAGCCCAACGGACAGATCCAGTTCTACAGTGTATACTACCGCCCACTCACATTTAACGTGTCCGAGACCACTACAGTGATGGTGCCGGTGGTGGAGTTGACAGGACTGCGGCCATTCACAAGCTACTCCATCAATGTCTCGGCTAGCACATCCGCAGGAGAGGGACCGATGAATGCCATTGTTGCCATGACAGCAGAAGGAAGTACGTAGAGTTGCAGTGTGGCTGTGTGTGTGTGTGTGTAAGGGGGGGGTGGGTGGGTGTAGTGTGTAGCTATATGCCTAGTCATTGAAAGTGCAACTGGGTTAATGTTTTTACTTGTACTCCCTGACTGCTACCAGCACAGCTATGATAAATGTTTGTTTTTTCAAGCCCTTCAGTATGACCGCTTATTGTTGAGAGCACTGTCAACAGTTTGAGTGCTCACATTATCCTGTTTTAGCCACAAATCTCAAGCCTGGTTGCCCACAGCCCAAACACGGCCCTCTGCACACCTTTCCATGCAGTCTAGCAATGCTGGTGTGGTGCTACTCCCCCCCACCCCCCACTAGACCCTGGCCCCCTGGGACATCTCCAGCCTCATCAAAGCCAGGACATCTCCTGCTACACTCAATGCCCAACCCTGAGTCCTATCTCACACTCAGTAATTCCTTCCCATGCCAAACTGCCAAGCTCAGAGTCCCCCTAACAAGGGCAGCGCCACCCTTTGGAATGTAGACATTCCTAGATGATAGCAATCCATCAGGAAGCCTCACAACACCACATTCTTAGATGATAGATAGGGGAAGCCACCTGCAGATACGTAGCCATAATGGCGTTAGGCAAACATACCAGGAGTCAGGACCCAGGGCTAGGCACTGCTTTGCCATTAACGTGAAGCATGGCCTGTGCTGGTTCCAATGTGGTGCCGTGTAGTTCCATGTGTTGCCGTGTGGCTCCATGTGGTGCCATGTATCTTCATGTAGTTCCATGTGGCTCCATGTGGTTCCATTCATCTTCATGTAGTTCCATGCAGTTCCATGTGGTTCCATGTATCTGTCTGCATGGGCTAGCAGTGACGTGGGCCCTAAACAGGTGTATGGGATAAAGCTGATATTCATCTGTTGTGGTGTGTGTGCAGGAAGGTGTGGTTATTCATGACCATAGAGTGTATTATGTGACGTGGGATAGAGGTTCATTGTTGCCGTGGTGATGCCCCCCAAAAGCGTTAATCAGAGGGCATGAATAAGTTTTTTTTGTTGGGAGTGATTCGCACTGACCACCGCCCAGCTCCCAGCCGGCATTGTGAATGTCCTCCATATATTCACAGACCTCTTGGCTTAGCAGACAAACACATGAATACACTTGTTGCTTTAAAAGCTAATTTGTTATGTTACTTCCTTGTGTCGGCAGCTCCTGAAGTTGCCCCTGGCAATCTCATGGTGTTCCCACTGAACTCCACTGCCCTCCAATTGTCATGGCAACCACTTTCTGATGAGGACATCCCTGGTGTGTTGGAAAATTACATAATAATGTACAACCAAAAGCATCATGGAGGACATGCAGAGAATAGGACTATTGACCCCAGCAGGTGTGTTCTGGGTTCAGAGTTCAGCAGGGTCATACAGTATCCTGCATGCTTGTAGTGCTATGCATTTCCTATATCACAGGACCACCTACATACTGGATGGACTCCGACCATTTACAGTGTATTGTGTGAGGGTTGCTGCGGCAACGGGGGCTGGAGGTGGTGTATTCAGTCGTCGTGAAGAAGCAAGAACATTCACCGATGGTGAGTAAAGATAGCCATGGTGGATCCACCTGCATTAGCTTAGCCATTGATGCTCCAGGTGGAGTTCCAATCTATCAGGATAGGGAAATTCTTGTAATTCATGCCAATACCTTTTCTCACAGTCCCTGAGGCGGTGGTTGAGATCACGTCCTTGTTCCCACAAGGCCCCAACTCCCTGCTGGTGCAGTGGGTGGAGCCAGACCAACGGCTAGTGCACTCTGACCTCACCTCTGTGACGTATGTCATCAAGTACACTGAGAGGGATGGGACTGGAGAGATAGAGCTGCCCCTCAGGCCTGAGGAACGGGTGGGGCTGGTGAGTACAGGGGTGGGATGGCTGGTGAGTACAAGGGTGGGGCTGGTGAGTACAGAGTAGTGTGTGCACAAGATAGCACCAACCATTCAGGTGGTTACAAACAGCCCCAGAGAAACTGGTGGTAGGCCAGAAAGTTCCAATAAACACCAGTCATAACTGAAGTATGCATTAGCTATAAGCAACACAGCATGAGTGGCTTGCTTCTCCCTCCCTCAGAACTACACTCTGGGTGAACTGCGGCCCGCCACCACATACATCGTATCCATGGCTGTCATGAACATCAATGGCACAGGACCCTTTGGAGACCCTTCGGAGAGCACCACAAGGGATGGAGGTGGGTGTGGTCTGATAAGAGGGTACGCTACTGAGGTGATGAGGTCATTAACACAGTAACTGTCTGTTCATGCAGTTCCTACTGCTCCCCCTGTTGGTGTGACTGTGGGTCCACTAAACTCCACCGTCCTGCGGGTGTCATGGCAACCACTTGCTCCAGAGGACATCCCTGGCACTTTGATTAGTTATGTTATCTTGTACCAGACTGATGCTGAGAGTGAGGTGCAGGAGGAAGAGGTGGACCACACCATGTGAGTGGAAGGTGGTTTGATTCAACTCTGACTTGTGTGTTCACCTGTCATGTACCATTTAGGTCGACTTACGATCTCGGAGGGCTTGTGCCATTTACTAACTATCGTGTGATGGTTGCCGGGGTAACAAGTGCTGGCATGGGGCCAGTCAGTTTAACACGGAATGTCACGACACTAGCATCCAGTAAGTGATAGCGACACTGCCAGAGGGCACACCCCAGGCAGTGTTTCCAGTTGCCAGTACAGTTGAATGCAGTTCTCTCCTCCCTCCAGTCCCGGAAGCCACAGTTGATGTGACGTCTGTGGTCCCTTTCTGTCCTCCGGTCTCTCTGATTGTGAACTGGTCCGACCCGGATCGTGCGCTCTACCGTGGGCCAGAGGAGAGCGTCTACTTTGTCGTGATTTACAGTAAAGTAGGAGACATTGAAGAGATGGCTGAAGAGATGGCTGAAGCAAAGCTGGAGGACAGGGTGAGTGCGTGTGTGAGTGTATGAGGTTGTGAGGGTGTGTGTGTGTGCTGCATGCCAGTATCCGTACTGTATGAGTACACCAGCTCCATACACGACAGTAACAGTGTACATAATTTAGAATGTAGTCTGTGAAGTTTATAGCTCATCTTCCTCTCACCTCCCACCATGCCACTCCCACCTTACCCCTCCCACCCTGCCCCTCCCACCTTACCCCTCCCACCCTGCCTCTCCCACCCTGCCACTCCCACCTTACCCCTTCCTCCTCCTGTGTTCCCAGACCCTCAGACTGGAGGGACTCACCTTCGATACTGAGTATGTCGTTAGAGTGGCAGTGAAGAATGAAGTGGGGATTGCCCGGATGAAAGGGAGTGAGCAGCGGATGCGGACTGGAGAAGGAGGTGTGTGTCTGAATAGCCTTATACCTGGGCCTCCCCCACCTAGCTGTGATCTCATAGCTGCACTATGTGTTAGTTTGTGTGGGTATGATGCTAGAACAGAACAGAAAGTCCTAGCTGTGATGCATGTATGTTGTCAGTGTATCGAGTAGTTTGTGATTATTTCTGTTCTCCTTCACTTGGCAGTTCCCACTGAGCCACAGAGTGTCACCATCACATCCTCCCCCCCTGACACCCTCACTGTCGCCTGGCGACCTCCCAGCATGCCCGGTGGCGACCCTTCCTATGAGGTAGAGTACAGAGAGGTAGGACGAACTGAGACACTCTCATGTATGACACAGCCGGGAGACCTAAGTCTAACACTGGAAGGACTGACGCCATTCACAAGTTAGTCACTGCATTCTCTACTTGCATGTCCTATTGCCTTGCCTGTCAACAGAGCCGTTAAGGTTGGAAACTGAGACATGTAGCGTCCCTCTCAAAGTCTGGAGGCATTCCCTCCTCCCAAAAAGTGTTTTTAGCCTTAGAGTTAATTCTGAGGCCATTTACAAGTCTCTTAGTTGTTGCTGATGTGTTCCCTCCCCCCTCCCTCTCTGTCAGTACGTGTATGTTTGTAACTTGCATGACACTCAGCACTTGCCTTGAGTTGAAGTTGACAGCCTACCACTTGTCAGTGGTGCTGAGGCAGGGACTCAATTCTGTGATGCCTGTTTCTTGCTGCAGGTTATTCCATCAGAGTTCGAGCTATGACAACATGTACAAGCAGTTCGTTCTCTCGCCCCGAGGTAGCTACTACTGAGGAGATCCCCCCAGGTGCCCCAGTGGGTGTGGCTGTTATCTCCATTACAGAAAATCAGGTGGTCATTGGGTGGGCGGAGCCACAACAAACCAATGGCAACATTTTGCGCTACCGGGTAGGTAGAAACTATTACATCAATCTTACATCATTCACCCACATAATCAATTGTGTCTTGATTTTTTTTGTTGCAGGTGAGTTGTCCTGGTACCAATCCACATAACGTGACGGAGTTCCATGCTAAGTGTACCAACCTGAACCCGGAGACCCAGTATTCCATCACTGTAGTAGCAGTGAACAATGCAGGGTTGGGAGAGGAGGCCTCAGTTGGAGTTACTACTGCCTGCACAGGTAACCGTCGTCTCCCTGCTAGCCGCCAGCTTCCGTTGTTCCTCTGTAACTCCTCCCCTCCTCCCCTCACCCTCCTCTCACACAGGCACTCCCCCAGCTGTGGACACTTCCGGTGAGGGTGTGATGGTGACGGTGAGGGAGGAGGGGATGAACTGCTCAGTGAGGTGAGAGGAGAGGGGATGCCCCTGGTAATTGGGTGAGGAGCATTAGACATGTGTCTCTTCGCTGCATCTTGGCCGGCCGTAGCTTCATTCCCAGACTGCATGTTAAGTATAGCTATCCATCCTTAGTCTCATTCCCAGACTGCATGTCAAGTACAGCTGGCTGGCCTCATTCCCATACTCCGTAATCTAAACCTGCTGAACAGTTCTTCACATGAATTTTCTGAGGCTAACAGGTCAGCCCAAACTTGTGAGCAAAACTGCTGACTCGGAAATTTTCAGTGCCAGATGAAGCTCAGCTAGGCTGCTGTAGCTTAGCCCTGATACATGTGGCTGTCAGTAGTATGGTGGCCACTGTGACGCTGGGAGTGATGTAGTGTTGGCAGTGACAGTGCTGGCCTTACCCTCCCCCAGGTCACAGTATGTGCTGGTGTTGGTTCAGGAGTTGCAGACCCATCCCGATGGCTCCGCTGTGTCTCCTACCCGGAGCCTGGCCACCTACTCTCTCTCAGAGCTGAAGGCACTCACAGCATTGTACAGCCGCAACCAAGATGGACGGGTGAGTGGGCAGCCTCAGTTCTATGTGGATGAGAGAATGTGACATAATCTACAATAGTAGTGCTAGGATTAGTAGCTGTAACCACATCTGATGTTCATATAGTTACTCTGTGAAAATGATTGTTTTCCTGTAGTCGCGTCGGCAGGGCAATGATGGGGTGTACATTGCTGCCAACGTGACCACTGAGGACCTGACTGATGGGTTTGACCTGGGGGATGGAGAGCAGTATGGAGGCTATACCAACCACCCCCTCAGCCCGGGGGAGCACTATAACGTCGGCCTGCGTGGCAGTGACACACCCATCTTTACGGCTGTGGAGGACTCAGTCAGTGAGTCAGGCATTGACTTCATCTGTTGTAGCCACCTAACATACTCCCTACCTCATCTCAGAATAAGGAATACTGCATGCCAACTTCTTTCAGCCATTAATCTCCAATTTAGATTATCCGTGACTGGTATTTTCTGTTGGGTGTGGCTGAACACTTTGTTGGGCGAGCCCCACACTAGCATGCATGGTGGAACAATTTTATTGTGCGTACGTACGTCTGTACGTTCACCATACCGCATATGCGCTTGTGCTCCAAATATCCGACAACATTTCGCATGTTGAGCTCACATACGTATTCAAGTTTACTTGCAACTTCGATCGTGCTAACCTCGCACCTCGATGGCTAAACTGACAGCAAGAAAGAAGAGAGGACAGCAGAAGATACTATCACAGCTAGGGTATTTGCTAGGCGACAACGTAGTACCCGGAGACCCCAGATGCGAGGCTCCAGTGGAAGAGAAAGGTCAGGTGCTAATGGGATAGAGAGGGCCAACAAGAGAGAAGGGTAGCAGGTACCCCGAAAGAGAGAGAGAGGCAAGGCCTCAACGGGAGAGGAACTGTTAGTGAGAGAGAAGGGGAGCAGGCATCCTGGAGGAGAGGGAAGCCAGGCACCAACGGGATAAGGAGCGCCAACGAGAGTGAAGGATAGCAGCACAAACCTCAAGACGAAGACAGGGCATGCAGGCTCCAGCAGGATCGGGACAGGGCATGCAGGCTCCAGCAGGATCGGGAGCATCACTGGCAACATACATGTCACAGGATCCATGCACTCTTTGACCATAGATAGTGTAAGTGGTAGTCATCAGCCTGTCAGACTTGAAAAAAAATCTTCCCAGGCTTAGTAGTGATAGATAGATGGCTATTTGTGGTATTTCTATACAGAGAAACAACTTAACTATAGCTCCTGGTCGGTCAAATAATTCTTCCCAGGCTTAGTACTGATAGATAGATGACTATTTGTGGTATTTCTATAAAGAGAAACAAATTACAATGTAAGTTGGATGGAAAAAAGCCTAGCAGCCAATAGAATATCTATAAAAATAGTTATAAATGTTATAAAATTCAAGTTAAATTTAAATATTTTTTTTGTGGCATTTCTATAAAGAGAACAACTTAACTTGGAGGAGAAAAGAAGAATCTTGGAGGAAGAAAAAAAAGAAACTTGAGAAGAAGAAGAAAAAAAAAGCCCAGGGAGCCTCCCATCCCTCCTGGAGTGTCAGACACCCGGAGCGCTGGATAGGCGATGGCTGGGAATCACAGGAGGCCTTGTAACGTACCCAGTCATCCTTTTAGTTTCAGAGTTCCGAAGAAAGTTACCGACGTATTGGCTGTAGGCTTAGAAAGCCAAGAAACAGATTGTACGCGTGCGCCTCGAACACGCGACCCGATTATTGGGGAGGCAACGTTCCGACCCCAGGCTAACCGAACGCGCCACCTTGACTTCCCGTCAGATGTGGGGAAAATTTAGCCTTATATACCCATAACGGTGATGTGCGTTAAATGGAATTGTTCCTAGAATGAGCGCACAACGGCACGTCGCTGGCTAGAGCGTCCCGCTATAGTACAAGCACTGGGGATAAAGGTTAGGTAGCTACAGATAGCGCTATGAACCTGGCTACTGAGCTAGCCCGACCCCTTGCCTCAGGATGGCTAGAGCGTCCCGCTATAGTGCAAGCACTGGGGATAAAGGTTAGTAGCTACAGATAGCGCTATGAACCTAGCTACCGGGCTAGCCTGGTAAACATAAACGGCCTCATGGCCTTGCATGTATATCTCTGTGAACTGTTGACAATAGCAGTACAGACTGTACCGGGTGGAAAGTGGATTCATCATCCAGTCACCCACAGTACTGAAAGCCCATGACACAGTTACAAAGCTCATCCAGCACTCTGCTCATTTTCGTTAGAGCTTTTACATGAGTTATACGCCTGTAAAATATCAGAGATACATGTACTATAAACCGTATGCTTTTAATAAGGTATTCATGGTCTACTATAGCTGTGTACATGTATGAATCAGGGCTCACTGTCAGAACCAGAGTGGTTTCCCCCCCCTAATTCGAGACACTCTTAGAACTGATGTGCTTTCTGAGCTGCTAAAAATTCAGAAGTTTGGTCATTTGTTCATAGGGATTACTCCATTTTTGTACAATTCTTGCAATTTCTAGTACTTGATTTTGGATTTTGGATTTGTCCTCTATGGTCCTTCAACTCCTTTAGCATTCTTGTACCTATTCTGATGCTGGCATAATTACCTCATGCCTACAACCATGTACATCCTCACTTACATGGGTAAGGTTTTAGTCCTGAATGTGTATCATTCGAGTGGACGCATCACGCTCGATCAGGCTCGCCCCTCGATGATTACCAGTATCTTACTAGTTAATGCAGTCTTAAGTAGTCGTCTTGTCCTGTGATCTTCACCAAATTCTCTGCCCCACCCAGCTGGTCCCACCACGCCCCCTCCCCCCACGGAGGCGGATTCCTTCCCTCTCATTCCCATAGTGGCCTCAGCTGGTGCTGCAGGCGTACTCATTGTAGGAATCCTGGCCACCATTGCTATCATTGCCACCTGCTGCTGCTGTAATAGGTGAGGGAGGGGGTGGTGGGAGGGGAGAGGGGACAGGGGGGAGTGGAGAGGGGGGAGGGAAGGGAAAGAGAGTTGGGGAGAGGTATTATTCATATAAGTGTTTGATGGAAACTTTCTTGTAGCAGCCTCTGCTGTAACTTGTATCATATACTCTCTAACACTCTAACAGGTCAAAAGGGAAGGTAGAGTTTGCTATTGAGAGGGGAGGGTCCATTCGATTGTCTCGCTCCCGCAAGTCCCTGCACCCTGTGGAAAACTTCCGGGCTACCCACAAGACCTTCGGTAGGCACGGTACTAACTTACAGGACTGCATATACCACTTGCTACCTCAATGGGTGATGCTGATAGATGTGTTGCTTCCCTGGCATTTGACTGTCCCTCCTCCCATCTCCCTCCAGCCCTGGAGAGCCATCCTCCAGTTCCAGTAAGTGGCTTTGTGAACAAGCTACTGGTGATGCGGACCAATGACAACCAGCTGTTTCTGGAGGAATTTGGTTCCATCGAGATGGCCCAGGCTTTCCCCTGCGATGCTGCTACGCTACCAGCCAACCGCAGTAAGAACCGCTACAACAATATTCTCCCCTATGACCACTCCCGTGTGAAACTGAGCTCCATCAGAGGGCAGCAGGGCTCCACATACATCAACGGCAACTTCTGTGCTGTGAGTTACTGGCCCTCCACTCTCTTCCCAGCCGTCTTGCAGGAGTTGTGTAGCTAACTTTCTGTTTCTCTCTATCTGCAGGGCTACACCAAACAGAAGGCATATATTGCAACACAGGGTAAGAGCCAGTGGAATGTTAGTCTCAGTTTCGTTTTTCTATGTCTGATTCCCATTTCGCAGGTCCCTTGAAGGACACCATCTCAGATTTCTGGCGGATGGTCTGGGAGGAGAACTCGAAGACCATTGTCATGCTCACCAACCCTGTGGAGAAGACAAAGGTCAGTGGGTCACGTTCTTTGTGATCTTGTGATCGGTAGTCACTCCCTCCTGTTCTGTGTCTTCAGGTGAAGTGTGAGGTGTACTGGCCTCGGGACGTGGGTAGCAGTGAACTGTATGGCAACATGGAAGTTACCATGGTGAAGGTGACCGAACTGGCTGACTTCACCATCAGAACTTTCAACATTCAGAAGGTCAGTGCATTCTCTATGGAACTGAGGTTATCGCATTGCTGCTCACTCCCGACAAGCTGTCAGTAAGGCCACGCCCCTTGCCCTCTACAGGTGGGATCAGGCAAGGACGTGCGAGAGGTGCGGCAGTTCCACTTCACTTCTTGGCCAGACCATGGCGTCCCACAGTATGCCACAGCCATGCTCTCCATGACCAGGCGCGTGCGTAGCTACAACAGCAACCCCAAAGATGTTGGGCCAATGATAGTCCACTGCAGTGCAGGTAGGTGGTTAGTGAAGTGTTAGTTTGTAAAGTATAGGTATGTTCTTGGTAGCATGGTTCACCCCCCTTTAACCTCTCAAAGGTGTTGGTCGCAGCGGTACCTTCATCGTCATCCACAGCACACTGGAACGACTTGACGCGGGAGAAGACCTGGTGGACATTTATGGCCACGTCTCCCTCCTGCGCTCACAGAGGAACTACATGGTGCAGACAGAGGTGGGTGGGGCAACAGGGAGCACATGAACATGCAAAGTTTGATGGCACCAGCCTTTGATTACAGTCGATCATCAGTGAGTGTTCAGTCGATCATCACTGAGTGTTCGACTGAAGGAGGCCTCATGTGTCAACCAAACATGTCTGAAATGCCTTTGGTACATGTAGCTACTAACCAAGTTGCATGTGCAGAGATGGTTAGGACAATGGTGTGATATTCAGGATGGGTACTTCTGTTTGTGGTGTCCATATGGAAGACAGTGGATCTCTTGCTCCCTCAGGATCAGTATTTCTTCATCTATGAGGCAGTGGCTGAGTGGATCGTGTGTGGGAACACAGAGGTTCCTCTGGAGCAGCTGGCAGACTATGTCAACGACTTGTATCAAATCATCCCCGAGGACGATGTCCAGGACACTACCTACATTGAGTTAGAGTTCAAGGTAGGCCACCTGAGCACTCCTGTGGCTACTCCTATGGCCTCCACTCACCCAGTCACTCGATATTCTCTGCTCCAGCGCCTGGCCATTGACAAGAATGATCCTCATCGATTTGCCAGTGCAGGCAGAGACGTTAACAAAAGCAAGAACAGATATGTCAATGTGCTAGCATGTGAGAGGGTGTGGCATGGGTGGGACTGTATACGGACCACTGTACTGACCTAGCTGCTGACTGCCTCTGCAGATGAGACCAACAGAGTGTACCTGGACTACATGCGAGGAGTGGAGGGCTCTGACTACATCAATGCCAGCCACATTGACGTGAGTGCCAGCCACTACGAAATAAGTGGCTTGTATATCACCCTGCCCTCACCCCCTGCAGAACTACCACCACCAGAAGGCCTTCATTGCCACTCAAGGGCCTCTAAGGAGCACCATGGTAGACTTCTGGCGCATGGTGTGGAAGTACAACAGCCCAGTCATCATCATGCTTACTGAGTTGGTGGAGAAAGGAACGGTAGGCAGTGTGTGTGTAACAGAGGAGCTTTGTTTGGTCATGAGCCCCACAGTTCTGGCTTATACCTGTTGTCTTCATCGTCACTGCAGGAGCGTAGTGTACAGTATTGGCCAGCAGAGCTACTTCAGACGGAGACTTATGGTAGCTTCAGTGTTGAGATGACAGTGGAGAGGGCCTCAGCACACTACACCTACAGAGACCTACACATCACAGACCCAGAGGTACAAACATCATCACCTGAACAGCTGCCATTTCTTGTTTCATTTCCTCTGTAATCAATGGTGACTGCACCCCTCCCCTCCTTCCTTCAGTCTGGCCAGAAGAGGCTGGTACGCCACTTCCACTTCCATGCCTGGCCAGAAGTGGGTGTGCCTGCCTCCACCATGACTTTGGTGGACTTCCTGAGGGAGGTACAGAAGCTCTATGCCACCTTAGGCACAATAGCTCCCATCATCGTCCATTGCAGGTGAGATGTAGGCCGCAATGCAAGGGAAGATTTCTCGCTTTGTGTCTGTCCCTCTTTACTCCCAACTCTTTCCGTCCTGCAGCAATGGGGTTGGTCGATCTGGTGTATTCATTGCCCTGCACATCCTACTGGAGCGCATGCAGACAGAGGGGTCTGTGGATGTGTTTCAGACTGTTAAGAACCTGCGCATTCAGAGGCCAGCTATGGTCCAGACACTGGTCAGTTGCTACACCTGTAGCCAGCATGGTGGTGGTATTTGGCTAGCCTCGTCCTCAGGCTAGCTGCTGAGGTGCAATTTAAAAGGTTCCGTCTTTCTCTCCTGCAGGAGCAGTACCAGTTCACCTACGATGCAGTGGTGGACTACTTAGAGGCCTCCCCAGAGTTGCTACCACTCAAATCTCGCTTGCGTAGCCAGGGTTCCAATGCTAGTGAGCTCCGCCGATCGCGACGAAGTCGCACCACTTCTCCCCAGCGCAGCGAGTCCTTTAACACCAAAGGCTCGTCCAAAAATCTAGAGGTGATGGGCAATGGTAGCTCACAGGTGTATGGCGGGAGTGAGGCAACCAGCACGTTTGGCACAGCCCAGCAGAGTTCCCCCCGAGGGTCACTGCTAGGAAGCCAGCAGCTCCACTCGACCCCAGCAGGCCCTGAGCTAACTGTATCAGTCCCAGTTAAATCTTATCCCCTTGAGCCCTAGCACCTGGTCCAGGTGTCCAGTGTCTAGTACCTGGAGTGTAAAATCAAAGCAATTTCAACAGATGTGAAATTATCCTGACATTTTCTTTAAAAGCATCAGCATTTTCTGCAGTGGTATTTTTTTAAATCGAATTTCTACATGTACATGTCATGTCTAAATCTTATTTTTTTTGCACTCAACCATGTGGTCTTGTATTTGGCTTGTGATGTGTTGCTATTTATTTTTTGTAGAGGCAATAATGAATGTCATTCATTTAGTATGCACCCCTGGTCTTCAGTACTCAGAACCTTAGTATGCACCCCTGGTCTTTAGTACTCAGAACCTTAGTATGCACCCCTGGTCTTTAGTACTCAGAACCTTAGTATGCACCCCTGGTCTTTAGTACTCAGAACCTTAGTATGCACCCCTGGTCTTCAGTACTCAGAACCTTAGTATGCACCCCTGGTCTTCAGTACTCAGAACCTAAATGTACGTTCACTGATCTCAGATGGATAGTTAGCAGCTGATTCAAAATAGTATACAGCCTATTTTTCTATTCCTACGACATGCCAATACAGTATCTCTCAACAGATTATTGTGAATGGCTAATCCAGAATATGAGTACAAAATAAAAATCTCAAGTTGTACTAACAGGTATGAACAGCTCGTCCAGTGCTGTGGGCTGCGCTGGAGCTGGTGGTCTACTCCATTGCTCTTCCTCATGTACCCCCAGCAGTGGCCAGGTGAGCTCGGTAGATGATGGTGATGTAGACCAGCACTCCCAGGAGAATCAGGAGGTCGTCCAACAGCCCGATCACACCAAACACTGCCTCAGGGATGAGGTCAAGAGGAGAGAGCAGGTAGAACAGTAGGAAGACCAGGATAAGGAGAATGTGCAGCCGATAGAGGACCACCAGTCCCCGCAGTGTGAAGAGGTCCCGCCATATATGGCGTAGCAAGATGGGAGCATCATACAGGTAGTGCAACAGCTGCAGACAGAGAGGGGACATCAGTGGTGACCAGGAGGGAGGGCATTATATGGAATCAAGACAAATGGTAACTGGCTTACTGGTCTTGGCTGGCCTGACATGCGGTGGTTATAGTCTGAGACGCGCCTCCAAAGCTGCTGAGCTGAAGGTGAGTGGAGTTCACGGCTGGGCAGCAGTAGTGTCACCTGAGGAGGGAGGGGCAGTGCTAACCAGAGCCTTTGTGCTGGTACCACTACCGTAGGACTCACCAGTCTTCGGCAGACGGCACAGCGAGCTGGGCGGGGCCACTGGTCATGCTGCCAGTAGGTCAGTAGGCATTCTGCACAGAACACATGACCACAGTTGGTCTCCACAGCATATGTCACTCCACCAAGACAGATGGGGCAGTGCTCCAACTCTGCGCTTCTCCCCTCATCTCTTCCCTCTCTCGGCCCTTCACCAATCTCCCTCCTAGCACTCTCCACAGGGTCACTCTGTGCTGGGTGAATAGTATTACTCTGCCCCGCCCACTTTGAATAGAATATTAGCGCCAACAGAATGGGTAGCAACAGCAGAGAGGCCCCACCCATCAGCAGCACCTCATCCCCAACACCCTCCACCATCGTGCCCTGCTCTGGCAGTACCGTTCTCTCGGAGGAACCCATGCTGGGAAGGTAGGTTGCACACAAGATAATAGTTGAGGCCAAACGACCTAAAAATTGCTGGCATTGACAGAAGCGTAGCTCTCTCTGTCAGCTAGACTGCATCGCTGGCTACCGACCATCTATTTAAAGCGCACCAAAACAAATTACATCATTGACAACTTGGGATATCGGATATATATACTGTATGTGTATGCATGCTTTTACGCAGATGGTCGGGGGTGAGACAGGTCTACTTTTAGCTTGCATGCCAACACAAGCAGTTCTGAAATTTGATGCCATTCTGCTTACTGTTACATGTGCCTAGGACACACCACACATGGCCACCAGTGATGAGAGTGACATCTCCACCATCTCGGGAGCCACCCTGGAGAAGGCCCAACGGGAGTTGGGGGAAGACCCCACCACCTGTGCTGTCATCGTTGAGGAGCTGCGAGGCAGGATAGCACAGTGGGAGGAGAGCCACACTGACGAGGGGGTGTCCTTGCCCAGGAGGGACGGAGCCTTTCTGCTGAGGTTCCTCAGGGCCAGGAAGTTTGATGTGGAGAGAGCGCTCAACCTATTCATCAACTACCACAAGTGAGACTGTGTGTGAGCCGTGTCATCCTTGATGCATCAGCTGTGGTTGCCCTGCTGCAGGTATCGGCAGAAACATGCTCCCCTGCTCTCGGATCCCCGCTCAGTGGAAGACGTCCTGCGCAGTGGGCTCATCTCAGTGTTAAATGATCGGAGCCAAGATGGATGCAAAGTCCTGGTGCTACAGGCGGCACGGTGGGACATGGACGTCTTGCCTATGGAGCAGGTACTGAAAGCTTTGCTACTGATCTTAGACAAGCTGATTGAGGATCAGGAGACGCAGGTACATGGCTTCATCATGTTTGAGAACCTGGATGGGGTGGGGCTGCTGCAGATGTTGAGGCTGGCAAGACTGGAACAGGAGCAGAAGGGAGAGACAATGGAGCTCATCCAGGTGAGCCTAGACCCATTCCCAGACCCCCATTAGAGGGTTGGGAATGAGGCTATTCACTGGCAGGATTCCAAGGCAACTTCAAGTTGAGTTATTATTTCATGTTCATTGTAGGGACATTAAGTTGGCTCGGAAAAAAACAAAAACAGCAACAAAAACAATTAGCTCTGTTGTTTGACCCTGATTGCAATGTTCAGCTCCGCACTCTGCCTCCACTTCAGGATGCCTTCCCAGGCCGCTTCAAAGGAGTACATCTCCTCAACCAGCCCTGGTATGTCAGCATCTTGCTCAGCCTCGTTCGACCTTTCCTGAAGCAGAAGCTGAGAGAGAGGGTGAGTAATCCTAAGCTCAGATGTGCACAATTTTAGAGGTATGCAGGAAGGTCTAGGTCAAGGGGTGCTCAGCTACATGTATCTGTATGCTGACAAGAGTCAGTCATTCCTGACTAGCAAGGTCAGGCATCCAACAATTAAAAATTCATTTATGGGAGTGAAATCCTTTGTCCCACGATTTCCTTTCACATTATTCCTCAGATTCACATGCACGGCTCAGACTTTTCTGGCCTCTACGAGTTCATGGACCCCTCCCACCTTCCGGCGGAGTTTGGGGGCCTTCTTTCGTCTGTTGATACGTACAGTGCTATTCACCTCTTCGAGCATGAGCTACAAGATCAAAAACACATTTCTTAATTTTCTGTTCGCAGTTTTATTAGTGCTAGCAGTACTAGTGCCAATGATGTTAGCATTACATGATTGTATTAATTTTTGAAGCGCGGCGCCACTTTTCTGCGCGGGCCCGCGCGGGGCCGGGGCTGAACGATGCGCGGGCTCGTGGCCGCACGGCTGCCATAGAGTTCTGCAGCAGCTGCATATTCTCTCATTTTGTGATCTTTGCTTACATAGTTACTTTCCTCTTGAAGAAGAACACACAAGACATTGAAAGTGTTCCTTAGTTGCAGCTAGCTCCACCCAGTTCGGGTGCCTCAGTCATGTCATTGCCAGAGGACCACTCTCGTGTCTCTGTGCACGCTCACGAAGAGGAGCACGGAGCACACAAGCACTACAGAAAGGGACACCGACGAAGCATTGTCCATGCAAACCTTGCGGAGTCGCTCAAGATCCGACAGGTGAGGACATGCTTTGCGAACTTCTAACTACATTTTAGCAAAGGTAACAAGGCTCGTTATTATTGTGAGGCCGTCGCCCTGCAGGCCCGCGCCAAAGCTCTGCGAGAGGAGCAGCGCACCAGACTGGACGCCAGGCACAAGTATGTGCTGGGACTGGTAGCCAGCAGACTGGAGATGGAGGAGGCCGCAGTGGAAGACTTCATGCTGGATGGAGACCAGGTGAGGAGACCGCTTTTTCCTGCAGCGCGGGCCGTCTGTTAGGACCGTGTGGTAATATTGAAGATAGCGCACTCATAATTGACTACTTCTCATCCTCGGTGAATTATCACAATCCTAGCCGTTTCAGCTACTGTTGCCCAACTAGGGATACTCTCCTCAATTGGACGTTACGAAAAAGAAGAAATGTAATACTTGCGAATGTAATACTTGCTACACTGTGCTACTTTTTCATTTTTTCGTAGCTGGACTTGTTTGACTCGTTCTTTGAGGCCAATGGGAGGAAGGCTTTGCTGTTTTTCTACCAGGAGGCCGACACGCCTGTCTCTGGTGAGCTCAGTGTTTTATTACTGTAATGATGTGTTTCGGTATTGAACTTGGCTGTTGCTTTTCCTAGCGGAGATGTTGCAGACAGGCGTGGCCCCCTCTCCCTCCAAGACCCGGATGAAACGTGTGACTCTGACAGATGGTTCAGGAGACCGCCTCGCAGGGATATGTGTATTCTTCCTCCGCCCCAACAACAGCAAGCAAGTCACAACTGCCAATGTGGCCGAGGTAGGCACCCGAGCATAATTGTCATGGCAGACCTGTTGCACATGACTACCGTATCTTCTATAGGAGGTGCACTGTGGGGTGCTGGACACCAGTGGGGGCCGCAGTGTATTGCAGGTTTTGCAGGAGCACCTGAGTGAGGTGCTGATACCAGCCCTGGATCAGGGGCAGCAGTGGGGTCCCCTCCTCCCTCAGCAGGTGGAGAGCTTCATGGCCACCCTCCGTGGCTACGTCCGCTTCCTGCAAAGTGAGTATGGTATGGATGGTATGGATATACAAGCTCCTTAGTATCTTAATTTAAAGATTTCACTTCTGTTTGTGTGGTTGCTGTCCCCCTCGTGGGCCCTTAGGTGCTCAGAAGAGCATTGATGAGGCAGTGTATCTCTCTCTGGAGACTACAGTTGAGCTGGACAAGCTAAAGACGTCAGAAGGTTGCATTAGCCACGCCCGCTCACCAGAGACTGTAGCTACCTTGGAGGAGCTAGCCTCCAGGTGGTGCCAGCAAATTGAGCAGGTAGGCCGTGGAGGACTCTGTACCACACAGTGATAAACCTTGTGCAGTATATATGTTGCATCCGTATGTACCTTAGCAGGCACCATTTTATGACCTCAATAATGTTACATGACATAACTTAGTGATTTGTTACTATAGATGACCGTCTGACAGCTCACCCCTGACCTCTGACTGTGCTCCCACTCCCAGGTGCTGGCGGAGGGAAGCCAGATGCGTAAGGAGGCTGACAACACTGGGCCCCTTGCTGAACTGGAGTACTGGAAGCGGTGGACAGCCAAGTTCTCCTGCCTGGTGGACCAGATCAAGACCCAGCCTTGTAGGGGTGTCATCACCACACTGGTGGCGGCCAAGTCCCGGGTCATCAAGGTGGGACCACACCGGTCACTCCTCTCTCCTCCCAAGGCTACTGTGGCTCTTTCCTCTCCAGGCCTGGCGTGAGCTTGATGCTCACATCACTGATGCATCCAATGAGGCTCGTGACAACCTCAAGTACTTGTACTCTCTGGAGCAGCTATGCAGACCCCTATATGCCGGGGACCCTGTAAGCATGCTGGAGTCCATCCCCAACCTCATCAGCACCATCCAGATGATTCAGGCCATCTCCCGCTACTACAACACCTCCGAGAGGATGACCTCACTATTTGTCAAGGTCTGAGGGAGAGGGAGTGGGGGGACTGATTAGCATTGCAATTCAATATTGTTCTTACATTTGCATATGAGTAGCAAGTTATTATGGCACAGTATATGTCAAACTCTACATAAGTGGGTGTCCCTCTCAGGTGACCAACCAGATGGTCTCTGCCTGCAAACACTACATTACCGAGGGAGGCCATGTGCGGGTGTGGGAAGTGTCTCCCAGCTCCCTGCTGCAGCGGCTGGGGGCCTGCAAGAAGCTCTACCAACGCTACCAGGAGTGCTACCAACACACCAAGAAGAGGGCCAGCAGCACTGACAGGCCTTTTGAGATCTCAGAGATGTACGTCTTTGGCAAGTTTGTCTCCTTCTGCCGACGTCTGGACCAGATTCGTTGCATGGTGGACACCATCCAGCAGTTATCTGTTTTGAGGGACTCGCACATTGAGGGCATTGAGGCCCTCGCAAACCGTTTCAACAGCATCGTCTCTGTTGTCAAGAAGAAGCCCTATAACCCCCTGGACCACCGCAAAATGGAGTTTAACATCGACTTTGAGGATTTCCTGCGGCAGATTGCTGAGCTGGAGGAGCAGCTGTGTGGCTTCATGGCCTCCTCCTTTGGGCAGGTGATATCATGCATGCAGTCCTTACAGCTCCTTCAGAGGTGAGCTTTGGCAGGTGTGTCTGCAGCCTCGCTCTCTCATTTACTGTGGTACCCGGCTGCAGGTTTGAGCGCCTGAAGCTGAAGTGCCTTATGGAGCCTATCGCAGCCAAGTATGCGGAGATACTCAACATGTTTGGAGCAGAAGTGGACCGGATACAAAAGGTACGGTTTGCATACTGCTAACTGCTGGTGTGTTTATTTTGATGGCCTATGGAGTTGGTTGTAGTGTTGTAGGCATTTCCTCCCTGTACAGCTGTACCAGGAGCAGCATCAGCATCCACCCCTGTCCTATAACATGCCCCCCATGAGTGGCAAGATCTCCTGGAGCCGGCAGCTGATGCTCCACCTGGAGGAACCCATGGATCTGCTCAAGAAGAGGGGGGATTCCCTCCTGCAGACCTCCAGCGGGAAGGCCGTGGTGCGTCGCTACAACAAGATGGCTCTAGCTCTGATGGAGTATGAGATCCTGCACTACCAGGGCTGGGTGAAGATCATTGAGGTCGGACGCAGGAATGTGCAGGTACGTGTTTTTCCATCCATTAGCCACACCCCAATCCCATTGGTTGTCCCTCCCCCTTCCTGTAGTGCCCCCTACTCTGTCGAGTGGAGGGTGTGCTCCAGCCCAACGTGCACCCGGCCATCGTCAGCATGCTGGAGGAAGCCAAGTGGATGCAGAGGCTAGGCCTGCGCATCCCTCCTGCCTTCCACACCCTCACCATGGCCAACGTTAAGAAGACCTATGACCGACTCAAGGTATTCTTCATGCCCTACTACAGGAGAATGTAGCTTAGTAGACAGTTTTCCATGCGATGTTAGCAGTGTGTGTTAGGGCATACAATTTGGCAAGACTGCGGGAATTAAAGAATCATAATTTTATTATATAAAATATTATGCTACCCTTGATTGCCTTGTAGAGGTATGAGAGTCATGTGACAAGCATGTGATAGGCATGTGCTGTGAGTGTCCTTCCCGGTCTGTAACAGTAAACTTCCTCTGCAGTTTCTGTTGGATGAGATGGTTAGGGTGTGGTCAGGCGTGCCTGAAGTCTTTACCACTCTCATGCGCTACCATGCCAGGAAGGCAAGTATCTTGTCTCCTTGCTGGCCCACCCCCCTCCCCCACCCCCTGCCGCTGACAAAAGCTGGTCTCACTGCAGGTGGACAAGGTCATGAATCCTGGGCTGGTGCAGATCACATGGTCTTCTCTCAACGTAAAGAGCTTCCTCAGAAAAGTAGAGGAGACCATTGCAGACTTTGAAAAGTTCTCCAAGCGGGTATGGTCACCATTCTGAACTGCATATGTCGTTGTACGTGAGATGAGCGTTGGCTTGTGTTTGTGTAGGTGCTGGACGTGTATGAGTGTCGATTCCAGGCCAACCTCGAGGCCATGAGTGAGACCCTGCTACTTAGCCTCCCCCTCTCAGAGACCTGGACCATTGACACCTTCCTGCAAGAGGCTAGAGTGAGTGTGCGGCTGGGTAGTTTTCTCCTATGGAGGGCACACGACCAGTGAAGTGTCGTCCAGCACTGCGTGAGACTAGATGTTGGGTGGAAGTGGTGGGCTAGTAGCAAGCATGACCTTTTCCCTGCAGTCCCACAGCGAGGCAGCCACCCAGGGCCTACGCTCGCGAAGCAGTAAGGTGGAGGATGCAGTGAAGGAGCTACTGGTTCTATTGCGCTCCACGGCATGTCTGCCTGTCATCCACAGCTTCGACTCTGAAGACACGTGCAAGAGCAAGAGAGGTACGGCTGGTAGTCATTAGGGACTGCACACTGCTTTTAGAATCTCTTCTCTCGCAGATGAACTGGAGCAGTTTGAGACGGAGTGCGATGACCTTTTTCTTCACTTTCAGCACCGTAACCTGGATGCACTGGTGGCTGCCGTCAAATCTACACTGGACACCTTGCGCAGGAGAATTACTACGAGGTACCCGCCCCTTCTGGCCCCTCCCCCTTCCTGTGTTGAGTGCCTCTCCCTCCCCCAGCTCTGCCACCCGGAGTTACCCCAGTGAGGATGGCTTCAGGCCTGCCACCTGCTTCACTGCTGAGCTAGTACTGGCACTTCCCAATATTGTGAGTGTATACACATGCAGCTAGAAATGTGACCGCTGTAGTGTAATGTGGTGCCTTGGTACCAGACGGTTCAGTTGCAGCACTGTAAAGGTCTCTGTAGATCATTTTTTGGCAACAAGCTCAGTATATTGATATGAAGAAAATTAAAGTGGCCGTGTTAGCCAGTTTAGTAATGGCATGTTTAATACCACCGTGTGCCCATGGATGGCTTTGGCTCCTGCAGATCATCCGGCCCAGCCTAGAGGAGATCCAGAATGCAGTGAACCAGGCTGTGCAGTGTGTCACTGAGATCGGCCAACACCTGCCGCAGTGGGCCCCGCCCACCCCTCCCTCCAGCCAGTCTACCCCACGCAGTGATGCCTCCCGTACGCTAGCAGCACCAGCTCCTGTCCCAGGAGACTGAACTAGCCCCACCCCCTTCCTCCCACAGAACAAGGCCCTCAGGGCTCCACCATCCAATCAGGGAACTACTATCGAGCCATCCACGACTGCAAGGATGTACTGAAGCTGGTCAGCATCCTATCTTCAGCCATCTTGGCTGGCCGACAGGACCTCATGAAGGTTAGGCCCCCATTGCTGTCCCAGCAGCCATACATGTTTGCGCCACCTCCTTCTCTCTCCCGCAGGTGGTGTCATGCTGCCAGAAGTACGACCACCTGTACCTACAGGAGAGGGAAGCCACCATTGTGGAGTTCCAGGCTGGCACCCCCCACTTCTCAGAGATAGAGGCAGAGATGGAGCGCTACGAGCATCTGGAAGCCGAGGTCATGGAACTGCCATCATCACAGTACCTCAATGCAGCCATACAATTCTCCATGGGTCAGTTGGGACAGCTACAACTTTCTATCTCTAGTTGTTGGGTTTAGTTGTGTGGCCCTAGGCGTGTTCTCTGTTTGTGTAGCTGTAGGGGGAACATGTAGGGGGCACCTTGTCCAGTCTGCCCGGCGCCCATTGGGGAGGTCCTCCCAGAGTCATGTTAGTCATGTTTCCATGTCAGTTGTACTGTACACTATTGATTGAGCCATCTGTCTAGCTATGGATAGCCTCAGGCAACCATGTTCCTGCTTCCAGAGCCCCTGAAGCTGGCTCTGTGTGTGGAGGCTCGGGCCTGGAAGACTGCCTATGGCCACAGTCTCAATGCTCGCTACCGCAGCAGCATGGAGAATATTGTGCAATTTGTGAACGAGTACAGCAAGCGGCTGGCCAGGCCCATCAAGGTCAGTGGATGGTGATAATGGCTCCTGCCACTGGCAGCCTTTAGCCCTGCACCTGCTATTTCCCTCGAATGCAGGACTTGGAGGACGTACGGATGATGATGGCAGCTCTGGATGAGGTACGGGCCGCAGAGATCGAGATGGACATGGAGCTTGGCCCCATTGAGGAGTGCTACGCCTTCCTGCAGCGCTGCGGGGTGGCAGTGCCACGTGAAGAGATGGAGAGAGTGGACTCCCTGAGATACACCTTCAAGAACCTCCAGCAGCAAGCCGTGAGTGTAGGGTGGGGGAAGCTGTACTGCACACTCAGGGTGTTATGGTAGATTGAGACTGTGTATGTATGTGTGTGTGCCCCTCCCCCTCCGTAGAGCACAGTGCAGTCCCACCTTGTGGGCATCCAGCTGCAGTTCAAGTTCAGCCTGCTTGAGTCAGTGGAGGTCTTCAAGCATGACCTGAGCTCCTTTGTCACCAACTATGGTCAGGTAAGCAGTACAATTGCTCCAGTCCTTGCTCTGGCTAACTCTCGCTAAACCTTCCCTCCAGTCTGGCCCGATGGTGTCCGGCCTGCACCCGTGTGAGGCCAGCGACAGACTCTCCATCTTCCAAGCCCAGTTTGACGAGCTGTGGAACAAGTTCCAGACCTACTCGGGAGGAGAACAGCTCTTTGGGCTGTCAGTAACGGAATACCCAGCCCTGCAGACTGTGCGCAAGGAACTGGGGCTACTGCAGAAGCTTTATGGTCTTTACAACACTGTCATTGACACTGTCAATGGCTACTATGACATCTTATGGACTGAGGTGGACATCGAGAAGATCAACAGTGAACTCATTGACTTCCAGAACAGGTTTGCACTGCACTGCACTGCACTTGTGTGCCCTGGGCAGTCATGGAATGGTACTGTGTCAATTGTTTCTTGGGAAGCAAGGACTGTAGTCGTCCATGCATGTAGTGCATATGTGATGTAATGTCCAACTCCTGTCTCTGTAGGTGTCGCAAACTGCCTAAGGCCCTGAAGGAGTGGCAGGCCTTCAATGATCTGAAGAAGAAGATTGATGACTTCAACGAGACGTGCCCTCTGCTAGAGCTGATGGCCAACAAGGCCATGAAGGTGAGGTGGACTGCATTGTAGTTGTCTGTATGGAAGTTATGCACTGTGACACTGTATATACTGTCTTTTTGGTTATGCCTCAAGTGCAATATGTTTCTCAGCCATGCTGCCCCTCCTCTCTTTCCCCAGGACCGCCACTGGGACCGCATCGCCAAGCTGACGAAACACACCTTTGACGTGCACTCTGAAAACTTTCTCCTTCGCAATATCATGGAAGCACCTCTGTTGGAGCACAAGGACGACATCGAAGATATCTGCATCTCAGCCGTCAAGGAAAAGGACATTGAGGCAAAGCTGAAGCAGGTACATGTTTGGGAGCCTGTCTGTCTGTATGTCTGTCTGTCTGTAGCCTGTGTATTTAGTAAATCTTAGCCAGCGCAGTCACAGTGAACTAACTTGTTCCACAGGTGATAGCTGACTGGAGCGTGCAGAGCCTCTCCTTCTCCACCTTTAAGAATCGAGGGGAGCTGCTGTTGAAGGGGGCGGAGACCTCTGAGATCGTCTCTCTCATGGAGGACTCGCTGATGGTACTAGGCTCGCTCATGTCCAACCGCTACAACACACCCTTCAAGAAGGAGATTGCTCTCTGGGTACAGAAGCTGTCCAACACTTCCGACATCATTGAGAACTGGCTAACTGTGCAGAATCTCTGGGTCTACCTGGAGGCTGTCTTTGTGGGCGGGGACATTGCCAAGCAGCTGCCAAAGGTGGGCTCCAGCACCATTTTGTATTAGGAAGCTCATGAGAACAAGATAATGGCATAGAATAAAAATTGCTACAATTATTGGGGCGAGCCTGAACGACCCCCACACTAGCATGTATAGTGGAACAATTTTATTGTGCGTACATACGTACGTCTGTACATCTACCATACCGCATATGCGCTTATGCTTCAAATATCTGACAACAGTTCGCATGTTGAGCTCACGTGCGTATTCAAGTTTACTTGTACTAGCACTTGACTTCGATGATGCTAACCTCGATGGCTAACTGACAGCAAGAAAGAAGAGAGGACAGCAGAAGATACTATCACAGCTAGGGCACTTGCTAGGTGACAACGTAGTACCTGGAGACCCTAGATGCGAGGCTCCAGTGGAAGAGAAAGGTCAGACGCTAATGGCCAACAAGAGAGAAGGGTAGCAGGTACCTGAAAGAGAGAGAGGGGCAAGGCCTCAACGGGAGAGGAACCGTTAGTGAGAGAGAAGGGGAGCAGGCATCCTGGAGGAGAGGGAAGCCAGGCACCAATGGGATAAGGAACGCCAACGAGAGTGAAGGATAGCAGGTACCCAGTCTTAGAAATTAGCTGGCTGCTTAGCTGGGGGAGAAATTCGAAAATTGGGGCTAAAGCTCCTGAAATAAATACTGCAGGTACCCCAGAGGAGAGGGAGGCCAGACACCCAACAGGAGAGTGAGTGCCAGTGGGAGAGAAGTGTAGCAGGTACCCTGGCCCTGAGGAGAGAGAGAGCACCAACAAGAGAGAAGAGCAGCACAAACCTCAAGACGAAGACAGGGCATGCAGGCTCCAGCAGGATCGGGAGCATCACTGGCAACATACGTCACAGGATCCATGCACTCTTTAACCATAGATAATGTAAACGGTAGTCATCAGCCTTAGTCATCACTGGTACTGAATAATTCAGTAGCCATCAGCCTGTCAGACTTGAAAAAAAATTCTTCCCAGGCTTAGTAGTGATAGAGAGATGGCTATTTGTGGTATTTCTATACAGAGAAACAACTTCACTTAGAGAAGAAAAAAGAAGCCTATAGCTCCTGGTCGGTCAAACAATTCTTCCCAGGCTTAGTACTGGAGGGAAAAAAGCCTAGCAGCCAATAGCATATCTATTAAATGTTATAAAATTCAAATTAACTTTTTAAAATTATTTTTGTGGCATTTCTATAAAGAGAACAACTTAACTTGGAGGAAAAAAAGGAGAAAAAAAAGAAACTTGAGAAGAAAAAAAACAGGAAAAAAAAAGCCCAGGGAGCCTCCCATCCCTCCTGGAGTGTCAGACACCCGGAGCGCTGGATAGGCGATGGCTGGGAATCACAGGAGGCCTTGTAACGTACCCAGTCATCCTTTTAGTTTCGGAGTCCCGAAGGAAGTTACCGACGTATTGGCTGTAGGCTTAGAAAGTCAAGAATCAGATTGCACGCGTGCGCCTCGAACACGCGACCCGATTATTGGGGAGGCCACGTTCCGAACCCCAGTCTGTAACCGAACGCGCCACCTTGACTTCCCGTCAGACGTGTGCAAAATTTAGGCTTTTAAACCTGTAACGATTATTTTCGATGATCGTCGGTGATGTGCGTTAGATAGAATTGTTTCTGAATGAGCGCACAACTGCACATCTGGCGTCCCGCTATAGTACAAGCACTGGGGATAAAGGTTAGTAGCTACAGATAGCGCTGTGAACCTAGCTACCGGGCTAGCCGAACACCTCGCAGCGGTGGGGTTAGCCTGGTAAACATAAATGGCCTCATGGCCTTGCTGTTCTATGCTGTTGACAATAGCAGTACAGTCCAGACACCCACAGTACTGAAAGCCCATGACACAGTTACAAAGCTACTGCAGTGGTGTGGCAATCCTGCTCATCATCCAGCACTCTGCTCATTTTCGTTAGAGCTTTTACATGAGTTACATTGTATATGCCTGTAAAATATCAGAGATACATGTACTATAAGCCGTATGCTTTTAATATGGTATCCATGGTCTTGCTATAGCTGTGTACATGTATGAATCATGGCTCACTGTCAGAACCAGAGCGGTTCCCCCCCCCCCCCCCCCCTAATCCGAGACACTCTTAGAACTGATGTGCTTTCTGAGCTGCTAAAATTTCCGAAGTTTGTTCATTTGTTCATAGGGATACTATGTATGTTTTTTTACTCCATTTTATGTAAATTCTTGCAATTTCTAGTACTTGATTTTGGATTTTGGATTAGTCCACTATGGTTTCGACCCCTTAAGCAATCTTGTACCTATTCTGATGCTGGCATAATATCCTCATGCCTACAACCATGTACATCCTCACTTGCATGGGTAAGGTTTTAGTATTGAACGTGTATCATTCATTTGAGTGGACCCATCTAGCTCGATCAGGCTCGCCCCTCGATGATTACCAGCATCTTACTAGTATAGTTGGAGATCTATTGTAGCGTACAGCTCACCCTAGCTTATAGTACCATTGGTACTGTCCCCTTGCAGGAGGCCAAGCGATTCCAGAACATCGACAAGTCCTGGGTGAAGATCCTGACCAAGGCCCATGAGATACCCAATGTGGTGCAGTGCTGTGTGGGAGACGAGACCCTCGGCCAGCTGCTGCCCCACCTGCTGGAGCAGCTGGAGCTCTGCCAGAAGTCCCTCACCGGCTACCTCGAAAAGAAGAGGCTTGTCTTCCCACGCTTCTTCTTCGTCTCAGACCCTGCCCTTCTGGAAATCCTTGGCCAGGCCTCAGACTCCCACACCATTCAGGCACACTTGCTGGGGATATTTGACAATGTCAAGTCCGTGGTCTTCCACGACAAGGAGTATGACAAGATCCTGGCGATCAGCTCTCGTGAGGAGGAAACCATCCAGTTAGAGAAGCCAGTCCTGGCCCAGGGCAACGTGGAAAACTGGCTGGGGGAGCTGCTGCAGGAGTCCATGAACTCCTTGCATGCCGTGATCCGTGATGCCTCCGTGGCCATCCAGTCCTCCAGCTTCCAGCTGCTGGAGTTCCTCAACTCCTACCCTGCCCAGGTGGGGCTCCTGGGCATCCAGCTCATCTGGACTCGGGACTCAGAGACAGCTCTCCAGGGCGCCCGCTCTGACAAGAAGATCATGCCTCAGACCAATGCCTACTTTCTGGAGATGCTAAACACCCTGATCGAAGTGACCACTCAGGATCTGACCAAGTTTGAGCGGGTCAAGTTTGAGACACTCATTACCATCCACGTACACCAGAGGGACATCTTCAATGACCTGGTGCGCATGCACATCAAGTCCTCGAGCGACTTTGAGTGGCTGAAGCAGAGTCGGTTCTACTTCAATGATGACACAGACAAGACCATCATCTCCATCACTGACGTCGACTTCATCTATCAGAATGAGTTCCTGGGTTGCACTGATCGGCTTGTGATCACTCCCCTTACCGACAGGTGCTACATTACCTTGGCCCAGGCTCTAGGCATGTCCATGGGCGGGGCCCCAGCTGGGCCAGCAGGCACTGGTAAGACAGAGACCACCAAGGACATGGGCAAAGCCCTAGGCAAGTACGTTGTGGTGTTCAACTGCTCTGATCAGATGGACTTCCGAGGGCTGGGTAGGATCTACAAGGGCCTGGCCCAGTCCGGTAGCTGGGGCTGCTTTGATGAGTTCAACCGTATTGAGCTCCCTGTGTTGTCAGTGGCTGCCCAGCAGATCTACATTGTACTCACCTGTAAGAAAGACCGCAAGTCACAGTTTGTGTTCACTGATGGTGACATTGTCAACATGAACCCAGAGTTTGGCATCTTCCTCACCATGAATCCTGGCTATGCTGGGCGACAGGAACTGCCCGAGAACCTCAAGATTCAGTTCCGCACCGTGGCCATGATGGTCCCTGACAGACAGATCATCATGAGGGTGAAGTTAGCCAGCTGTGGCTTCCTGGAGAACATCATTCTTGCCCGCAAGTTCTTCACGCTGTACAAACTCTGTGAGGAACAGCTCTCCAAACAGGTGCACTACGACTTTGGTCTGAGGAACATCCTCTCTGTCCTGCGTACCCTCGGCTCCGTGAAGAGGGCCAACCCACAGGACAGTGAGAACACCATCGTGATGCGAGTCCTTCGGGACATGAACCTCTCCAAGTTGGTTGACGAGGACGAACCCCTCTTCATGAGCCTCATCAACGACCTCTTCCCGGGCATTGTGCTTGACAAGGCAGGCTACCCCGAGCTGGAGGCCGCCATTGACAAGCAGGTGCAGGCTGTAGGGCTGATCAACCACCCCCCCTGGACCCTCAAGCTGATCCAGCTGTTCGAAACACAGCGTGTCCGTCACGGGATGATGGTCTTGGGACCCAGCGGGGCAGGGAAGACGGAGTGCATCCACACCCTCATGAAGGCCATGAGCGATTGTGGTGTCCCCCATCGGGAGATGAGGATGAATCCAAAGGCCATCACCGCTCCCCAGATGTTTGGGCGGCTGGACGTGGCGACTAACGACTGGACTGACGGCATCTTCTCCACCCTCTGGCGCCGCACCCACAAAGTGAAGAAGGGAGAGCACGTCTGGCTGGTGCTGGATGGGCCAGTGGATGCCATCTGGATCGAAAACCTCAACAGTGTCCTGGACGACAACAAGACCCTTACGCTGGCCAATGGAGACCGGATCACCATGGCACCCGACTGCAAAATTGTTTTTGAGCCTGATAATGTCGACAATGCCTCCCCAGCCACTGTCTCTCGTAATGGGATGGTGTACATGAGCTCTTCTGCACTGGACTGGCGGCCGATCTTGCAGGGCTGGCTCAGCACCCGCAGTGACAAGGAGCGAGACGTGCTCTGGGAGCTCTTCGACAAGAGCTTTGACCCTGTTCTCACTTACGCCAGGACCAACCTGGAGGCCAAGATGAGCGTACTGGAGTGCAACTACATTCGACAGGTAACTGATCTCCCTGTGTCCTCACTATATTATGCTAATAGGTCAACTTTATTTGCTAGTGAACATGCTCACTGTATTACACAAAACAAGTTTTAGTTCAGTAATCACAGAATGTACATGTATACCTCCTATCTGCCTGTCACTGTTGAGGATGATCCTGTAACTACTTCCTCTTCATAGGCAATGGACCTGTTGGCAGGGCTGACCCCCAGTGAGGACCACGAGAGCTCAGGCCCCTCTACCCAGCGTACCCCCCAGCACTTGGAGAGGCTCTACATCTTCTCCCTCATGTGGAGTGTTGGGGCACTGCTGGAACTAGATGACAGAGCCAAGATGGAGGCCTTCCTTAAGGTAAGGGCGGGCCCAATATCCTATAGTGATTGGCTTCATGCCATGTGACTGGTAGAAAGAGTTAGAGGCTATGTGTATCTTTCACCCTCATGTATTGGCCCCTCCCCCTAGGAGCAGGGTGCTGAGCTGGACCTTCCGCCAGTGAAGGATGGAGAGACCATCTTTGAGTACCTGGTGGACAAGCAGGGCGAGTGGCAGCACTGGGCCTCCCAGGTGCAGGAGTACAACTATCCCCCTGACTCTGTGCCAGAGTACGCCTCGATCCTGGTCCCCAATGTGGACAATGTGCGGACTACCTTCCTCATCGACACCATTGCCAAGCAGAACCGGGCCGTGCTACTGATTGGAGAACAAGGCACTGCCAAGACCGTCATGATCCAGGGCTACGCCTCGCGCTATGACCCTGAGAAGCACCTTTTCAAAGCATTCAATTTCTCTTCAGCCTCCACGCCTCTGCTCTACCAGGTAGGCCTGTTCTATAACAAACACCTGCTGGGAGGAGCAGCAGACACAGGCCTTTCTGCTTGTGACACTGTCTCACTGTCACATACTGCTCCCTTCTGAAACAGGTTTTATCAGTGATTGTTGTTCTCCCTCAGCGTACCATCGAGAGCTATGTGGACAAGCGTGTGGGCAGCACATACGGCCCTCCAGCTGGCAAGAGGATGACTGTGTTTGTGGATGACATCAATATGCCAGTCATCAACGAGTGGGGGGACCAGGTCAGTTTGGGGGGCTGACATGGCATTAGCCACTGAGGCCTGATGCTTCCTGTCCCGCCTCTCTCTGCCCAGGTGACCAATGAGATTGTGCGACAGCTGATGGAGATGAGTGGCTTCTACAACCTGGAGAAGCCTGGTGACTTCACCAACATTGTGGATATTCAGTTTCTGGCAGCCATGATTCATCCTGGGGGCGGTCGCAATGACATCCCTGCCCGCCTCAAGAGACAGTTCACTATCTTCAACTGCACCCTTCCCTCGAATGCCTCTATCGACAAGATCTTTGGGGTCATTGGCTGCGGCTACTTCTGCTCTGAGCGGGGCTTCAGCGAAGATGTGTGTGGAGCTGTTGCCCACCTGGTCCCGTGCACTCGGTTGCTATGGCAACACACCAAGGCCAAGATGCTTCCCACGCCTGCCAAATTCCACTACATCTTCAATCTCCGTGACCTCTCGCGCATTTGGGAAGGCATGCTGCATGTGGAGCATGAGGCCTGCACCTCAGTGGACAGTGTGCTTGCCTTGTGGGTGCACGAGTGCTCCAGGGTCATCGCAGACCGCTTCACCAACGAGCAGGTATGTATGTACCTGCTCTGTGGAGCCAGAGGAGTGTGTCTGCGTGTTGGTGTAAGAATATAATTCCACTGTCCCCTCTTTCACAGGATGTGGCCTGGTTCCTGAAGGCAATGATACGGCTGGTGCAGGAGGAGATGAGTGTGGCTTCAGTGCCACAGGAACCCTACTTCGTGGATTTCCTGCGCGAGGCCCCTGAGCCAACAGGGGAGGAGCCAGAGGACGCAGACCTGGAGGCTCCCAAGGTGTATGAGCAGGTGGGAGCAAGCATAAGTGTAGAATGTACTACCACAAGTGCAACAACATAATTTTATAGTATTGCTAGTAGATCAAAGTGGTCACTGGTGCCTCCCCCCTCCACACTCCTCCCACCCCAGGTGCCATCTCTGGAGTTCCTCTCAGAGAAGTTGGTGAGCTATATGGAGCAGTACAACGACATGGTGCGGGGGGCTGGCATGGACTTGGTCTTCTTCAAGGACGCCATGGTGCACCTGGTCAAGATCTCACGCATTATCCGCACAGACCGGGGCAATGCCCTCCTCGTGGGAGTGGGTGGGTCAGGCAAGCAGAGCCTGACGAGGTTGGCCTCCTTCATCGCAGGCTACAAGACCTTCCAGATTACCCTTACCCGTTCCTACAATGCCAACAACCTCATGGACGACCTGAAGCTCCTCTACCGTACCTCTGGTGAGTCAGGGGACAGCTCTGACCACGTGCATGTAATTGGCCCTAGCATTCTAATTATAGCCGAGAGTTTGGTGTAGTGGAATGATGTAATGATGACTTCACCCACAGGTCTGGAGGGTAAAGGCATCACCTTTATTTTCACGGACAATGAGGTGAAGGACGAGGGCTTTCTGGAGTACCTCAACAACGTGCTCTCTTCTGGGGAAGTCTCCAACCTCTTTGCCCGAGATGAGATGGATGAGATCACTGGGGAACTGATCCCCATCATGAAGAAACAGTTCCCCCGTCACCCACCAACACAGGAGAACCTCTATGACTACTTCATCTCTCGAGCGCGGAGGAACCTCCATGTTGTGCTCTGTTTCTCCCCAGTGAGTGCTGGCATATTGTGCTACAGTTCTGTAGCTGGTATTGTGAATACTAACTTCCACAACTTCTCTTCCTACCCAAGGTTGGTGAGAAGTTTCGCAACCGTGCCCTCAAGTTCCCTGGGCTGATCAGTGGCTGTACCATGGACTGGTTCAGTCGCTGGCCGAAGGATGCCCTGATTGCAGTGGCACAGCACTTCCTCTCTTCCTATGACATCGTCTGCTCCACAGAAACCAAGCGGGAGGTAGTACAGGCCATGGGTGTCTTCCAGGACTTTGTGGCCGAAACTTGTGTCAGCTACTTCGACCGCTACCGCCGCTCAACACACGTGACTCCTAAATCCTACTTGTCCTTCATAGGAGGCTACAAGACCATCTACAGTGAAAAAAAGGCCCAGATCGGGGAGCTGGCTGATCGCATGAACACCGGGCTTCATAAGCTGGTGGAGGCCAGCGAGTCAGTGGCCCAGCTCTCAGAGGAGCTAGTGGTGAAGGAAAAGGAGCTGGCGGTCGCCTCCGCCAAGGCTGACAAGGTTCTGACGGAGGTGACAGTGAAGGCTCAGGCTGCAGAGAAGGTGAAGGCAGAGGTGCAGAAAGTGAAGGACAAGGCCCAGGCTCTCGTGGATGACATCGAGGTCAGTTCTATATTATTGTCGGTAGTACTCATGCAGTGTAATTAGCCCTGGGTCCCATGTCATTCCCTCTCCCCCTGTGTCATCTCTGTAGGCTGACAAGGCTGTAGCTGAGGAGAAGTTGGCCAAAGCCAAGCCAGCCCTGGCAGAGGCTGAGGCGGCCCTACAGACAATCAAAGCTGCTGATATTGCCACTGTTCGCAAGCTGGGCAAGCCACCACACCTGATCATGCGCATCATGGACTGTGCTCTGCTGCTATTTCAGAGGAGGCTGGACCCCCTTTCGCTGGACCCTGACCGGCCCGGGCCCAAGCCCTCCTGGGGGGAGTCCCTAAAGATGATGAGCCAGTCTGGCTTTATGCAGGCCCTACAGACCTTTCCGAAAGATTCCATCAACGAGGAGACGGTGGAGCTGCTGGCCCCGTACCTGGACATGGAGGACTACAACCTAGAGACAGCCAAGAAGGTGTGTGGCAACGTGGCCGGGCTGCTGTCTTGGACCAAGGCCATGGCCTTCTTCTACACCATCAACAAAGAGGTGCTCCCACTGAAGGCCAACCTGGCTGGGCAGGAGGTCCGGCTGAAGGGTGCTATGTCTGATCTAGCAAAGGCCCAGGCCACGCTGGACGAGAAACAGAAGGAGCTGGATGTAGTGCAGGCGCAGTACGATGGTGCCATGAGGGAGAAACAAACCTTACTGGATGACGCAGAGTCCTGCCGCAATAAGATGCAGGCGGCTTCTGCCCTCATTGGTGGACTGGGAGGTGAGAAGGAGCGGTGGACCCGGCAGAGCAAGGAGTTCCAGGAGCAGATCGGGAGGCTTGTGGGAGATGTTCTGCTCGCCACTGGCTTCCTGTCCTACTCAGGGCCTTTCAACCAGGAGTTCCGAGTGCACCTCATGAAAGGCTGGGAGAAGGAGCTCCTCAAGCGTAGCATACCTTTCAGCAAGGACCTGAACATCACAGCCATGCTGGTAGACAATGCTACCATAGGCGAGTGGAACCTGCAGGGCCTACCGAATGACGACCTCTCCATCCAGAATGGCATCATCACCACCAAGGCCACCCGCTACCCTCTGCTCATGGACCCACAGGGCCAGGGCAAGGCATGGATCCGCAACCGAGAGAAGAGCAATGAACTCCTGATCACTGCTCTCAATCACAAGTACTTTCGCAATCATTTGGAGGATGGACTCTCCCTGGGGAGGCCCCTGTTAATTGAAGATGTTGGAGAGGAGTTGGATCCTGCTCTAGACAACGTTCTTGAAAAGAACTTTATTAAATCGGGCAAGACACTGAAGGTGAAGGTCGGTGATAAGGAGGTGGATGTCATGCCAGGCTTCACTCTCTACATCACCACCAAGCTGGCCAATCCCTCCTACACTCCTGAGATCAGTGCTCGCACAGCCATCATCGATTTCACGGTGACCATGAAGGGCCTGGAAGATCAGCTCTTGGGGAGGGTGATCCTGACAGAGAAGCAGGAACTGGAGGCCGAGAGGGTCAAGCTCATGGAGGAGGTCACAGCTAACAAGCGCAAGATGAGCGAGCTGGAGGACAATCTGCTCTACCGCCTCACCTCCACCCAGGTAAGTCTCCCAGTGGGTAGTAATACGTGTTTGGATTGTGTCCACACTGCCCTCTCACGTGTCTGTCCTTCAGGGCTCACTGGTAGAGGATGTGTCTCTGATTCAAGTACTGCGCACTACCAAGGAGACAGCCCTGGAGGTGAATGAGAAGCTGGTGGTGGCGGCAGAGACCGAGGTGAAGATCAACAGTGCCCGTGAGGAGTACCGCCCAGTGGCGGCCCGAGGCTCCATCCTCTACTTCCTTATCGTGGAGATGTCCATGGTCAACACCATGTACCAGACGTCACTGAAGCAGTTCCTGGGACTCTTCGATCACTCCATGCACAGGTGAGGTAGCAGGCACTCAGCTCACTGCCGTCCACAGCTGTGCTACCCAACCTTCATGCCAGCTGTGTCTACTGCTCAGGTCTGAGAAGTCTCCCATAGCCAGCAAGAGGATCAAGAACATCATCGACTACCTCGCCTTTGAGGTGTTCAGGTACTCCTGCCGAGGACTCTATGAGAACCACAAGTTCCTCTTCACCTTGCTACTGCCACTAAAGATTGGCCTACAGAGTGGTGCCATCAAGCACGATGAATTTCAGACATTCATTAAAGGTATCATACCCATACGGATAATTATATCATTGAAGGGAGGGGGGTTTATGTGTGGCATAGAGATGTCCAGTCATCCATAGTGTTCCCTCCTCCTCAGGCGGAGCAGCTCTGGACCTGAAGGCCTGTCCTCCAAAGCCTGCTAAGTGGATCACAGACATAATCTGGCTCAACCTGGTGGAGCTGAACAAACTGCCACAGTTCTCACAGATCCTTGATCAGGTCAGTGGCTATACATGTGTAAACTGTAGGCATAAATTTAGCATTGAATTTACTTTTTATATTAGGTATCCCGCAATGACCGTGGGTGGAAGGTGTGGTTTGACAATGATGCCCCTGAGGAGGCTCAGATCCCAGATGGCTACCACATCTCCCTGGACGCATTCAGCAGGCTACTGCTCATCAGGTAAGTGGGCGGGAGAGACGGTATAAGGTGGCAGTAGCAAACTAAAGTATTGCCTCTGTGCTATACCAGGTGTTGGTGTCCGGACCGCACACTGGCTCAGGCACGCAAGTACATTGCTGAGGTGATGGGGGAGCGTTATGCCGAGGGGGTAATCCTGGACCTGGAGCTGACGTGGGAGGAGTCCGAACCCCATACACCCCTCATCTGCTTCCTCTCCATGGGCTCCGACCCCACCAATAACATTGAAGCGCTGGCCAAGAAGCTAAAGCTGGAGTGTCGCGCCATCTCCATGGGCCAGGGTCAGGAGGTACATGCCAGGAGGCTGCTGCAACAGAGCATGAGCACAGTGAGTGGACTGCATCAGCACAGCTAATCCAGGTGGTCAGGAAGGGAGCTGTAAATTATAGAGACTGCAACACAACTACACCGCTCAAAAAGCTAACTCCTATTGCTGTAACGTGCAGTTTATCTTGGCAGTGTTCACTTCTCTTCTCTTCCCCAGGGTGGCTGGGTGCTGCTCCAGAACTGCCACCTGGGCCTCAACTTCATGGATGAGTTGCTTGAGACTGTGACAGAGACGGAGGGTGTGCACGAGTCATCTCGCATCTGGATCACCACTGAGGTCCACCCCAAGTTCCCCATCTCTCTGCTACAGGTTGGATGTCTCTTGGCTTACCCCTCACAATTAATGACAGGTGTCACTGCACCCCTCACGCCTCTCCTCCCACCCCAGGCCAGCATCAAGTTCACCAATGAGCCCCCCGAGGGCGTAAAGGCTGGGGTGAAACGGACCTATGCTGGCATCAGCTCGGAGCAGCTGGACTACACCAACCTCCCCCAGTGGAAGACACTGCTGTATGCCGTAGCCTTCCTACACACCACTGTTCAGGAGAGGCGCAAGTTTGGTCCCCTTGGGTGGAACATCCCCTACGAGTTCAACCAGGCAGACTTCACCGCCAGCGTGCTGTTTGTACAGAACCACCTGGATGACATGGACCCTAAGAAGGTGAGTGTGTTGGGTTGTGTGGGATGTTAGGGCTGTGTTTGAAGCTCCTGTGATCCGTGGCCCAGGGTGTGTGCTGGAACACCGTGCACTACATGCTGGGGGAGGTTCAGTATGGAGGTAGGGTCACCGATGACTATGACAAGAGGTTGCTCAACACCTATGCCAAGGTAGGTTCTCCTCTCCTATAATATGTGCATCACTTGACTGCTGGCTCTCCTGTTCTGTAGGTGTGGTTTGGTGAGCACATGTTCTCAGAGGCCTTTGCGTTCTACAAGGGTTACAGCATTCCTCAGTGCAAGAGCATCGAGCAGTTTCGGGAGGCGATTGACCACCTCCCTCTGGTGGATACCCCAGAGGTCTTTGGCCTGCATCCCAATGCCGATATCACGTGAGTCAGGAGGAACTTACGCTTGTTGACAATTATGCAGAGTAATTTCTGTAATACACACATTGTAACTGACTGCATAAGCTGATAGAAGCTCAATGAGAGTAATCACTAGCGGTCTCACTGCTGCCCTCCAGGTTCCAGAGTAACATGGCGCAGGAGGTCCTGGACACCATCATGAACATCCAACCCAAGGACAGCAGTGGAGGCTCGGGCGAGACCAGAGAGAGCATTGTCTTCAGGATCTCCAATGACATGCTGGAAAAGCTTCCACCAGACTATATACCTCACAAGGTAGGTCTGTAATGGTGCCGACACAACTGTCCCCCTCTCCTAGTCACTCTGATTGCTCACCTCCCACTAACCTTCAGGTGAAGGCTCGGCTACAAAAGATGGGTGCCTTGTCCTCCATGAACATCTTCCTGCGGCAGGAGATCGACCGCATGCAGCGGGTCATCACCTTGGTGCGCCACACCCTCCAGGACCTGAAGCTGGCCATCAAGGGCACCATCATCATGAGTGAGGTGAGCTCAGACATACTGTAGGTAATCGCATGCACTCTCTATATACAGCGTGTTACTCTCATCTTCTAGAACTTGAGAGATGCTCTGGACAGCATGTACGATGCCAAGGTGCCAGAGATATGGAGAAAGGTAATAATAAGTACAGTCCTGTCCTAGTCTTGTGTATGTACATGTACCATGATTATTAACTCTCATGGCCTGGTACATTTCTGCACGAGTAACTGCACATATGTGTAGGCAGGAAAGGTGGCTGCACTTCAAGTGTTCTACCTTTTGCTATACACATTTCAGTGCTCATTTTGTGGCTCTAAAGAGTAAGGCTGTCTGAGGACTCCCTCTCCTCTGCAGGTATCGTGGGAGTCCTCCACTCTGGGCTTTTGGTTCACAGAGCTGCTGGAGCGCAACAGTCAATTCTCCTACTGGATCTTCACTGCCCGGCCCAGTGTGTTCTGGATGACCGGGTTCTTCAACCCCCAGGGTTTCCTCACAGCCATGCGGCAGGAGGTGACCCGGGCCCACAAGGGCTGGGCTCTGGACTCAGTAATCCTGCACAATGATGTCACCAAGATGATGAAAGATGATGTACAGCACCCTCCTGCAGAAGGGGTGTATGTGCATGGGTTGTACCTGGATGGAGCCGGCTGGGATCGCAGGGGCTGCAAGCTCACTGAGCCACCGACCAAAGTACTGTTTACCCAGCTACCAGTGATCCACCTGTATGCTGTCAACACTGCAGAGCACACCAAAGACTCCAAGCTCTATATATGCCCTGTGTATAAGAAACCTCGACGTACAGACCTGACCTACATTACAGCCGTGTCCCTGCGCACACCCACTACCCCCAGCCATGCAGCTAACCCTGACTACTGGATCCTGAGGGGTGTGGCCCTGCTCTGCGACATCAAGTGAACTCTGAACCCAAGTCACACTGCCAGGGAATTATATCGGTATAACTGTATTACACTTAGCCCACATCCCATCATGGAAGTCAACATATTATGACAGGTTGAAACAATATTATGGTATTGTGTATATTTCCAGTTAATGGCCCAACATGACGAGGGAAGAGAGAATAGCAACAGTGAGGACCTAGAAGTGCAAGCCCCCTCCCGTCACCAGTGTCTCTCCACGGAGGTCAGCTGGTGAGAGACAAGCGGTAGTAGAATGAATTGGAAACTGCATATTTTACTAACTCATTTCCCTGCTTTCAAGGATAAACAGGGTTTCATATGGGGGGGGGGGGGGGCCCAGCAACAGGTGGGACTGACCTTCCTTGGTGACGGTGAAGTTGGCTCCAACCTGACAGTCCTTGAGACTCACTCTGTCCTCAACTCGCACGTGACTGCAGATGATACAGCCCTGCAGTGAACACCTGCAGATGGGTGTGGTTGTGCATCGTTACACATAGAAGGTTGAATAATATGGTGTTCTAGATGTAGGGCTGGCCTGGCAAAGTAATAGCTCACCCTTCTCCAACTTGTACATGGTCCATGAGAATACAGTTGATGATCTTGGTCTTGTCTCCTATGGAGCAGTGCTGGCCCACACACGAGTGCTTTACTGACACCTTCTCAGAGAGCTGTGCCCCACTGCCAACCAGGCAATCCGAACTGACCCCCTAAGAGGTAGAAAGGGCTTGAGTGAGTATGTGGGAGGGGCAGTAGGTAGGGCCGGCATGAACTTTGGTATGGTAGCTCCAACAAAGAATGTGTGTGGACTGACCTTTCCCCTAGTGGGTGGAGCCCTCTCCAGCTGGAAGCTGGTCAGATGATGTGGAATCTGGAAGGGACAGAGGAGCACTTACAACGATCCCTAGAGAGGAGGGGCCAGCGGCTGCTCACCAGTCTGTTGATGGTGGTATAGGCAGGCACCGTGTTCACTCGCATACACAACTGCTGCTTAATGACAAGGGCATGGCAACGGATCAGTTTGGAGGTAAATACAGCGCTGTTCCCATGGAAACCAGCAAAGGAGGACATCTGGTAGGCCTGCTGCTCCAGCTCATTCACACAGGAGCTGGCTGCCTTGTGTAATGCTGCAGGTGTATGAAAGGTCAGACACTACAGTGGGATGTAAGCACCTCCTCAGTTCTCATAGCAAGTGTCCACCAAAATATTATATGCACTGTACCCTTAACACCTGAGTTTGAATCGTAGAAGGCCACAGCAGACTGGACTATGAACAGGAATATTATGAGTGGATGGGGTAAAGATGGCCACACTCAGGATTATTAGCTTAGTATAGTGTTTATAGTGCTCATACCATGTACGCTCCTCTAAAGTTGTTGTCCTACATGTAAACTGTTGGTAAGTTCCAGTCCAACTAGCTAGTAGACATATAGGTGAACTTTAGCTGGAAGGTACGGACCTTGTTTGCTGCCCCCCTCACTGGTAGCAGGGGCAGTAGGGGGTGTGGCCTCCAGTGATTGGTGCCTAACCAGGTGTGGCAACAGCTCTCCCTTCACTGAAGAGATGCTCCTGGGGGAGACATGAGATGTGTGGCTCATAGTCCCATCAACCCCTTTCCCCTCCCTCTTACCTGTTCTCGGCAAGGTAGTCTAGCACCCATCTCTTCACCAAATAGAGGTGAGCATCCTCCAACTGGGAGTGCAGACGGATGTGTGGGTGCCTGCCAGGAGTGCCATCACCCATAGCCATAATCCCTGCCTCAGAAGCACTACTTCTGGCACAGTAGCTCACCTTCGGAGTAACTCCTTGCTGACAATCAACTCCTCATCCAGGTCAGCTTGTGCAGCATAGTACACCAGCTGGGAGGGCTCTGTCAGTCCAATGATGGCACGCTCTGAGGAAAGGGGTGGAGCTACAGTACGAGGACCACTTCCAGGATTAAAGTAAAGGCAGCCATTTCTCACCAGTGCCGAGGACTCCCTTTTTTTTACCCTCGTCCCCCTCCTCCCGCACCAGCAGGGCAGTGAGAGTGGAGCTGCGTGTTCGGTGGAAGTCAGCCAGCAGATGGAGGGGCACAGAGGTCACAAGGTCACAACTCAGCACCAAGAGATCACACTAAAAGACAGAGTAAGACATGTACACCAACTGCTGAGCTGGAGGGAAATATTGCATCACCCACCTTGACTCTCCCGCGGAGAGCACGGAGGGAGTCAGCGGTGCCCCAGTCTTCTTGCTCAGGAACCTCTACCAGGGAGAACTTGAGTCGTACTCCTTGCTGGCTTTGGAATCCCTCCAGTACCTCCGTCATCTGCTGGGAGCAGGACTCACGCACCACTACAATGGCTTCTGAGGACAGCAGAATTTGTAGCTTGAACTGAGCAGGTCTTGTTGCCAGTGGGTCTAGTCTCATTCTCAGGCCACACAAAGGGTGACGCACCATGGGAATGACACTAGTCTACTTGTAACACTATACACTGGCCATGGCGCCACCTTTGTACCTTTGAACCCATTCTTCTCCAGCAGTTGCACGGGGTACCAGATGAGAGGCATGTTGCCCACGGGCAGCAGCGCCTTAGGGCAGTCCTCTGTGAGGGGGTACATCCGAGATCCCTGGCCTCCTGCCAGGATCACAGGGTGGAACTCCATCACCACCCTGGGCCTGGGAGTATGAGGGCACAGCCTGACGTCATCTCGAGCTAAGCGTGAAGCAGCTGAATACTGGTTGAGTCTGGATCCGGAACTGGACGGTCTCAGTACCAGACTACTCAAGTCTCGTCCCAAAATTAGCTTGACGAAAGATGTGAGCTCTCCTGCATGGCAAAGAACATAGTGACTCTGCTGCAGAGGCGACAGGTTCGTGTATATATAAATACTAAATTGTGTTGCTTGCGACATAAACAGCAACAACTTTGGCCACGTCCAAATTTAGTTTTGACCTCCAACAAAAATTGTTTTGACAACACGACCACTGGCCAGGCTGCATACAGTGTAAATGGCTGTAATAGTTAGGAAAAGAACTCAGTTTGAAGTACCGAGCTAGAGCACTCTCTGACCGATCAGATGGTTAGCCTCGTGACCAGACCTTGTGGAAAACGGGTGGTCTGGGAATGCTGCTGTTTCAAATTTATTTTTGCTGCAGCTATAGTAGTCTAGTGGGTCAGACTCACGCATGTGTCTGGCCCGCAAGGCTACGGCTGTAGCTGCAGCTAAAATTGTGTATGTCAGTACTTGGCAAGTGAATGAATCTTTTTAATAGCAGAACAAATTTAAAATACGAGTGTTCCCAGACCATTCATTTTTCGTGTGGTCTGGGTATGACTGAGGCTGTCAGATGTCCGGTTCATGACACTATCTCAGTATAGATGGATTGCAAGGGGCGTGTCCAATTACGTAATGTCACTTCCGGAGGGCAAATGAATTTGGCGACAGCACGATTTCATTGCAGCCGAAGCAGAGAGAACTATAGGACATGACTTACCAAGATTGACTGACATCTGAGGGCGTCTTTACAGTTGCAGCTATGTACTTATGCACCTGCGAACTCACGCGTTTGCCCTCCAAAAAGTGGGATTACGTCATTCGCCACGCCTACTTGCAATCCATCTATAAATACAGACACCCATGAACCCGCCCCCCTCATGAGCCTCACCGTGCTCATGGGCTCTTGATATGTGGTATTCAGTTTGTTTATGTAGCAGGTATCTGTGGATTGGATGCAGACTTAAGTCCCAAAACCATGCCTTTAATGCTCAGTTGAGGTCATGGGGGTGTGGAGAGGGCCAGCAGCTGACCTCGTCCCTAACACCCAGCCGCATCAGCCTGGCCCAGATCATGGACAGGGACAGGACACTGCTCCAGGGGTGAGAGTAGTGTGCTCTCTGGCTAGCTGTAACTGGCTGTGCTTCCCTTCAGCTGTGGGGCAGTGGATTCTATTCATTCTTTTCTGTAGTCACGTGATCTTGGGGTTCAGTCGCAGTGGGAATCACATGATCTCCTACCAATGTGAGATTGATGGCTCCACTTCTGCGCACCGCTACAGCCTTCACTGGTGGGCCTTCAACCTCCACCGCCCCCTCACTCATGTGAGCCCATCAGCTCAGACTATAACTATCTGATGCTCCAGATTCCCAAGTGTATGTATGTAGTGTTTGCCTTTCTTTCCTTGCAGGTATGGCGGGGTGAACTGTTCCGAGGGGAGTGGCCAGTTAGAGAGCTGCATCTTTTAGTGTGCCAGACACTGGATGAGAACTGCCTGGTTGTTGTGGGCTGCAGGTCTGTGGTAGCCTTGTGCCCAGGCCTCCCCTCGTGTTTTTTTCACTGCCACAGCTGTGAAAAAAGCTGTGAGGGGAGCCCTGGGTATGAGGCCAAGAGTTTGGTCTACTTCGAGGGCAGCTGGAGGTTGACTGGTATACCATGCTCTGCAGGAAGCTGTGGGAGGAGGACCGCCGGCCGTGCTACGTGACTGTGTTTCCCTCCCCTCACTCTGAGCACGCCACTTTCACTGATACGTGTAGTTTCTCCCTGCACTTCAAGTTTGACCTCCTCCCTCCCTTCCCGGCCTTCATTCCCTCCCTCAGCCTCAAAATACCAGGTAATGTACGTATGGAGCAGAGGGTGGAGACTGGCTTGCTGACTGTCGTGTGTCTCCCACACAGGTTGCGTGATCCTGAATACTGGGGACAGTCTGGTATGCCTGAGGCACGCCGTATACACGGGCAGTGCCACACCCCCTGATGAAGATACTGCCCACACTCGAAGACAGGTGTTTGCCCTGTCCAGCCCTCTCAATGTGGGCTCACCTGGTAGGCCACACACACACACACACACACACACACACAGAGTACCCACACACACACACGTGTGACTTCCCTGCAGTGCTCAGTCCCAGTCACCTCCTACCAGTGGATGTGTACTGGGGGAACCAGCCTCTGGTGGACATCACTAGGGGGAGTGAGAAGGTATGGTCAGGCGTAAGTGCTCACTTGTGCTAACCTCACTGACGCTACTCCTCCAGCCTCATGTATCAGTGGTAGTGTCTCAGAGCAGTCTGGATGTGGAGCTGTGGCTGAATGGAGCTTTGCAGAGCCAGCTTGAGGCCCGTGGCTTTACCTTTCACTCCCTTACTGACTACGATCTGCAGCTGGTTGAGGTGGGTGGTCATGTGAGTGGGAGTGATGCTCATGTGATCATTTCTCCCCCACAGGTTTGTGCGGAGCACGGTGATGTAGTGTTCCTAGTGGTGGTGATGCTGGAAGCCTCTGGCCACTCACCATCAGCGTAAGTCAGTGGCTATATAGAATACACATGTAGACAACCACAGTTGATTTGGCTTTTCTCTGTGTTGTTATCTCTCCAGCTGTGATAGCTACTCTCTTGAGATCACTGGCTCCTGGAATGTGCACTCTGGTGGGTCCTTCCTCACAGTTGAGGAGCCTCACCTCCACCCGCCTTCTAGCTAGGTAACCCTAACCTCCTCCTTCCTTCCCCCTCAGGCTGTGCTAGGGCCCTCTGTGTCTCCTCACTCAAGCCAATACCAGTGCTAATAAATCAGTAAGTGTCCCATTTCTACAAAGTGTAAATCCAATTTGTCTCTGGAGCTACACATAGCGGTTGATGAGCTGGAGCCTGATATGATCCAGCTGACTGACCCACCAACCACATGCCCATTCCTGTTTGAGACCACCTAGCCTAGTCCCTTCCTCCTTCCAGGGGTAGCCATGGCCGGTGGAATCCTGCTGCCTCCCTTGCCCTGGGCCTGAGAAGGGAATGGCACATCCCATCTTCACCGCAGCACACTATCAGGGCCTTCTCTAACCACACTGTGTTCACAGGTGAGTTGTCTCCAGGCTATGTCTGCTGTTCCCAGACCATATTTACTGTCCCCAGACCATGTTGTATCAGCATGTGACATATCTGGAATGCTCACCTCCATGTACATATAGCTATAACCATTTTGGTATCCATTCTCCTCAGGCAAGTCCCTCCACTCCCTGCACCACCCCTACCTCCCTGTCCAGGTGGTGCTAGCCACCAGTAGGACTACCGGGTAGACAGAGAACTGCCGTATATGGACTCAGTGACACCCCTCTCATTATCATGAAGTTAATTGTTCTCACTTCACATCATTCATAAATCATATTAGACCAGTCAGTATATTGACAGGTGCCTAAAGCCTCAAGATGTCACTATATACAACATCTTGCAACCTAGCCTCCTTGTTCCCAGGCTCTTGTGGGGCTTGTACACGTGTTGTATGACAAATCAATTGCTGGGTCAGAGGGTACACGGCATGTGCGTTTATTTAAGGCTTCAGTTCGCGGGGGAAAATGAAACTAGACTTTTGCGCGATTATTACTTTGGCGTGACTTGCTAGTTATGTCTGAACTGGAAGGCCAAGTCGCCAGCTATGTATTAGGTGAGCTGAACTCTACTTGCGAGCATAGTAAGAGTGCTGGGTATAGAGTGCAACCGTGGTCTGGCCGGCAGCAGACCTGCAAGTGTGTAGATGTTATTATAGCGCTATGCCTACTGTCATTCCTCTGCAGCCTATCTGCTGAGACAGAACTATGCCCAAACTGCTAGTGCCTTTCTGCAGGAGTGCACTGTGCTTCCCTCCAAGACCTTGCTGGTGAGCCACTGACTCCCCTCACTCCCCACCTCTTGCTCCTCACATCACCCCCACGCAGGTCCTACCCGAGACCCAACTGCAGACCATCATTGCTGAGCACAAGACTCGCAAGGACACAGGTTAACAGGATACCAGTAGCTTGCTACATGTAGTTTTAGGGGATTCATCTGGCACTACAAAAATAATACCCGCGTGCGTGGTTTAGAGTTAGGTTAGGGCCATAGGTAATGCTTTGCAGGTCATAATTTTCACAGTGCTGTTCTTTCCAGTTGATCGTCTTTGGAGCCAGATGAATTTGATGACTTTGGACAGCATGGAGGAAAGTACAAAAGTATACTCCTCAATAGTACATCTCTGTTAGAATTTTATATAATCAGAAAGTGTTCCAGGCCCACTGCTGCCTATCTAGTATTTAGGGATTTGTCTTCCTGACTGTTAATGCTCGCAGGTTTACTGCTGGACACCCTTGGGGCAGGCAGTGCCTGGGGTGCTTTGTGGGAAAAGCTAGAGCAGACACTGCGACAGCTGAGGTCAGTGGGTTCTGTACTCCAGTGGTCTGTTGTCCCCTGTCCCAGCTCCGGACCTCCTCACTGTAGGTGCTTACAGGAAGAGCTCTTGGGCTCCAAAGGAGATAAAGGTGGTGCTCCCACTCACTACCTGCAGTAGTCCACGTGACTGTCCGCTGGATGTGTCTCCTCTATGCCCCCTCTCTCCGCATAGGAACCGGAGGGAGGAGGGGACCCGCCCACAGAGCCAGCACCTACGTCAGGTGGACCAATGCTCAGCCCAACATTCCCACTGCCCCTACGCCCTCACCCACCTTCATACCTTGTCCCAGTCATCAAGCAATGTCTATAGTACAGTCCTCACCACAGAAGCGCAAAACGTGAGGCTTGCCTAGTAGTCTTTGTTGAGTCAGTCTTTTAAATTCTCTTCCACTGCAGGATGCAACCACGTCGCAAGCAAGTCCCAGAGTAAGACTGACAAGTAGGCAACCTCTTTTATTCATGGCAACAGATACTCCATGTTTGTTCTCCAGTGTTCAGAGCAGCAGCTCTGAGGCAGCCATGCCTGCTGTCCCAGTGCCTGGGCTCCAGGCCCCTCCCTCTAACCCGCCATCTGGCATGCCCCAGGTGGTGGAGGCCCTTCTGGGGGACAGCAGCCTGCCAGAGAAGCTGGCAGATATCATAAACCGATGTGTCACTAGTAGGTGGGTGATGGAGGGTCCTGATTCTATCTCAGGCACCACTATAACGTTTTCCCTTCTTGCAGTGATGGGGAAGTCCTTGGAGCGGAGCTGTCCTCACAGACACTGGAGACCATCCTTGACCTCACATGTTCCCAGCCAGAGATTGAGGGTCTGCTTAGCCCAGAGCTTGGTGAGTGTGACTTGCTAATATCAGTGCTTGCAGCGTATTCAACAGACTTTGTCTGTTCCCATTGCCAGCTGAGATTTGTCCTCAGACCATTCTACCACCTTGGACTAGCCCCCAAGCCAGTCCACCAAAGACTAGTTCTGTTCCACAGCAGGCTAGCTCACAGGCTAGTGTACAGCGGAGGCCAATCGAAATTAGAGTACTGCCTCATCAGGAACTCAGCTCTAGGTGAGCACTGCTAAATATATAGCCTTCCTCTGCACAGTTATCTCTCATGTTTAGTTGTGGGTGTGTGGTGAGTGGTCCGTAAATATGGTGTAAGGTAATGTGTACTATCTTTGAAACCCTGTCAATAACGTAGATGCTTGTATTAGGCTATCTGTTTGTAGCTGCAGTTTTATTTTCTAACAACCACTAACTGGTGTTTGACAGCTTATTCTGTGTCCCTACAGTTCTGGAGCCCAAGACTCTCAGCAAGGAGACGAGGGTCAACAGTCCAAGAGGCCACGGCTGGCTGACAGCAACAAACCTGACAACCCCGGCACAGCCAAGGACTCCTTCCCAGCAGAACTTGACATTGAGAAATTTTTGGAGCAGCTGCATAGCTAGCACCATAGATAATGTGTACATGCCCCACGTCCACAGTGGTACTGGGTACTGGTGACGTCACGCCAATGCTACGTGTTTACATAATTATCTTGGCGTATGCGGGTGGAATGAATGGAGAGGGCCGGTCGGCGATCGTGCGGAGTCTCTCCGGTCTCTGGAGTACAAGCAGTGATAAAGATGACACCTGTCATTCTTGGGGGCTGGTGAGAGCGGTCCTTAGCTATTCAATACGAATTGCGAATGTCTTAGTACTTTAGCCTCGTAACCAGACCCCACCCCCACGCGGCCTGGGCTAATCAAGGTCCATATTATACATAATTAGCTTGTACATTATTATTTCTACAAGTCATATATTTCCTGTATGTTATTGCCTATATGCCTCGTTAGATACGGTGACTCTTGGGAGCTGTGTCAGATCCACCCTGGGAAGGCAAACACTAGGAAGCTAGCACTCTAACGCGGTATCTATAGGATTGTCTCTACATTATTGTTTCTCTTTCCTCCCCCCAGAGCAAGAAGGAGCGGATTGTTGGGTTCTTTACCTGCCTGGGTCTTGGTGTGCTATGCTTTACTTTGGTAAGCTTCAGAGTGTTTAAGTATAGGTTATACGACGAGGGGGAGGTAGCTACGCGATTCCACAGTGGTACTGGGTACTGGTGACGTCACGCCAATGCTACGTGTTTACATAATTATCTTGGCGTATGCGGGTGGAATGAATGGAGAGGGCCGGTCGGCGATCGTGCGGAGTCTCTCCGGTCTCTGGAGTACAAGCAGTGATAAAGATGACACCTGTCATTCTTGGGGGCTGGTGAGAGCGGTCCTTAGCTATTCAATGCGAATTGCGAATGTCTTAGTACTTTAGCCTCGTAACCAGACCCCACCCCCACGTGGCCTGGGCTAATCAAGGTCCATATTATACATAATTAGCTTGTACATTATTATTTCTACAAGTCATATATTTCCTGTATGTTATTGCCTATATGCCTCGTTAGATACGGTGACTCTTGGGAGCTGTGTCAGATCCACCCTGGGAAGGCAAACACTAGGAAGCTAGCACTCTAACGCGGTATCTATAGGATTGTCTCTACATTATTGTTTCTCTTTCCTCCCCCCAGAGCAAGAAGGAGCGGATTGTTGGGTTCTTTACCTGCCTGGGTCTTGGTGTGCTATGCTTTACTTTGGTAAGCTTCAGAGTGTTTAAGAGGTTATGCACCCTGCCTGGTTCATCCCCACATGCACTGAGCCATCAAGCCCTATTTCTGGGACTCAGATACCCAAGTTGAATACCCCCCCCAAAATCTTCTGATCTGCTCTTTCTCCCCCGTAATTAACAATGGCTACAACAACTGGACAACCCAACAGATTCTTTTCCTGGATGGATAATTACTGTCTTCTAGTTAATACTAGCACTAGAGATGAAGAGCTATACCATCTCAAAAATACATATTAGATGATGTAACTTAGTCAACTAAGATTCTAGGCTCCAGGAATTATGCTTGCACAGCCAGAGCATAGGTGAACATTGGTGTAAGCTTGTAAGGACAAGATTAGCCCTCTGTGTCTGATTCAGCTCACTGCAACCTCTCTTGCCAGGCACTGGCCCTCACTCCAGTGATTGTGCTGAAGTCACGGAAGTTTGCTGCCCTCTTTACTTTAGGCAGTCTGTTCAGCCTTGGCAGGTGAGGGTGGGGCTGGGGGCGGGGTTAGGGTGTGTGCTGTCTTCCCATCTCATACTGTCTGGTGTTATGCTCCCCCAGCTTCTCATTCCTGTGGGGTCCATGGGCACATGTGAAGCACCTGGTGTCACCATCCAGGCTTCCCTTCACTGCCTGTTACTTTGCCTCAGCTATTGCCACACTCTACTGTGCACTCCGAGTAAGCACTACCTGTAGGGTAGGCAAGGCTGGTCTGGTCCGTACTGCATAATGTTTTATTTCTCCTTGCAGCTCCATAACACAATACTAACAATAGTCCTGGCAGTAGTACAAATTCTAGCCCTCATATGGTGAGTCTACTGGGATAGCTATATAGTGTCCTGCAAAATTGGCTCAGTGATGTCACTCCATTGCTGCTACAGGTTTCTAATTAGCTACGTTCCTGGAGGGACATCTGGACTGAAGTTCATGGCCAAACTTTCCTCCAGACTATGTGCCTCCACCCTCTCCTCAACTATAGAGGCATGAGCCACTAGATTTTTAATACATCATGTAACCCTCCAAGTTATAATGTCATTGTTATAGCTACTTTAGTAACTGTTATGGTCAGCTACTGCCAGAGGATGACAGTGCCACTGTTGTCGGCTGAGAGCAAGGTGTCTGCCTGGTTGTTAAAGGTCACTGCAGAGCAGGCATGGGTGTGGCCAACCAAGGTCCATACCTGAAGGAGGGATAACATTATTGTCCCATGGCCAATTCTAGATCTGGGGAAAAGGCTGGGTTACAAGCTAGTGGGTGTTCACCTTAGCTGTAGTAGTCTCCACTAGCCTCAGCGTGGTGTCCCCACCAGCACAGGCCAATATGGCACCTGCATGTTTGTAAAATTATACCAATTATACCATTCTTAAGAGCTCACCCACTTCTGTTGACAGAGGGTAGGCTTGGGTATTTGAGTACCCAATTTCCTGATGATCTGGGTACCTGAGACTAACCTGCTGAGTCCAATGCAACAGCATTCACTGCATGAGGCCCGAAGTTCCATTTGTCCAGCAGTGAATGAGTCCTCATGTCCCAGTGCAGCACAGTGCCAAAACAGTCGCTGGAGTACAGGTCTAACCCCTGTGTGTGTGTGTGTGTGTGTGTGTGTGTGTGTGAGAGTGACAATGGTAGCAACATAACACACCACAGGGCACACTTATACCTGCAGAGTGGAGGAGACATCATTGCAGGAGTGCTGATGGCCATAGTAGGTCTGCACACACAGACCCTGGGAGGGAAGCATGTACCATGAGACCATGAGAAGGGGATGTTAAACAGTCTGTTCTCACTGTTCTGGCATCCCAGAGGGAGAGAGTCTTGTCTGCTGAGCAGGAGCAGATGGTGTTCGAGAAGGGCAAGAAGCTCACTGCATTGACAGAGTCAGCATGACCACGCAATGACACCAGACACCGGCCCCTGCGAGGGGGAGGGATAGCATAGTACATGGCAATGGTAGCTGGCATGGAAGGCTTACCTGTGTGTGTCCCAGACCTTGCAGCAGTGGTCCATGCCTCCAGACACCACAAAGTCCCCACTCCAATGCCAGCTGCAGCCCCAGACTGTAAGGGAGGCCACCATGAGACTGCCCTCCCTGCCCTGCACTCCAGCATGTTCCACATACCTGGCTGTTGGTGGTCACTGAATGTCAGTACACACTTTCCCCTTGCAAAGTCCCACACCTTCACTGTGCCATCACCAGAGGCTGTAGCCAGCTGGGAACCACTTTGGAAAGTGGTGGAATGGGATGAGAGAACGCATTTTATCTGGCTGACAGACGCATTAAAATTCAGACCGAGAGGCCTGAGCATGAGGCTACAGAACATAACTAGCCAAGCAGATGAAAGCACCCACCTTGGGTGAAAGTCTACCTGAGCCAGCCAGTCTTCATGTCCTTGGCCAGTCATCAGCAACTCCCCACTGTACATAAAATATATGAGTAAAGACACAATGTCATGTATACAGATGTAGGGGAAGGGGAGGCTGAGCTAACTTGGGGAGGGCCCACATCCTCCAGGTGTGGTCGTCACTGCCAGTCACCAACACAGCCTTGCTTGGGTGCAGGCATAGGCTACAGAAACATACCCAACAGCGCATCTCAATGGGCACTGCACACACTATATATAGTACGGTGGAAGTACAATGGTGTAGCTACCTGCTGACGGCAAAGTCGTGAGCCTGGATGGTGTGTGACTGCTGCAGCCCTGCTGTCCGTGTGAGGTGTGCACACACCGGCATGGTGGCATGGTGGTGGGGGTTGCTGGGCTCTGCAGGGATCTCCTCAGGCTGTGCCTGTGTGTGTAGGAGGTTGGCTCTTCCCTTCTCTCTTGGCTGGTCCACCTCGATCACCTTGTTTTGCTTGGGCTCAGAGCTGGGCTTGGCAGGTCCTAGCAATAATGAGCAGCGAGTTATTGTCTTTGCACTTCCCTGCTTGAGGTGCCTACCTTTGCCTGTCCTGGCTGGCTGGGTCTCCTGCTGCTGTACAGACTGTAATGTGGACTGGAAACAGCCCACCTACAGTAGGCATAGCACAAAACCCTTAACACTTACTCCTGCACATGTAGCTGACAGTAGCTGGGCCCCTACCTCAGAGAGGGCTCTGTCACGCTCCAGGCATGCCAGCATCTTCTCCTTTGTTACGACCTGACAGGTGAGAGGAGCGAGAGTGAGAGGACAGGAGAGTGAGGGGAACTCATGGCGACTCACCTCATACTTTTGCTTGAGTTCCTGGAGCATTGGCTCATATGTGCTAAAGTGTTGCTTCATCCTGTGGTGGGAAGAGGTGAGGTCAGACCTAGTGTTCTTCTGACAGCGCCACCGGGGCTGAATTCACCTCTTAATGTCCGCCAGGAGCTTGCCCTTCTCCTGGAGGACTCGTCTGTGGTGCATGCGATGATAGTCCCGCTCCTTCTTCAGGCGGACATACTTCTCCTTTGCCACTCTGGGGAGGCACAGACTGAAGTAGTCACCATGCAGCTAAAGCCCGTTCCCTCTCTTACCTAGCCGCCTCCTGGTAGCCATGGAGCTCCTCCCTCAGCTCCTCCAGCGTCCTTTCCAGCTGACGGTGCCTGCAGTAGGAGATGGTCAGGACTGAGCAGGCATCAGTCAACTGGACTCACTGGGAATAGACATCTGGGAGCTGTTCAGCCTGGTAGCCCTTCAGCTGACCACTCTGGGACAACTCATACCTGTAGAGACATAAAGACATTAATCAGTGCAAGGCTCACAGTCACATGGTGATCACATGACTACCCACCACTCAGCTTGGAAGCACTCTGCCGTGTGCACCATCCCCATCCTGACCAGGTAGTTCCGAACAAAGTCTTCCACTATTTCAGGATGCTAGTGTGTGTGTGTGGGTGCATGTTCATGGGACTGGACATGGCCTAGCAGCTCAGAGACAAGGTCTCACATGGGCAGCAGTGGTGGGTTCTGCAGCAGGCTGTTCCTGATATGGGGTGGAGGGTGTTAGGCATCTTTTACAACAGAATCGGTTATTCCACATCCCCTGACAAATGACCTGGGGCCTGCACTAAAATATCCTGCCAGACTGCAACACACTAAGAAGTGCTAGTCATCATGGAATGTTCTATCTCTGCTCACAGAGAAGTTATTACAGTAGACAAGAAATGGTTATATCTTATTATTCATGAGAATAATTTGTGAGCTACAAACTCTAGTGCAAGTGACAACTGATTGTAATTGCACAGTCCGAAGGAATAAAAAAACAACTACTCATTGATTAGCTCCATTTTTTAACATCGCATGAAATAATCATTGCAGTCAGTAAATCAGCCACAACTGGACCATGTGGCCATTTGGCATGTGAACAGCTCTAGGGGAAAAACTAACAGCAGAGGATGAGAAGGACATAACTGTTAACATACCACCACTGCCGGCTGGGTGGCTGCCTGAATGTTCTGTAGTGCTGTCTCCAAGTCCTCCTCTCCTGTGAAGTAAGGAGGAGCAGGCAGCTAGTAGAGGCAGGGACTGGCAGACATAAAGAGGCACTGCAAGCTCACCTGAAGACAGCAATGTATCATCCACCATTACCTAGGAGAATAACAGAAGAATGAGTGCCATGCCCACCCAAGTGGGTGCGCATTAAATAGAATAAGAGCTCGGCTACCTCTCTGTAGGAAAAGTCATTATCACTGTCCTCTTCAATATACCCATCTGTTTGAAGGAAAATTCACGTAATCGGTTAGCCTTTAATCGCCCAAAGCCATGCTACCCGTACCTTGCAAGTAGTAGGTTTCCTCCATCTTTCACTATTCTTTGGCGTCGCCGCTCGCTCGGTTTCTATGACAATACGGTATTTGGTCACATGACATTACATGGGTATTATCGGTATACTCACAGTACACAGAGGTAGTACACGTGTCTGCGAAACAATGGGAGTCGAGCAGCTGTTTCTGCCGGTCGAGTGAGGGGTTGAGCCAACTAGGCCTGGTTGCTGTTAAAGAAGAGCGTGTGGCATGGCTCTGACCTGGCAGCCGGACGAAGGGAGTCTGGCGCAGATCATAACTCTGCTGAAGGAGAGCCAGAATCCCGACACAGAGACACAGCGGGCAGTAGAACAGGTCAGGGTATATTGGCTGGGTAATTGAACTGGTAGTTGCTGGATTGGAGGCCTTTCCTGCTAGTAGCTACCGGTTTGGTGGTTGGTGTACTATTTCCTGCTAGAGACCAAGAGTTGATGGCACCATTGTTTTTCCTACAGAAGCTGCAGGCCCTGAACCAGTACCCCGACTTCAACAACTACCTGGTATTTGTGTTCACTAAGCTGAAGAGCGAGGATGAGCCCACACGTGCAATGGCAGGACTCATCCTCAAGAACAACGTAAAGGTCTACTGGGCCTCCTTCCCTGATGAGATCAAATCCTTTGTGAAGCAGGAGGCGATGCATGCGATTGGTGACCCCTCCCCTCTCATTCGGGCTACTGCAGGGACTCTGATCAGCACCATTGCCATGCGAGGGGAACTGGTCAACTGGCCCCAGCTGCTGTCTGCCTTGTGCCAGCTCATTGACAGCCCTGAGCCCTCTGTGTGTGAGGTAGGCTCCTGTCCTCTCTCCTGCTGCAAGAACTGTAAACCCCTCCCCTCTCTCTCTCGTACTACAGGGAGCCTTCAGTGCACTACACAAGATCTGTGAGGATTGTTCGGATCAGCTGGACTCTGATGCTCTCAATAGACCACTGAATATTCTCATACCTAAATTTCTCCAGTTCTTCAGCCACCAGAGTCCCAGTATCAGGTTAGTAGCTGTGTGTGTGCTACTTACTGCCAGATGCCATCAGCAACAGGTGGCCCCCTGGACATCAATCTCTCTCTGCAGGTCCCATGCTATTGGCTGTGTAAACCAATTTATCATCAACCAACCTCCAGCCCTTGTTATGAATATCCTTCCCTTCATTCAGGTCAGTCATGCATCCTCCTAGCCTCGTACCCAGGCCACACCCCCCCGAAAGAGTGGCCTGGTATCCACTGTTCGCGCATGCGCGAACAAATTGCTAAATGTACGGAAAACGGTCAGTAAAAGTATCCGTAAACGATATTAGTCACATGGCGAGGAGTAGTACGGAAGCAGTATACGTATATAGTAAGCGGAGGACTAGAAATCAACCTTGATTCTGACTTTCTGCAACTAAAATGGCTCTCTAACCAGTCTAGAATGGTAAAAGAACCTGTAATTTTCTATCCACTATGATTATGGTAGCTATCTTACCACAGAAATTCGGAAGCGCCTCTCTCCTGGCAGTGACTGTGAGCTACTTGATATTCAATCGCGGATGTGGCCTTATAGGCTTTTCAGTGGCAAACGGGATTGAAGATTCGAACTACTGATCACTTTCTAAGCATCTACCTTATGGAAAACCATCGCGGCAGGCTTGAAAGCCTCCTGCCTTCACTTACAACTTCGTGACACGGAAACATTTGCGTATCCGTAAGCGAACGTGACGTAATCATACGCGGACGCAATACGGAAATATCATAAATTCTTAGAATTCTGAGAAATTAAGCGCATGCGCAAACAGTGGATACCAGGCCACTCTTTCGGGGGGTGTGGCCTGGGTACGAGGCTAGCATCCTCCCACTCATGCCTCTGTCCCTCACCCATCCTTCCCCTTTCCCTCTATAGGGGTTGTTTGCTGTGGCTGGAGATAATGACATTGAAGTTCGAAAGAATGTCTGTCGAGCTCTGGTGATGCTACTGGAGGTGCGCTCCAGTGACCTTCTTCCACACATGCACTCAATCATTGAGGTAGGCAGATGACATTGCCAGGAAGCTCGTGGACTTGTAAGGCTTCCTATTCCACATTACGTTGTGCTTACCAGGCTTCTCTCCCCCACAGTACATGTTGGTGCGGACACAGGATGCCAATGAAGTTGTGGCACTGGAGGCTTGTGAGTTTTGGCTTACACTGGCTGAGCAGTCTATGTGCTTGGAGGCCTTGGCACCCTACCTCGACAGGTAGGTCATGGCACTAGAGCACTGTGGGACCTATGCTCAGAGATGGAAGTGCCTGCACACCTTGAGACAGTATCTAATGCAGAGTGCATTAGATACAGGGTCTGAGCCATTCCAAGGCTGGTGTGCACCAGGGCAGGGTGCAGGCCAGGACAGGTTGTAGGGCAGTGTGCACTAGGACAGGGTGCAGGCCAGGACAGGTTGTAGGGCAGTGTGCACTAGGACAGGGTGCAGACCAGTGTGCATTGCATCAGTAACTGAATGGAATGCTACATACCAGAATAATAGGTCCATCAGTTGGCCATTAGCTGGCTATTGAGCTGGGCTTTTGTGTGTTGCAGTGGAGACATGATGAGCCTTTCAGCCTTGACTGAACAGTGGAAGTGTAGCGTTTATACTCTGATCTCCACTACACTAGCCATGCATGACAGCTGGCCGGTGTAATCAGCCGTCCAGCTGTAACAGGGATTTTAATTGATTTTCTACAGGCTCATACCGGTGTTACTAAGTGGTATGAAGTACTCTGAGATCGACATCATAATACTGAAGGTGGGTTACATGTCACTACCCTAAGTTGTACGTGTGAGCATTAATTAAAGTTCACCTGCAGGCAGATATTGAGGATGATGAAAATGTTCCAGACAAAGACTCTGACATCCGCCCCCGGTTCCACAAGCCCAAGACACATGTGGCAGAGGGCCAGGAGGGCATGGGGGAGGGGGACAGCGACAGCGACAGTGATGATGACGACCTGAAGAAGGAGGCTCTTTCTGACTGGAACCTCCGCAAGTGCTCTGCTGCAGCCCTGGATGTGCTCTCAAATGTCTTCCATGGCTCCTTGTTGCCAGTGCTGCTGCCTCTGCTGAAGCAGAACCTCTTCTCACACAACTGGCTGGTGAAGGTGAAGGCTACAGCTGCCTGACACCGATCAATCCTAGACTCTCATGCTCCACCCTCTCCCCAATAGGAGTCATCCATCCTCGCCCTGGGGGCAGTATCTGAAGGCTGCATGGAGGGAATGGTCCCTCATCTCGCAGAACTCATCCCATACCTCATCGAATCTTTGGCAGACAACAAGGCCCTTGTCCGCTCCATCACCTGCTGGACTCTCAGTCGCTACGCTCACTGGCTGGTAGGCCAGTCACATGACCTCTACCTGAAGAGGCTCATGAGTGAGGTAGGTTGTTCTCCGGCCACTGGAGTCTACCCTTAGTCCTGACACCTGGATCCTGTCAGCTACTTCACTGTGGCCCTTGCCATCTGTTTGTACCGCATAGCTGCTAAAACGGATATTAGACCCGAACAAGAGAGTGCAGGAGGCAGCCTGCAGGTGAGCTCACCTCTGGAGTGTTCCTTCCGATTGCCCCTCATCATGCCACCCTTCCCTTGGCCCTCCCCCCAGTGCTTTTGCCACTCTGGAGGAGGAAGCATGCACTGAGCTGGTACCTTACCTGGCAGACATCCTGCAAGTGCTCATGACAGCCTTCAAGAAGTATCAGGCAAAGAACTTGCTCATCCTCTATGATGCCATTGGAACCCTCGCGGACTCAGTTGGGAACCACCTCAACAAGCTAGTAAGTCCGTGACCACAGGGCAATCAGTGAGTCAGTGAGTCGGTGCTGTGTGCCCCACCCCTCCCAGGACCACATCGAGCTGCTGATGCCACCGCTGATCCAGAAGTGGAATGTTCTTAAGGATGAAGACAAGGACCTGTTTCCTCTGCTGGAGGTTAGGCTTCACTGCATAGAGACAACTCTATCAACTGTTGATAAACATTTTGTGTCCTGCAGTGCTTGTCGTCGGTGGCTACGGCTTTGCAGTCAGGCTTCTTGCCATACTGTGAGCCAGTGTTCCAGCGCTGTGTCTCTCTAGTGGCCCAGACCCTGCACCAGACTCAGGTGACCTAACCCCTCCCCTCTCCCCACGTTCTGTGCTGTCACTACCGTTCCTCCCCTCCAGATTGCTCTGGCAAACCCTGAACACTTTATGACCCCAGATAAGGAGTTCATGATAGTGGCCCTAGACCTGCTCTCGGGGCTGGCGGAGGGCCTGCAGGGCCACATTGAGCAGCTGGTGGCGCAGTCCAACATCCTCAGCCTCCTCTTTCAGTGCATGCAGGACCCCATGCCGGAGGTACGGCAGAGCTCCTTTGCTCTCCTGGGAGACCTTACAAAGGCATGCTTCCAGCATGTAAAGCCATGTGTAGGTAAGTCTTGAGTGTTAGGTACATATACATGGAGCTGTGGTGCAAATGATGATGCTGGCTTCTCCACAGGTGACTTCATGTCTGTGTTGGGCCGCAACCTCAACCCCGGCTTCATCTCCGTGTGCAACAATGCCACATGGGCCATTGGAGAGCTCTCCCTACAGTTGGGGGCAGACATGAAGTCCTACTTGCAGCTGGTGCTGGCACAGCTAATTGAGAATATCAACCGGCCAGCCACACCCAAGACCTTGCTAGAGAACACGGCCATTACCATTGGCCGGCTGGGGCTGGTCTGTCCCTCGGAGGTTGCACCCTTCTTGCCCCAGTTCATCCCCATGTGGTGTAACACACTGCGCAACATTCGTGACAATGAAGAGAAAGACTCGGCCTTCAGGGGAGTGTGTGCCATGATCAGTGTGAACCCCTCTGGGGTGCTGGAACATTTCATGTTCTTCTGTGATGCGGTGGCCTCCTGGTCCAGTCCTAAGGACGACCTCCAGCAGACCTTCCACAAAGTGAGCCCTGCAAGAATGTCTAGTACCATTAGCTGGAACAAGCAGTTGTTTGGTGGACATAACTTTGCAGCAGTAGGTTAGGCCAAACTGCACTAGCTATGCACTGCCATTGTGAAATTAACCAACTCTGCTTTTAAATTAGTAACTCCTTAGCAGCCACAACTTGTAGCAGTAGGAGCCATGAATTTGATGTAGCATTTTTGTGCTAGTAGACTATATATAGTCAGTTGCTTGGCAACTGTAATGTTTGCGTATATGCATGTGTGGTGTATGAAGTGGTGACATTGTCTTTGTAGACATGTAAGAACTAGGCATAACTGTTTGCTGCCAAGCTCTGGGGAGCTAGTCTCAATATACACCACCTGCAGATCCTCCACGGGTTCAAGAATGAAGTTGGGGAGCAGAACTGGCGGGCATTTGCGGAACAGTTTCCTCCTGCCCTCAAAGAGAAGCTCGCCACTACATATCATGTGTGAACCCTCAGGTGAGCCTACCGGAGGATGGGATGTGGGCAAGTCTCATGGAGTTTCAGTCCTCAGCGGCGTGTTTCCTCTATCCCTCCCTCTACAGATTGCCGGGTCTAGGACTCTCGTCCCTCAGTGTGATTCTGCATGTCTCACTAGCCTTTATTCTAGGTCAGGGCAGGGAAAGGCACCATATGCCATTTTCTTTTGATTTTGTTTTCCTGCAGAGGCACACATTATTTTGGAGGGATAGTTGCACTGGAGCCAGTGCCCGCCTCGCTAGGACTGCTTTCTCTAGGCTCTTTTCAATTTTATTTTGATGACTGCTTGCAGGCCTAGGCACTTAACTTTTTTGTTTTTGTTTGGTTTTTGTGCCTTTTGTTGTTGTCACTTGTGTATTCTGTTGACCCACCCCTGCTCTGTGTGTCTGTGTTGTACAGTTCGTATGGTACATGTGCATGTGTAGAAATGTGTCCAGTATGACTGCTATTTTGTACTCTGGCCCAAGGCAATAAATATTAATATCTGCAAATTCATCTTCCCTGTACATTTACTGTATGATTAGGCTTAAACTGTTACCCACCTGTGATACGTACAACTGTGTGCGTGCAATCTACCCATATGCATCACTGTAGTTGAAGGGCCATAGTGGACTAATCCAAAATCAAGTACTAGAAATTGCAAGAGTTGCATGTATAGTATCCCTATGAACAAATTTTAATGATCAAACTTCTGAATTTTTAGCAGCTCAGAAAGCACATTCTAAGAGTATCTCAAGTTAGGGGGGACAAGTTCAGTTAGGCTGATCTGATTCTGACGGTGAGCCCTAAACCATACGGTTTTAATATAGTATCTATGATATTTTACAGGCGTACATTTCACGTGCAAGCTCTGATCATAGATAATAAGTAGCAAAAAACTTAAAAAAATGTAAAGGGATGGAATTCCCAAAAAGCAACCAAACAAGGTAGGAATGATACCACAATACCCTTACGGATTGTCATCCCTTTATCTGTTTCATGGGCTTTCAGTACTGTGGGTGACTGGATGATAAATCCACTTTCCACCAGCACAGCCTGTAGTGCTATTGTCAACAGTTCACAGAGATCTACATGCATAGAACAATCATTTACAAGGCCATGAGGCTGTATATTTTTTACCGGGCTAGCCCCACCCCTGCGAGGCGAGGGGTGGGGCTAGCTCAGTAGCCAGGTTCATAGCGCTATCTGTAGCTACCTAACCTTTATCCCCAGTGCTTGTACTATAGCGGGACGCTCTAGCCAGCGGCGCGCTGTTGTGCGCTCATTCTAGGAACAATTCCATTTAACGCACATCACCGTTATGGGTTCCCCACATCTGACGGGAAGTCAAGGTGGCGCGTTCGGTTACAGCCGGGCTGGGGTCGGAACGTGGCCTCCCCAATAATCGGGTCGCGTGTTCGAGGCGCACGCGTACAATCTCCTACAGCCAATACGTCGGTAACTTTCTTCGGAACTCCGAAACTAAAAGGATGACTGGGTACGTTACAAGGCCTCCTGTGATTCCCAGCCATCGCCTATCCAGCGCTCCGGGTGTCTGACACTCCAGGAGGGATGGGAGGCTCCCTGGGCTTTTTTTTTCTTCTTCTTCTCAAGTTTCTTTTTTTTCTCCTCCAAGATACTTTTTTTTCTCCTTTTTTCCTACAAGTTAAGTTGTTCTCTTTATAGAAATGCCACAAAAATAAATTTTAATTTAAATTTTATAACATTTATAATTATTTTTTATAGATATGCTATTGGCTGCTAGGCTTTTCCCCCTCCAACTTACATTGTAATTTGTTTCTCTTTATATTATAGAAATGCCACAAATAGTCATCTATCTATCAGTACTAAGCCTGGGAAGAATTATTTGACCGACCAGGAGCTAATATAAGGCTTCTTTTTTCTTCTCTAAGTTAACTTGTTTCTCTGTATAGAAATACCACAAATAGCCATCTATCTATCACTACTAAGCCTGGGGAGAATTTTTTCAAGTCTGACAGGCTGATGGCTACTGAATTATTCAGTACCAACAGCCAAGTTATTAGGAAATACACACTTGCAGTATAAGCCCTTGTAGTGGGTTTGATGAGCTCATGCTACGTCTATCCTTACATACACATGCAGGGACTGAATGGAGATGCAGATTGGGATAAGTTGTATGTCCTGTATCCTAACTCTCAGCCAAGAAATAAAACCTCAAATCCAGGCCATTCAGAGCAATTTTTAGTACTTCATTTTGGGTTAGTCCACTATGGTTCTGACCCCTTCAATTACATGCATTTTAGAAATTTTCTTAATAATATTTGTGCTAGAGCAAAGGAAACCACAAATTTTATGATATGATCATGATAAAGAGAATTACAGTTCACAGACACTGTACAATCGATATACAGTACATACAGTATTTACTACAGACACAAATGACTGATCAATATGACTGAGATGTCATGATGCCTCACGGGGGGTCTGGGCAGCAATAAAAAATAATTGGGGGATAAAACAGTAGAGAACATAATGCTAGGCACACACAGACAGACACGAGGCAGTGGCTCTCTCAAGTCTTGAGGTGCTACAGAGCAAGAGGGAAGCCTACACTGCATGTTGCCCGCTACTGCATGACTGGTAAGAGAGTAGCGGCAGTACCTTCACTTTTCCCTGTACTTTCCTTGGTAGCTTCTCCTGGATGGAGTAGATCTGGTCGTCACCAGCCTGCACTACTGGCCCATCATCACAGTGTACCTGGAGGAGAACGGTGATGGCCCTGAACGAGATCATTGCTCTTGGCTGTCAGGCAAAGGGCTTACAGTGTAGGTGGGCAGCTTGTGATGGCCCACAAACCTGGCAGCATACACCTCCCCATCACTCCAGCGGACCTTGATGCTAGTGCCTACAGGTGGAGGGCCTGCACTGGCTTTATGTTCCTGTAATGGGAGACAGTGTAATCTGGAAAGGCCCACAGCATCACAGCTTGGGGGTGTTGAGTTGTAGCTCACCAGCAGATCAGAGGGGGGAAGGTTGGTACACACAGAGCCATCATCAAAAGCCACCTCATAGAATGGTAGGTCCTCCACCTTTTCCACACACCCTCCCACATAACTGCACAGAGAACACAACACATTGTGACCATGCCTGCTCCCAGCCCATACCCAGTGTGGGTGTGGCCAGCTAGTCTCTCACCTGGCTCCTCTTTGCAGGTAGACCCTCTCGCCCTCCTCAATGAGCAGACGCTGCTCCTCAGCCTGGTAATCAAAAGAGAAACACTTGGTAGTAATGGGCTGCAGATAGAACAAAACACATCATTGCAACTCACTGCAGAGCTGTGTTTGTGGCAGACAAAGCCAGAATTAGTGTCTGTTGTTTCAGTGACCAGCCCACGGTACTGGGCACAGGTCACATGGAAGGAGGTGTAGCAGCGCGGCCGGACACACTGCACACACACACCGTGCCCTCGTGTGGTTGCCGTGGTAACACTCTGGCAATACATACATCGCTGAGGGAGGGGGGAAGCAGTGAAGACCGCACGTCACAAGAACTGGTAACTGTTTCCTCACCAGCCTCTTTCTTGCACGTGTGAGATTGTCTGTGACGACTGGCTCCTTCTTGGCTGTTTCTCCCAGTATAACTTCAGGAATGGTAACAGCACACACCAGGTGGGCCCACCGACCGCCGGTAGTGGGCTTCAGTGCCCCGCCCCGCAGCACACACAGGCAGCACTCCTAACAGGTGGGGCATGGTGAAAGCCATGCATGGGCTACACAGTGTGTTAGGAGCTCACGGCATTTGAAGTGTCCCCCTCACATCTCCTACACAGCCAGGTGCCACCTACATACTCTGAGGAGAGCACCCCATAGCAGGCTATGGGAGGGTACCTGAGGTCAGACTCACAGCCTTCAAAAATAGATCTCCAACTCACATCGGTGCACAGAGATGTTACAGGACTGGCAGGTGAGGAGGGTGGGGTCATCCTCATCCTCCTCTACTGGGACGCTGTCGCCACCATTGTCTTGGAGCCGGAGGGACTCAGGCAGCTGAATGAGGGCTCTCTTCACCATAACCTATGTACAGTGGGTGGAAACAGCTCTGCAAACATGCATGTATGTGCCCAGTAAATCTAAAGCAAACACACCTTCAGGGAACGAGTCCTCTTCGGCCGCACTGTCTTCTTATGCGAGGGGGACTGCTGCAGCTGCTGGTGAAGTTGATGTAGGGAGGTGGGGTCAAAGCTGTGGAAGGGGCTGGGGCTATCAAAAAGGGAGCAGATGCAGCAGCGTGTGCCCCCAGCGGCCATGAGCTGGTTGAAAGCACTCTCCAGGGTGAGATCTCGTGGCTGGCTCTGCCATAAGCCTGAGAAACTCTTGGTCCAATCCTAGAAGGATACAGCATGCAAGGTGAACTACTGCTTGCTCTTCCCTGGTCACATTTCAACAGCCTGTGATTACATGTACCTCTTGGACTGGTTCTGCAGTACGCATTCTTTTGGCGACCACAGGCTCCTCAATGGGAAGGATGGGACCTTGGCTGACCCTCTTACGCCCGCTCATTGGCCTGCAAGGGGAAACCAGCTAGCAGTGAGCCACTCAAGCATGCAAGTACAACTCACACTTCAGTAGGAGGTGTGGCTGCCTTGTTACTGGTTTCCTTGGTGTTGTCCTTGCTCTGGGAGGCACTCAGCTCCGACTGCACGAAGGGGCAAGCTTAGCATGCATGGGGAAGCTTCCAAAACACACAATTTAAACATGCACACACTTGAAACTTCTCTGCAAAGAGATCCATGTTGATGCGAACATTGTCCTTATGGCAGTGGCATTGTGAAGCTTTCTTCCCAAATTCAATCCAGCGGACAGAAGCAAAGTTGGTGGACTCTGCACAGTTGAGGCCAGTGTTGAAGCCAGCATGGTAGCCATAGGGAAAGGTGATAATGAAGTGACCAGCCTCCTGGAGCACCTGGGGGGAAGGAGGGGACAGGTTAGGAAAGGGGGAGGGGCAAGGGGCAGCTAGGGTTCTGACTTTGTTGAATGGGATGGAATACTGCTTAAGCATGGAAGGAGAAATCATGGTCATCTTGTGTCGAAGGAAGCTCGGACACTCCTCAAAGCACTCGGGGAAGAAGCCTACAGAATGCAGCAGTATCAAACAACAGCTTCCACAGGAAAAAGGGTGACTCCTACCTTTAGCCAGCCTTTCCAGACGAGCACCATGCTCTGGGGGAATGGCATACCTACGTAGGAGAGAGAGAGAGAGAGAGAGAGAGAGAGAATGAACCAGTATGGAGCTGGGACTTATCATAATATTTATTCTTGTGCCACTGACCAGGCTTTGGGAGCTCCAAAGTGTAGGTAGTTGATGCTGTAGAGGTCCATGTCCTCGGTATGCCAGGCAAAGGAGGTCTTCCACATGCCGAAGTAGAGGTAGGCGGTGTTGACTCCTGGGATGCGCACCCCGTAGTCATCCACCACTGTGTCCAGGATGGTATTGAGGTGGTTGATGTTCCACTCCTCCACGCTAGGGTGGGTAAGGCTTCCAGGGATGTCCGCCCCATACAGCGGCTGGTTGAACGTCACATTCTTCCAGTACTTTCGCTCAAGCTCATCAAAGTCCTTTGCCTTGGGTGGCTTGTATCTGTGGAGAAGGAATCTTTCACATTACATGCCCCATGGAATGGAACTCCCAGCTGTGATCATACCTATCACTGTTGGCCATCTCACTGAACTCCGAAAATGTAAGGCACTTTTTTTGAATGTTATAGAGCTGGTAGACACCCTGCTGGCCTGTTACAAACTGGGAGATAGGGGTCTCAATACGGAAGTCATTGATGCCATCGTAGGACTTGCATGGCTTCCAATCCTTGGGAGGAATCACCTGTGTCACACAGTAAAGGATGTGTTTGGCCAGGGTCTGGCAAGACTAATATTGCTATACTCTACATGTCCCAGGTAGACTACAACGATTTCTTATGACACTGTCATACTACATAATATTATACAGGGCTAGTATATGGCAGTCGCTATGGGTCTGCCCCTAGTGATCAATGAGTTGACATTTGCAACGTTCGTACTTGGACTGTTGTCTTTTATACGCAGCTAAAAATAATTTCACATACACACACGCCGAGGCAGCCACATGCCTAACCTTGGCCACTCCACACCGCTGCGCTCCCTGCTGCTCCATGTACTCTATGAACTTAGGAAAGTCACGGAACTCGTCCATGGTCGGCATGAAGCACATGACGCCACCGTCCTCCCACTTCCAGGCCATCTTTTAAACAATACACGCAGTAGATACTCGTGCAAAAAGTGATAGTTTCGCAACCACACAGCCGCTCCAGCCTAGCTACCCCACCGGCCTAGTCTACATGTAGTGTAGTCAGTCGTCGTAAATTACGTACTACGTAACAATGAGGTCATTAAAATAAATATATTCATAACTTCACAGTAGTTTGATTGGCGAGTGCATGTATGGTGTCCTCTGGAGACAGGGCTGAGCTAAAGTAGTAAAACTGCATGAAAGAGACATTAGTGAATTATTATCATGTACATCATAGAGTGACGAAGAATGTACCTTGAAACCTACAGCCAGTCCAACATGCATGATAAACACCAGTGTAAGCACTACCATAGTCAGCTGGAAGGTGCAAAGGGTTACGCTCAGAACAGAAGTCAGCAATAATGGCACCAGAGCTTAACCTTTTTGCTGTCAGCCTTTAGTGGTGTCCAGAGTGCCAGGACTAGCACAATACCTGCAGGGTGGCACACACACATTAATTGATGTACTATTGTTGCAAGCCAGCCAGTATTCTGGCCGGGCTCACACGACTGTTGTGAGGGCCCCCACCTGAGAGTCCTGCCCCCACACACAACAGCAGCCACCGCAACACCTCACTATCAATCACCCAGAGCACCTGTAGCAAAGCAGTCAGTGCATGGGAGGGATCAGTGGGAGGAGTCAAGAGTGGTGGTACACGACTACAAGTACACTCACAGTAATGGGAATGAATATGGCAATGCAGTAGCCATAGATGGAAAGTAGCTCCAGCAGTGTGTAGCGATTCCTGCTTCCCCTCCACCACAGCAGTGCCCATAGCAACAGTGGCACCAACCAGGTGTAGGCATACACAGCTGAGCCGAGGAGAGTCACCTCGTGAAAGTGAAACTCCCAGCCTTTGCCCTCACTGTGGGGGGAAATACACATGTACCGGCTGACCTTCCTTTACTCATCTGAACATCCTAGTGATGTTCAGCTTGCTCACCTGAACATCCTAGTGATGTTCAGCTTGCTCACCTGAACATCCCTAGTGATGTTCAGCTTGCTCACCTGAACATCCCTAGTGATGTTCAGCTTGCTCACCTGAACATCCCTAGTGATGTTCAGCTTGCTCACCTGAACATCCCTAGTGATGTTCAGCTTGCTCACCTGAACATCCCTAGTGATGTTCAGCTAGCTCACCTGAACATCCCTAGTGATGTTCAGCTAGCTCACCTGAACATCCCTAGTGATGTTCAGCTTGCTCACCTGAACATCCCTAGTGATGTTCAGCTCACCTGAACATCCTAGTGATGTTCAGCTTGCTCACCTGAACATCCTAGTGATGTTCAGCTAGCTCACCTGAACATCCCTAGTGATGTTCAGCTTGCTCACCTGAACATCCCTAGTGATGTTCAGCTTGCTCACCTGAACATCCCTAGTGATGTTCAGCTTCCCTAGTGATGTTCAGCTTGCTCACCTGAACATCCCTAGTGATGTTCAGCTAGCTCACCTGAACATCCCTAGTGATGTTCAGCTTGCTCACCTGAACATCCTAGTGATGTTCAGCTTGCTCACCTGAACATCCCTAGTGATGTTCAGCTTGCTCACCTGAACATCACTAGTGATGTTCAGCTAGCTCACCTGAACATCCCTAGTGATGTTCAGCTTGCTCACCTGAACATCCCTAGTGATGTTCAGCTTGCTCACCTGAACATCCTAGTGATGTTCAGCTAGCTCACCTGAACATCCCTAGTGATGTTCAGCTTGCTCACCTGAACATCCCTAGTGATGTTCAGCTTGCTCACCTGAACATCCCTAGTGATGTTCAGCTTGCTCACCTGAACATCCCTAGTGATGTTCAGCTTGCTCACATGAACATCCCTAGTGATGTTCAGCTAGCTCACCTGAACATCCCTAGTGATGTTCAGCTTGCTCACCTGAACATCCCTAGTGATGTTCAGCTTGCTCACCTGAACATCCCTAGTGATGTTCAGCTTGCTCACCTGAACATCCCTAGTGATGTTCAGCTTGCTCACGTGCACACCACATTTGTCCCTTAAAATCTAGTGATGTTGAGCCTAAACATTCAGCCGTTCCCTCACTCTCTCACCTAAACACCCTTGTAATATTGCCGCTGATCGCAATGGTGAAGATCAGGGTCATGCACAGCCAAAATGGGCCGTAAAGGTCAGGGTTTGGCCTTAGAACTTGAATTAGGCTTTGCCGCAAAGGTAGCATGCCTGCCAGCACTCGGCGGGCCACCTGGAGGAGTGTCCCAGACAGCGAGGTGCAGTAAACACGAGTAATGAGCAAGAATAATTTATGATCGCAATGCACACTCACCTGTGCGCTGGAGACATCAAAGAATCCTTGGTAGTAGTCAAGCATAAGCAAGCTGACCCAGGAGTGGCTTTGAATCTTGGAACTGCTCTTTTCTGCTGGATCCAACAGCTGAAGGTGGGGTACTCACCTCAAGGCTACATGCTATACACAGCCTAGAACTACTGTAGCTCAGTATAGGTAGGCAGCATACCTCATCTTGGTCACTTCCATGGCTTGAATCATCTGTGAGTACAAAAGTGGCAATGATGTGAAGTGAATATTCGGCTAGTATTAGGTACATAGATATTTGAAGTCTTTGGCGACATAGAATTATTTTCAGCAGTGATGTCTATTCTTTCGTTACGTGACAGTAGAGATTAAACAGTACTTATTTAGGGTAACAGTAATAGTATATGGGTGCATATATATAATTCTCTTTGGTGTCTCTAATGGCCAGTTAGTTGTGCAGGGCAATCCATTAAAGCTGGTGCCTACCTGGGTGAATGCCCTCACTGGCGATGGCGCCCCCTTGTAGGGAGGGGTCCAGGGAGTGAAAGTCTGGGACAGGAGAAGACAAAAAACTGAGCAGCAGACACCTACAGGGCAGAAGAAGGCCTACCTTCAAACTGGAGCTCAGATGGGTGGATGGCGACACTCTAACGGAAGAAGAATCAGATCACAAGAATTAGTAGTAATATAGGCTGTGATGGACTGTCTGTATCGGAACCCTTTCAGAAAAGTTGGCGTCTACTTGCCAAGAATCTCAGCTAGAGGAAATACCATTCCTCAAGATGATCGGTGACTCTCACTACATACACCCCATGAAGATCATGACAAGTGACGACCCTTCTAGGGTACGGGCACACACACATACCTACACACACTTCTGAAGTAATTGACAACTGCTCCTTGGAAATACTGTATGCATGTACCAGTACATGTCCGCATCCCAGTCCTCGCCCCACGAAACCCTAAAAGCCCTGATAGAAAGCCTAAACTCTAGCTACAATGCTATGTGCTTATCCTACCTCATTGAGATCAATGACAACGTGCTTTTCTTCCTTCAGGCTCATCTTTAATACTGTACCCTGATTTGGACCCTGGACCCCGTTATTCCAATTGATGCCTATCCAGGTGCTTCGAATTAGAGTCCATTCCGTTCCATCTGTATGACTCAGCAACTGCATGACTTCGCAGATAATGATCATGACGAAGCTGGCCGTCCTGCCTCATCATGAGCGATGGATTGATCGTGGTTCTGAGGTATTATTACCCTGGCAAACCTATGGACTAATCTTTGATTGCCGGTGTCTCGTATAGTTTCATCTGAATAGTCAAATACTAAGTTTCCATGGACATGGCAATTTGCACGGACGAGTCAGTGGTGGAAGAATTACTAGGTGTGATCTTGAATGATGTGTGCAGTAGGACACACTGGGACATTGCAACCAGAAGACAGTACCGTGGTAGTGGGGACCAGCCTGGGATGAAAGGTTCGGGTCCTCATTTCGATATTTGTACTGTGCTGCGGACAGTTCAAGCTCCACGAGTGCTTGCCAACTATTGTATAAAGGATGGGCATGCTGAAGTGCTGCAACTGGCGTGTGCAGAACAGCAAGCATCAGGTCTGTCCCATCTTTAGCAAGTTTGGAACCTTGCGATAGCCCAGTGTATTTTTTCCTCACTCCCCTCGTATACATCCCTCTGTTACCATTGGGGGGGGGGGGGGGTTAGGGTGTTTTACTTTAAGGCATGTATGATTTTACTAACTGTAGGGTATTGTGGCCACTATGCTCTTCATTTCACTCTGTGCTGCCTGGAGGCCTGTGCTGCGATGAACATCCGGGATGTGGTAGGATACTTGCAAGAAACAAGTTCTGTTGCTTCATTTTGGAGGAGGTACATACACAACTATATAGCATTTCATTAGGAATGGTGACATTAAGGAAAGTAGCTGTAGTAACAATTTTCAAGGGGAGGGTGCACAAAATTCTAGTGGGGAGTAGGCCTCGCTACACTGGGACTTTTGCTGCTAGTGTTCTTGTGTATTGGTCTCAGAGTCAGGTCTGTACTGCAGGTATTGGCTATCAGTGGAGCAGCTGTTAGCCCATGTGCAGGACGGCACCCAGTGGTGGCCATGGACCAGGGAACATGTGCTCACTGGAGACATGGAGCGCTCCTACCTCTCCCACCTCTTGGAGGCAGACCCGCACACTAGAGCCCTGCAACGACATAGCAACATCTTTGTGCTACATGTATGTAGGTGAATCTTGGCTTATAGTATTGACAACTAATACGTATTATAGTACTATCTATCTCTTCTCTAGTATGCATACGGCTGTATTCTGAACTCAAAAACCGAAGTCTGTAAGATGCAGTGCTACATTGATGCCTTCAAAGCCGCACCGCCACCGGCCAGCCAGGTCTTCATCCTAGGAGTCACCAACCACTGGGTTACTCTGCTGGCATACAAGACGTCAGGGGATAGTTGTGTAAAGACTGCTGTTGAGTGTGAGGCAATCATAGCTGACAGAGACAGTAGTAAGCAAGTGGAACGTATGGCCAGGCTTAAAATATTTAAGGAGAAGATTGGTCTGCTCTACCTGGACTCCAACAATGTACCCGTACTAACTGCCTCCAATACAGATATCCTGCAGATCATGTCAAAGAAGGAAGCAGATTCAGTGAAAAGGAAGGGTCGTGGTTGGTCAGAGTGGAAGCGTGGTGTCATATTCCAGGCCTTTGTAGATCAGCGTGAGGTGGTGAGAATGTTGTCACGCTGCCTGTGTGGACAGTCTGACCTGCGAACAGAACTATTGGAGGCTTCCTGGGCTCAAGTACTGGATAGCTATGAGCAGCACGTTTCTGTTGGGTCAAGAGAAGACCCAGGGCTTGGGCCAGCACTGCTGCTACAGTGGCTTGAGGTGCAGTACCGCCCACAGTCCCTCTGCAAGCACCAACTAGCCCTGTTACGTAGTCTGGGGGTGGACCTCCTTGGAATAAGAGGCAGGGAGCGACTGCAACAGTGGGTGCAGCAGTGTCAACAACAACTGGAAGTCTGTGGTACAGGAATTGACATCTTACAAGCCTTTAGGGCTCTTTTGAAGCAGCTGGAACTGCTCGGACTGAGACCAGAACTGTAACACACTGTATATATAGTATACATGTACACAATGTTATAAATAGCTGTTGCAGTTCATACTTTTATAAAACGGTGTTCCACCTCTAAAATACTCACTGGTTGCTGAGCTTTCTCATCATACTCTGTCCATTCCTAAAGAAAGGGAGGGCCGGGAAACCTGTAGAGTATGCTCAAGTACTACAGATTGGCCATGGGGTACATGTACATACCTTTTCAGTGAGGTTGATATCCGAGAAGGCTGTCCCACTACTATCCCCAACAGCACAGAAGCCCATCTATAATGGAGAGCATATTTATAGCAGTTACCCTTTGCCTCGTTCCCCCTTAGGTAGTAGTGAAATGGGGCCTGGGGTGTGTACGGTGGAGACTGGGAATGAAACAATGTAACCCTCATTCCCCCTTAGGTAGTAGTGAAATGGGGTCTGGGGTGTGTACGGTGGAGACTGGGAATGAAACAATGTAACCCTCATTCCCCCTTAGGTAGTAGTGCAATGGGGTCTGGGGTGTGTACGGTGGAGACTGGGAATGAAACAATGTAACCCTCATTCCCCCTTAGGTAGTAGTGAAATGGGGTCTGGGGTGTGTACGGTGGAGACTGGGAATGAAACAATGTAATACGAGAGCTCTAGAACTCTCTGGACATGCTGCAGTGACTCACACGTGGCTCAAAGTCAACTGGTTCCAGGCCCCTGCACTCAAACACGACCACAGTCTTAAACTGGCCACTATCAGCCGACTGAAAGTAGAGAGAAAATAATCTCTATACTCTACTGATACATGTCCACTTCTCGTGTGTGGGGCAGAGAGAGCCTACTAATATAACATACCGGATGGGTAGCTGTCCAATATCACTACTGGATATTGGACAGCTCACCTTATAGCAAATACTGCACAGTGGTACTGTGAGTGTACAGTAAATGTCATCATCGGCTTCCGCACTGCTATTTACAGACACAGATAAAAATAGGGACATAAATGCTTGTTCTGATAATCATTAAAATTGCTACTAGCCTCAGTAAGTATGAATGCAACAGGCACTTACAGTGTAAGCCGAGACAGTGTCCTCTAGAATGTCTGCAAGTATGAAAGAATTATATAAAAACTCAGGGTTGTAAAGTGGCCATATATTCTCTAGTAGCACACTGGAGCGACTTTAAACAATGCAAGCTGAGTTGAAGGCCTGGGAACAACGCTATGTTGCGTCCAAAGCAAGGGGTGTGTCTTTCCGGATTCCCTGATGGATGTTTCAAGAAATATCACGGCCTCATTTTAGTCAGGCCTGTCACGGCAAAAATGGACCCCCCTAAATTGGTTCCCCCCGGAACAAATTTTTCAAAAAAATGGACCCCCCGGAACTTATTTTACTGTAAAATTTTGACCCCCTCTGAAACATTTGGACCCCCCTATACATCTGCCGGATCTTATTTTTTTCCAAAGAAATATGGACCCTCCATAATGTATACTACTAAATATGGACCCCTCCAAAACATTTGGACCCCCTCCTAGGTATCTGCTGGAAGTTATTTTCTCAAACAGATATGGACCCCCATAATACGTGTAGTATAATTTATAGAGCCATGACCTGCATGGAGAGAAAGAAATCTGCCCACTTTTGTCGCAATGAAGAGCCAATGGCGGAACGTGTTGCTATCGAATTTTGGATACTGCTAAATTGGCTGCTATGGGAGACGGGCTGTGCTGCTTGAAACTCTCATTTGCATCGCTCAATTATGCCATACATTTCTAGCGCTTGTATCTCTACAGAAGCTACACAAACTCTACTAACCTTGGAGCTGCAGTTAGCAAGAAATCTTATATACCTCTGGCATACACTATTTAAATCTTGGGGCCCTTAGGAGATGGGCTGTGCTGCTTGAAACTCCACATTCGCATCGCTCGATTGCCGCCCATTTCTAGTGCTCGCATCTCTACTTGTACAGAGGCTCTGACACAAAGTCTAGACGAACCCTGGGAGCTGCAGTAAGCAAGAAAGGCAAAAATATCTTTTATACACCTCTTATATGCACTTTTTTTAACCGTGGGACCTTCGTGGAATGGCCAGCCAGCATATCTAAACTTTCGTGTGCAGGCCCTTGGGTAGGAACAAATTTTTCAGGGGGGGTCCAAATATTTCAGAAAAATTAGTTCCGGGGGGAACCAATTTGAGGGGGGTCCAATTTAAACGTGACAGGCCCCATAGCAAACGACAACAGCTGAGTGGAGGCCTGGGAACGCTACACAACATGTACACTTCAATGATCTCATAATCGGATAATTTAGCAGGAGATAAGCAGATTCTACGACCACAGGTATAGAAAGATTAATTTGAGCTCCTTACCGAGTGAGTTGTTACGACCACACATCTTGCACTTGGTGACGAGGTTCGCAGTACCTCGACTGCCTTTCATTGCTACTCGCTCCTAAGGCAGAGCATAGCTGGTTAGTTGATTGACAGAAGTGAAAGAATTACAAACATGTCCATGCCAAATATACTTAAAACATACGCTTGCCTGGGAACAGCACTTGTCAACTCACAGCCACTGTGGCATAAATCCACTTCTGTGTTTGCTCACCACAGTTGGCACAGCGCAGCTGCAAACACACGCGACATCACACTGCATTCCAAACATAGCAAGCTATAGCAAGCGTTATATAGCATGGCACTTACCTTTAGGTACCAGCGAAAATCTTCACTTTCTGGTTGCAGATCTGTGACATTATCCAAGGACGCCTTCAGCTGTAAACTGATACGCTGTATGCAAAGAACCAATGGTATATTTTTAAACACTAATCTTAGGTAGCCACCCTCTACAGGCTTCCACGTAGGATTTTGCGCTGTGGGTGGGAAAGATGCTAAATGTGAAGTCATGCCATTAGTAACTATTGTGAATCAACCTTCAAAAGATCTTGGTATCACCCAAGCATATATGACCCAACATGGATGGAAAGTGTTAATTAATAGGTGTAAACTGTGAGTTTCCCATCCCTGTCATATAATAATTTGGGAAGAAAGTCTGACAGCGCTCTTCCAGTCTCGTACCCAGATTGCATGCATGGTAAGGCATGTAAGGGGAAGAAGTCTGGGCATGAGACAGCTAGTCTTTTAATTTTCCACAGCTGCAATGGGCATTGACTCTTCATAATTTTCCTATCTTGTGGATCGACTTACCACCATTTCTTATTTCCGTCGCAAAGGGGACGTGTAGCCTTGGGTTTAGGACGAGCCTTGCGTGTATGTTTGGGTTTGCCGTGGCATTGGTCAAAGGTCAAAGTTCATGTCGTGAACCACGTGGCCAAACCCTTCCCACCGCGGGGGCATGCTGTTGGAGAGTTGCCACTGGATAGGGAGCAGCTGGGTACTCCTCCTCCTGGCAGAAAATGGGCTAGGCTTTAGTCTCGCGTGGCAGGCAAGCGAGTACATGCTGCATGCTTAAAACTGTAGTTTGGTACATTGTTGTCTCTATCTACAACATGCTTTCAAGAATCAGCCTAGTCTCGCGCGCCAGACCCTCGCACCCCTGGAGTAGGGTCTGGTCTGCTTGCACTACAGTAGTTGTGCCTGCTGAATGCAATTAATGAGTAAAGTTGTGGCTGCTGAATGCGTAACGTTTACATAGCGTGGTCAAATAATTAAGTGTCATAACTGGATTGCTTTGTAGTAGCGCTGTATCGCAATCGCAGAAATTTTATTTTCTTAGCGGAAGTACCTAACGCATGACGTCGCGTAGCATTCAACGAATCTGATTGGCCCTGCCAAGATCTTGGCGTGGACACAACTGCTATATCGCAAACAGACCAGACCCTACTCCAGGGGTGCGAGGGTCTGGCGCGCGAGACTAGAATCAGCCATGGCTGCTACGGGGGAGTGCAGAGACAAGCTGTCGGTACGCGGTTAAACCTAGTACCTGGACAGTATAACTTTTCATATAAAAAATGTGCAAACAGCTAAGTAGTGATTACATGACACAAATATATCCCACATGCAGGTACCCTCGTTCCCAGGACTAGTCCCCCGCTCCGTGTGTGTTACCGTAATGCGAGCGAGCGAAGTGAGCGAGAGGAAAGCTACAGCAAGCGACAAAAGCTGGGTCGCCTGGAGGCCTGGGAACGAGGTTAGATGACTGTTGCTTTATGGGTAGAAGAGGGGAGTTGTTCTCTGTAATCAGTAACGCACTGGGTAATGGGCCTAATTTTCTGGGTAATGTGCCCTAATTAATTTTCTCTAGATATGCGCAGTGGTAATGCAAATTGCGAATGACGCTAAGCCACATAAATTCAGGAGTCTACGTTTGAGGGTGTGTCAGTGCCGTACTAAAGCGCAGCCAAAAATGCGGCATTTGATGAAAGTGTGTCTCAAAGCCAGCAAAATGTGTCAAATTAGCTTTTTTTGTGTCCCAACAGAGGCTTTTGTGGGACTTTAAACTGTTTTATTTAGATACCCGTAGTGATCTACTATTACTCTGTGTAGGTTCACGCTTGATAATTCCACTACCACCGAATTGTTCAAGACAGGAATTCTGGGCCCTTGGGCATTGGCCCCACCCCCCGTACATAGCACTGAGTCCCGGCTCTCCCCTTTGACCCATGGGAATGGGACCTGCCCACTGCGGCACCTGCATTAATACCCTATGTATACGGTCTAAGTTTCAACCCCATTAAAATAGCTCTAGTACAGGCAGGAACGCAGCTTTTACAATTTAGTCTTTTACTAAGCGTTCCCCAACCTATTGGCTATTTTCTCGTTAGTTTAACTTAATTGGCGGTTAACTTTAAGATAGTTATTTAAGCCGTTTTATTTAGATACCCGTAGTGATCTACTAATACTCTTGTGTAGGTTCACGCTTGATTTTTAGATGTAATTCCACTACCACCGAATTGTTCAAGACAGGAATTCTGGGCATTGGCCCCACCCCCCGGACATAGCACTGAATCCCAGCCCTCCCCTTCGACCCATGGGAATGGGACCTGCCCACTGCGGCACCTATGTATACGGTCTAAGTTTCAACCCCATTAAAAAAGCTCTAGTACAGGCAGGAACGCAGCTTTTACAATTTAGTCTTTTGCCAAGCATTCCCCAACCTATTGGCTATTTTCTCGTTAGTTTCACTTAATTGGCGGTTAACTCTAAGATAGTTATTTCCGCTGTTCTAGTTAGATATCTGTAGTAATGTACTATTACTCTGTGTAGGCTCACACTTGATTAAAATAGCTCTAGAAACATATACATGTAACTCTACTACCACTTGCCAATTCAAGAAAGGAATTCCGGGCCCTAGGAAGTAATCAGTATCGTGGCCCCACCCCCCAGACATAGCTCTGGGTCCCAGTCCGCCCCTCTGACTCATGGGAATGGGGCCTGCCCACTGTGGCACCTGCATTAATACCCTATCTATACAGTCTAAGTTTCAACCCCATTAAATTAGCTCTAGTACAGGCAGGAACGCAGCTTTTACAATTTAGTCTTTTGCCAAGCGTTTCCCAACCTATTGGCTATTTTCTCGTTAGTTTCACTGAATTGGCAATTAACTCTAAGATAGTTATTTCCGCTGTTCTAGTTAGATACCTGTAGTAATTTACTATTACTCTGTGTAGGCTCACACTTGATTAATTAGGGAGGGGTGGGTGGGTGGGTGGAGCCCAAGCAGCAGCTAAGGGTTGGCTTTACCTTAATTGGATCGGCTGGCTTCCCTGTCTGTCTATCTGTCTGTCTTTAGAGGCTTGACCGGGGACAGTGTTGCTACTAGAGTTGGGCCCCCAGTATTAATATTATTAAAGGCTCCAAACTCGGGCTCGAACTCCTCCAATCCCAATTCCAAGCGTTCGGAACTGGGTTCGAACTCCTCCAATCTCGATTCCAAGCGTCCGAATTTGGCTTAAGGGCTCGAACTCCTCCAATCCCGATTCCAAGCATCCGAACTTCGGCTCGAAATCCTCCAATCCCGATTTCAAGCGTTGGAACTTGGGCTCGAACTATTCTAAGCATCGGAACTTGGGCTCGAACTCCTCCAATCCCGATTCTAAGCGTCGGAACTTCGGCTGGACTCCTCCAATCCCGATTCCAAGCGTCCGAACTTGGCCTCGACCTTCTCCAATCCCGATTCCAAGCGTCCCAACTTGGGCCCGAACTCCTCCAATCCCGATTCCAATCGTCCCAACTGGGGCTCGTACTCCTCCAATCCCGATTCCAAGCATGGGAAATTGGTCTGGAACTCCTCCATTCCCGATTCCAAGTGTCGAACTAGGCTCGAACTCCTCCATTTCCGATTTCAAGCCACGGAACTTGGCTCGAACTCCTCCATTCCCGATTCCAAGCATCGAACTTGGCTCGAACTCCTCCATTTACCATTCCAAGTGTCCGAACTTGGCTCGAACTCCTCCATTCCCGATTCCAAGCGTCGAACTAGGCTCGAACTCCTCCATTCCCAATTCCAAGCAGCGGAACTTGGTTCGAAGTCCTCCATTCCCGATTCCAAGCGTCGAACTTGACTCGAACTCCTCCATTCCCGAATCCAAGCGTCCGAACTTGGCTCGAACACCTTCATTCCCGATTCCAAGTGTCGAACTTGGCTAAAACACCTCCATTTCCGATTCCAAGCGTCCATACCTGGCTCGAACTCCTCAGTTCCCGTTTCCAAGTGTCGAACTTGGCTCGAACTCCTCCATTCCCTATTCCAAGTGTCCGAACGAGGCTCGAACTCCTCCATTCACAATTCCAAGCAGCGGAACTTGGCTCGAACTCCTCCATTCCCAATTCCAAGCAGTGGAAGTTCGAACTCCTCCATTTCCGAATCCAAGCGTCGGAACTTGGTTCGAACACCGCAATTCCCGATTCCAAGCGTCGAAATTTGGCTCGAACTCATCCTTTTCCGATTCCCAGCGTCCGAACTTGACTCGAACTCCTCCATTCCCGATTGCAAGCGTCGAAATTTGGCTTGAACTCATCCATTTCCGATTGCAAGCGTCCGAACTTGGCTCGAACTCCTCCATTCCCGATTCCAAGCGTCGAACTTGGCTCGAACTCCTCCATATCCGAATCCAAGCGTTGGTTCTTGGCTAGAACTCTACAATTCCCGATTCCAAGCCTCGAACTTGGCTCGAACTCTTCCATTCCCGATTCCAAGCGTCGGAACTTGGCTCGAACTCTTCCATTTCTGATGCCAAGCCTCGAACTTGGCTCGAACACTTCCATTCCCGATTCCAAGCCTCGGAATTGGCTCGAACTCCTCCATTTCCGATTCCAAGCCTCGAACTTGGCTCGAACTCCTCCATTTCCGATTCCAAGGGTCGAAACTTGCCTCGAACTCCTCCATTTCCGATTCCAAGGGTCGGAACTTGCCTCGAAGTCCTCCATTTCCGATTCCAAGTCTCGAACTTGGCTCGAACTCCTCCATTCCCGATTGTAAGCGTCGGAACTTGGCTCCAACTCATCCATTCCCGATTCCAAGCGTCGGAACTTAGCTCCAACTCCTCCATTACCGATTCCAAGCTTCGAACTTGGCTCGAACTCCTCCATTCCCGATTCCAATCGTTGAAACTGGGCTCGAACTCCTCCATTCCCAATTCCAAGCAGCGAAACTTGGTTCGAACTCCTCCATTCCCGATTCCAAGCGTCTAACTTGACTCGAACTCCTCCATTCCCGATTCCAAGCGTCCGAACTTTGCTCGAACACCTCCATTCCCGATTCCAAGTGTCGAACTTGGCTAAAACACCTCCATTTCCGATTCCAAGCGTCCATACCTGGCTCAAACTCCTCAGTTCCCGTTTCCAAGTGTCGAACTTGGCTCGAACTCCTCCATTTCCGATTCCAAGTATCCGAACTTGGCTCGAACTCCTCCAATTCCGATTCCAAGCGTCCGAAGTTGGCTCGAACTCCTTCATTTCCAATTCCAAGCTTCGGAACTTGTATCAAACTCCACTATTCCCAATTCCAAGCAGGGAAACTTGGCTCGAACTCATCCACTTCCGATTCCAAGTGTCGAAACTTGTCTCGAACTTCTCCATTTCCGATTCCAAGTGTCAGAACTTGGCTCAAACTCCTGCATTCCCGATTCCAAGCATCGAACTAGGCTCGAACTCCTCCATTTCCGATTCCAAGCGTCCGAACTTGGCTCGAACTCCTCCATTCCCAATTCCAAGCCTCAGAACTTGGCTCGAACTCCTCCATTTCCGATTCCAAGCGTCCGAACTTGGCTCGAACTCCTCCATTCCCGATTCCAAGCGTTGAATTTGGCTCGAGCGCCTCCATTTCCGAATCCAAGCGTTTGGTCTTGGCTGGAACTCTATAATTCCCGATTCCAAGAATCGCAACTTGGCTCGAACTCCTCCATTTCCGATTTAAAGCGTCGAACTTGGCTCGAACTCCTCCATTCCCTATTCCAAGCGTCCGAACGAGGCTCGAACTCCTCCATTCACAATTCCAAGCAGCGAAACTTGACTCGAACTCCTCCATTCCCAATTCCAAGCCGTGGAAGCTCGAACTCCTCCATTTCCAAATCCAAGCGTCGGAACTTGGTTCGAACACCGCAATTCCTGATTCCAAGCGTCGAAATTTGGCTTGAACTCATCCTTTTCCGATTCCCAGCGTCCGAACTTGGCTCGAACTCCTCCATTCCCGATTCCAAGCGTCGAAATTTGGCTTGAACTCCTCCATTTCCGATTGCAAGCGTCCGAACTTGGCTCGAACTCCTCCATTCCCGATTCCAAGCATCGAACTTGGCTCGAACTCCTCCATATCCGAATCCAAGCGTTGGTTCTTGGCTAGAACTCTACAATTCCCAATTCCAAGCGTCGGAACTTGGCTCGAACTCCTCCATTTCCGATTCCAAGCGTCGAACCGGGCTCGAACTCCTCCATTCCCGATTCCAAGCGTCCGAACGAGGCTCGAACTCCTCCATTTCCGATTCCAAGCCTCAAACTTGGCTCGAACTCTTCCATTCCCGATTCCAAGCGTCGGAACTTTGCTCGAACTCCTCCATTTCCGATTACAAGCCTCGAACTTGGCTCGAACTCTTCCATTTCCGATTTCGAGCATCCGAACTTGTCTGGAACTCCTCCATTCCTTACTCAAAGAGTCGGAACTTTGCTCGAGCTCTTCCATTTGCGATTCCAAGCTTCGAACTCACCTCGAACTACTCTATTCCCGATTCAAAGATTCGGAACTTGGCTCGAACTCCTCCATTCCCGATTCCAAGCATCCAACTCGGCTCGAACTCTTCCATTCCCGATTCCAAGCGTCGGAACTTGGCTCGAACTCCTCCATTTCCGATTCCAATCCTCGAATTCGGCTCGAACTCTTCCATTCCTGATTCCAAGCGTCGGAACTTGGCTCGAACTCCTCCATTCCCGATTCCAAGCATCGAACTCTACTCGAACTCTTCCATTCCTGATTCCAAGCGTCGAAACTTGGCTCGAATTCCTCCATTTCCGATTACGAGCCTCGAACTTGGCTCGAACTCTTCCATTTCCGATTCCGAGCATCCGAACTTGGCTGGAACTCCTCCATTCCTTACTCAAAGAGTCGGAACTTTGCTCGACCTCTCCCGTTTGCGATTCCAAGCTTCGAACTCGGCTCGAACTCCTCTATTCCCGATTCAAAGAGTCGGAACTTAGCTCGAACTCCTCCATTTCCGATTACAAGCCTCGAACTTCGCTCGAACTCCTCCATTCCCGATTCCGAGCATCCGAACTTGGCTGGAACTCCTCCATTCCTTACTCAAAGAGTCGGAACTTTGCTCGAACTCTTCCATTTGCGATTCCAAGCGTCGAACTCAGCTCGAACTACTCTATTCCCTATTCAAAGAGTCGGAACTTGGCTCGAACTCCTCCATTTCCGATTCCAATCCTCGAACTCCGCTCGAACTCTTCCATTCCTGATTCCAAGCGTCGGAACTTGGGTCGAACTCCTCCATTTCCGATTACAATCTTCGAACTTGGCTCGAACTCCTCCATTTCCGATTCCAAGCCTCGAACTTGGATCAAACTCTTCCATTCCCGATTGCAAAGGTCGGAACTTGGCTCGAAGTCCTCCATTTCCCATTCCAAGTCTCGAACTTGGCTCGAACTCCTCCATTCCCGATTCCAAGCCTCGAACGAACTACTCTATTCCCTATTCAAAGAGTCGGAACTTGGCTCGAACTCCTCCATTTCCGATTCCAAGCCTCGAACTTGGCTCGAACTCCTCCATTCACGATTCCAAGCGTCGAACTTGGCTCGAACTCCTCCATTTCCGAATCCAAGCGTTGGTTCTTGACTAGAACTCTACAATTCCCGATTCCAAGCATCGGAACTTGGCTCGAACTCCTCCATTTCCGATTCCAAGCGTCGAACCGGGCTCGAACTCCTCCATTTCCGATTGCAAGCCTCAAACTTCGCTCGAACTCTTCCATTCCCGATTCCAAGCGTCAGAACTTGGCTCGAACTCCTCTATTTCCGATTACAAGCCTCGAACTTGGCTCGAACTCTTCCATTCCCGATTCCAAGCGTCGGAACTTGGCTGGAACTCTTCCATTTCCGATGCCAAGCCTCGAACTTGGCTCGAACACTTCCATTCCCGATTCCAAGAGTCGGAATTGGTTCGAACTCCTCCATTTCCGATTCCAAGCCTCGAACTTGGCTCGAACTCCTCCATTTCCGATTCCAAGCCTCGAACTTGGATTGAACTCTTCCATTCCCGATTCCAAGGGTCGGAACTTGCCTCGAAGTCCTCCATTTCCGATTCCAAGTCTCGAACTTGGCTCGAACTCCTCCATTCCCGATTCTAAGCGTCGGAACTTGACTCCAACTCATCCATTCCTGATTCCAAGCGTCGGAACTTAGCTCGAACTCTTCCATTACCGATTCCAAGCTTCGAACTTGGCTCGAACTCCTCCATTCCCGATTCTAAGCGTCGGAACTTGACTCCAACTCATCCATTCCTGATTCCAAGCGTCGGAACTTAGCTCGAACTCTTCCATTACCGATTCCAAGCTTCGAACTTGGCTCGAACTCCTCCATTCCCGATTCCAAGCGTAAGAATTTGAATTGAACTCCTCCATTCCTAATTCCAATGGTCGGAACTTAGCTCGAACTCCTCCATTACCGATTCCAAGTTTCGAACTTGGCTCGAACTCCTCCATTCCCGATTCCAAGCGTAAGAATTTGAATTGAACTCCTACATTTCCGATTCCAAGCCTCGAACTTAGCTCGATCTCCTCCATTCCCGATTCCAAGGGATGGAATTTGGCTTGAACACCTCCATTCCCGATTTCAAGCGTCTGAACTTGGCTCGAACTCTTCCATTTCCGATTCCAAACTTGGAACTTGGCACGAACTCCTCCATTTCCGATTCCAAACTTGGAACTTGGCACGAACTCCTCCATTCCCGATTCCAAGCCTAGAACTTTGCTCGAACTCCTCCATTTCCGATTCCAAGAATCAGAATTTGACTCGAACTCCTCCATTTCCGATTCCAAGCCTCGAACTTGGCTCGAACTCATCTATTCCCGATTCCAAAAATCCGAACTTGGCTCAAACTCATCCATTCCCGATTCCAAGTCTCGAACTTGGCTCGATCTCATCCGTTTCCGATTCCATGCCTCGAACTTTGCTCGAACTCCTCTATTCCCGATTCCAAGCCTAGAACTTTGCTCGAAATCCTCCATTCCCGATTCCAAGAATCAGAATTTGACTCGAACTCCTCCATTTCCGATTCCAAGCCTCGAACTTGTCTCGAACTGCTCAATTCCCGATTCCAAGCCTCGAACTTACCTCGAACTCTTGCAATCCCGATTCCAAGCGTCGGAACTTGGCTCAAACTCCTCCATTTCCGATTCCAAGCATCGAACTTGGCTCGAACTCCTCCTTTCGCGATTCCAAGCGTCGAACTTGGCTCGAAGTCCTCCATTCCCGATTCCAAGCATCGAACTTTGCTCGAATGCTTCCATTCCCGATTCCAAGCGACGGAACATGGCTCGAACTCCTCCATTTCCGATTCCAAACCTCGAACTTGGCTCGATCTACATTTCCAATTCCAAGTCTCCAACTTGGCTCGAACTCCTCCATTCCCGATTCCAAGCGTCGGAATTTGACTCGAACTCCTCCATTTCCGATTCCAAGCATCGAACTTGTCTCGAACTCCTCCATTCCCGATTCCAAGCGAAGGAACTTGCCTCAAACTCCTCAATTTCCGATTCCAAAACTCGAACTTGGGTCGAACTCCAATCCTAATTCCAAGAGTCGGAACCTGACTCGAACTCCTCCATTTCCGATTACAAGTTTCGAACTTGGCTCGAACTCCTCCATTTCCGACTCCAAGTGTGGGAACTTGACTCGAACTCCTCCATTTCCGATTCCAAGCCTCGAACTTGTCTCGAACTCATCTTAGAGTTAACCACCAGTTAAGTGAAACTGACGATAAAATAGCCAATAGGTTAGGGAACGCTTAGCAAAAGACTAAATTGTAAAAACTGCGTTGATTAAAATAGCTCTAGAAACATATACTCTACTACTACCTGCCAATTCAAGAAAGGAATTCCGGGCCCTTGGAAGTATCAGTATCATGGCCACACCACAAAGACAAAGCTCTGGTTCCCAGTTCGACCCTCCGACCTATGGGAATGGGGCATGCCCACTGCGGCACCTGCATTAATACCCTATCTATACAGTCTAAGTTTTAACCCAATTAAATTAGCTCTAGAACAGGTAGGAACGCAGTTATTGCAATTTAGTTTTTTGCCAAGCCTTCCTCAACCTATTGGCTATACTCTCGTTAGTTTCACTTAATTGGCGGTTAACTCTTAGATAGTTCTTTCCGCTGTTCTAGTTAGATACCTGTAGTAGTGGACTATTACTCTATGTAGGCTCAAACTTGATTAAAATAGCTCTAGAAACATATACTCTACTACCACCTTCCAATTCAAGAAAGGAATTCCGGGCCTAGGAAGTAATCTGTACCGTGGTACCACCCCTCAAAGACATAGCTCTGTGTCCTAGTCTGCCCCTCCGACCCATGGGAATGGGGCCTGCCCACTGTTGCACCCAATCCATACCATCTAAGTTTCAACCGTATTAAATTAGCTCTAGTACAGGCAGGAACGCAGTTTTTGCAATTTAGTCTTTTGCCAAGCGTTCCCTAACCTACTGGCTATTTTGTCGTCAGTTTCACTTAAATGGCGGTTAACTCTAAGATAGCTATTTCCGCTGTTCTAGTTAGATACCTGTATAAGTGTAATATTACTCTATGTAGGCTCACACTTGATTAAAATAGCTCTAGAAACATATACTCTTCTTCCACCTACTAATTCAAGAAAGGAATTCCTTGACCTAGGAAGTATCTGAATCATGGCCTCACCTCAAAGACATAGCTCTGGCTCTGAGATCGACCCTCCGACCAATGGGAATGCGGCCTGCCCACTGCGGCACCTGCATTACCCTATCTATACAGTCAAAGTTTTAACCCATTTAAATTTGCTCTAGTACAGGCAGGAACGCAGCTTTTACAATTTGGTTTTTTGCCAAGTGTTCCCCAACCCATTGGCTATACTCTCGTTAGTTTCACTTAATTGGCGGTTAACTCCAAGATAGTTATTTCTGCTGTTCTAGTTAGATACCTGTAGTAGTGTACTATTACTCTATGTAGGCTGACACTTGATTAAAATAGCTCTAGAAACATATACTCTACTACCACCTGCCAATTCAAGAAAGGAATTCCGGGTCTATGAAGTAATCAGTATCGTGGCCCCACCCCTCAGACATAGCTCTTGGTCCCAGTCTGCCCCTCTGACCCATGGGAATGTTGTCTGCCCTCTGTGGCACCTGCATTAATACCCTATCCATACCGTCTAAGTTTCAACACCATTAAATTAACTCTAGTACAGGTAGGAACGCAGCTATTACAATTTATTTTTTACCCCACTCCTCAGACATAGCTCTAGGTCCCAGTCTGCCCCTCTGACCCATGGGAATGGGGCCTGCCCACTGCGGCACCTGCATTAATACCCTATCCATACCGTCTAAGTTTTAACCCAATTAAATTAGCTCTAGTACAGGCAGGAACGCAGTTTTTACAATTTAGTCTTTTGCTAAGCGTTCCCTAACCTATTGGCTATTTTCTCGTCAGTTTCACTTAATTGGAGGTTAACTCAATTTCCGCTGTTCTAGTTAGATACCTGTGGTAGTGTACTATAACCGTACATAGGCTCACACTTGATTAAAATAGCTCTAGAAAAATATACTCTACTTCCACCTGCCAATTCAAGAAAGGAATTCCGGGCCCTAGGAAGTATCTGAATCATGGCCTCACCTCAAAGACATAGCTCTCTGTCCCAGATCGACTCTCCGACCCATGGGAATGCGGCCTGCCCACTGCGGTACCTGCATTAATACCCTATCCATACCTTCTAAGTTTCAACCGTATTAAATTAGCTGTAGTACAGGCAGGAACCCAGTTTTTACAATTTATTTTTTTGTCAAGCGTTCCCTAACCTATTGGCTATTTTGTCGTCAGTTTCACTTAATTGGCGGTTAACTCTAATATAGTTATTTCCGCTGTTCTAGTTAGATACCTGTAGAAGTGTACTATTACTCTATGTAGGCTCACACTTGATTAAAATAGCTATAGAAACATATACTCTACTTCCACCTGCCAATTCAAGAAAGGAATTCCGAGCCCTAGGAAGTATCTGGATCATGTCCTCACGTCAAAGACATAGCTCTGTGTCCCAGATCGACCCTCCGACCCATGGGAATGCGGCCTGCCCACTGCGGCACCTGCATTAATACCCTATCCATACCATCTAAGTTTCAACCGTATTAAATTAGCTCTAGTACAGGCAGGAACGCAGTTTTTACAATTTAGTCTTTTACCAAGCGTTCCCTAATCTATTGGCTATTTTGTCGTCAGTTTCACTTAATTGGCTGTTAACTCTAAGAAAGTTATTTCCGCTGTTCTAGTTAGATACCTGTAGAAGTGTACTTTTACTCTATGTAGGCTCAAACTTGATTAAAATAGCTCTAGAAACAAATACTCTACTTCCACCTGCCAATTCAAGAAAGGAATTCCGGGCCCTAGGAAGTATCTGAATCGTGGCCTCACCTCAAAGACATAGCTCTGGGTCCCAGATCGACCCTCCGACCCATGGGAATGCGGCCTGCCCACTGCGGCACCTGCATTAATACCCTATCCATACCATCTAAGTTTCAACCGTATTAAATTAGCTCTAGTACAGGCAGGAACGCAGTTTTTGCAATTTAGTCTTTTGCCTAGCGTTCCCTAACCTATTGGCTATTTTGTCGTCAGTTTCACTTAATTGGCGGTTAACTCTAAGATAGTTATTTCCGCTGTTCTAGTTAGATACCTGTAGAAGTGTACTATTACTCTATGTAGGCTCACACTTGATTAAAATAGCTCTTGAAACATATACTCTACTTCCACCTGCCAATTCAAGAAAGGAATTCCGGGCCATAGGAAGTATCTGAATCATGGCCTCACCTCAAAGACATAGCTCTGGGTCCCAGATCGACCCTCCGACCCATGGGAATGCGGCCTGCCCACTGGTGCACCTGCATTAATACCCTATCTATACAGTCGAAGTTTTAACCCATTTAAATTTGCTCTAGTACAGGCAGGAACGTAGCTTTTACAATTTGGTCTTTTGCCAAGCGTTCCCCAACCTATTGGCTATAATCTCGTTAGTTTCACTTAATTGGCGGTTAACTCCAAGATAGTTATTTCTGCTGTTCTAGTTAGATACCTGCAGTAGTGTACTATTACTCTATGTAGGCTGACACTTGATTAAAATAGCTCTAGAAACATATACTCTACTACCACCTGACAATTCAAGAAAGGAATTCCGGGTCTATGAAGTAATCAGTATCGTGGCCCCACCCCTCAGACATAGCTCTGGGTCCCAGTCTGCCCCTCTGACCCATGGGAATGGTGCCTGCCCACTGCGGCACCTGCATTAATACCCTATCCATACCGTCTAAGTTTCAACCCCATTAAATTAGCTCTAGTACAGGTAGGAACGCAGCTATTACAATTTAGTTTTTACCCCACCCCTCAGACATAGCTCTGGGTCCCAGTCTGCCCCTCTGACCTATGGGAATGTGGCCAGCCCACTGCGGCACCTGCATTAATACCTATCCATACCGTCTAAGTTTTAACCCCATTAAATTAGCTCTAGTACAGGTAGGAACGTAGTTTTTACAATTTAGTCTTTTGCTAAGCGTTCCCTAACCTATTGGCTATTTTCTCGTCAGTTTCACTTAATTGGAGGTTAACTCAATTTCCGCTGTTCTAGTTAGATACCTGTGGTAGTGTACTATTACCGTACATAGGCTCACACTTGATTAAAATAGCTCTAGAAAAATATACTCTACTTACACCTGCCAATTCAAGAAAGGAATTCCGGGCACTAGGAAGTATCTGAATCATGGCCTCACCTCAAAGACATAGCTCTGGGTCCCAGATCGACCCTCCGACCCATGGGAATGCTGCCTGCCCACTGCGGCTCCTGCATTAATACCCTATCTATACAGTCAAAGTTTTAACCCATTTAAATTTGCTCTAGTACAGGCAGGAACGCAGCTTTTACAATTTTGTTTTTTGCCAAGCGTTCCCCAACCTATTGGCTATACTCTCGTTAGTTTCACTTAATTGGCGGTTAACTCCAAGATAGTTATTTCTGCTGTTCTAGTTAGATACCTGTAGTAGTGTACTATTACTCTATGTAGGCTGACACTTGATTAAAATAGCTCTAGAAACATATACTCTACTACCACCTACCAATTCAAGAAAGGAATTCCGGGTCTATGAAGTAATCAGTATCGTGGCCCCACCCCTCAGACATAGCTCTTGGTCCCAGTCTGCCCCTCTGACCCATGGGAATGGTGCCTGCCCACTGCGGCACCTGCATTAATACCCTATCCATACCGTCTAAGTTTCAACCCCATTAACTCTTTACCGACCATTGCGCATGCGTATATTACGTCATTGCGTGACCACAAGAAATTTATTAGTGCACGTTGTCGAATAGCGGGTAGCGCTTACCTCCTCTGGCCGAAAGCTCAGCTGGAATTGTACTGGAAACTTTACAGAATCGGATAGAAGAGTCCTGAAGCTTCATTTTGATGTCTCATTCAAGTATTTTTGGCAGGGAGAGCAGCATCAACAGCAGGAGACACAAAACACAAAGGTAAAAATACAAGAGCGATAGGTAAATAAACTTGCTATTATCATTCAACAGAGCCTTCGTAGCACAAAGTAACTTATAAAAAGAATAAAGGGGTTCATATAGCATGCCTGGGACTAAAATCTGTGTGCTTCTGTCGTGGCAGTGGATAGGGTATTAATGCAGGTGCCGCAGTGGGCAGGCACCATTCCCATGGGTCAGAGGGGCAGACTGGGACCAAGAGCTATGTCTGAGGGGTGGGGCCACGATACTGATTACTTCATAGACCCGGAATTCCTTTCTTGAATTGGTAGGTGGTAGTAGAGTATATGTTTCTAGAGCTATTTTAATCAAGTGTCAGCCTACATAGAGTAATAGTACACTACTACAGGTATCTAACTAGAACAGCAGAAATAACTATCTTGGAGTTAACCGCCAATTAAGTGAAACTAACGAGATTATAGCCAATAGGTTGGGGAACGCTTGGCAAAAGACCAAATTGTAAAAGCTACGTTCCTGCCTGTACTAGAGCAAATTTAAATGGGTTAAAACTTCGACTGTATAGATAGGGTATTAATGCAGGTGCCGCAGTGGGCAGGCCGCATTCCCATGGGTCGGAGGGTCGATCTGGGACCCAGAGCTATGTCTTTGAGTTGAGGCCATGATTCAGATACTTCCTATGGCCCGGAATTCCTTTCTTGAATTGGAAGGTGGAAGTAGAGTATATGTTTCTAGAGCTATTTCAATCAAGTGTGAGCCTACATAGAGTAATAGTACACTTCTACAGGTATCTAACTAGAACAGCGGAAAGAACTATCTTAGATTTAACCGCCAAAGTGAAACTAACAAGAGTATAGCCAATAGGTTGAGGAAGGCTTGGCAAAAAACTAAATTGCAATAGCTGCGTTCCTACCTGTTCTAGAGCTAATTTAATTGGGTTAAAACTTAGACTGTATAGATAGGGTATTAATGCAGGTGCCGCAGTGGGCATGCCCCATTCCCATAGGTCGGAGGGTCGAACTGGGAACCAGAGCTTTGTCTTTGTGGTGTGGCCATGATACTGATACTTCCAATGACCCGGAATTCCTTTCTTGAATTGGCAGGTAGTAGTAGAGTATATGTTTCTAGAGCTATTTTAATCAACGCAGTTTTTACAATTTAGTCTTTTGCTAAGCGTTCCCTAACCTATTGGCTATTTTATCGTCAGTTTCACTTAACTGGTGGTTAACTCTAAGATGAGTTCGAGACAAGTTCGAGGCTTGGAATCGGAAATGGAGGAGTTCGAGTCAAGTTCCCACACTTGGAGTCGGAAATGGAGGAGTTCGAGCCAAGATCGAAACTTGGAATCGGAAATGGAGGAGTTCGAGTCAGGTTCCGACGCTTGGAATTAGAATTGGAGTTCGACCCAAGTTCGAGGTTTGGAATCGGAAATTGAGGAGTTTGAGGCAAGTTCCTTCGCTTGGAATCGGGAATGGAGGAGTTCGAGACAAGTTCGATGCTTGGAATCGGAAATGGAGGAGTTCGAGCTAAGTTGGAGACTTGAAATTGGAAATGTAGATCGAGCCAAGTTCGAAGTTTGGAATCGGAAATGGAGGAGTTCGAGCCATGTTCCGTCGCTTGGAATCGGGAATGGAAGCATTCGAGCTAAGTTCGATGCTTGAAATCGGGAATGGAGGAGTTCGAGCCAAGTTCGAGGCTTGGAATCGCGAAAGGAGGAGTTCGAGCCAAGTTCGATGCTTGGAATCGGAAATGGAGGAGTTTGAGCCAAGTTCCGATGCTTGGAATCGGGATTGGAAGAGTTCGAGGTAAGTTCGAGGCTTGGAATCGGGAATTGAGCAGTTCGAGACAAATTCTAATTCTTGAAATCGGGAATGCAGGAGTTCGAGCAAAGTTCTATGCTTGGAATCGGGAATAGAGGAGTTCGAGCAAAGTTCGAGGCATGGAATCGGAAACGGATGAGATCGAGCCAAGTTCGAGACTTGGAATCGGGAATGAATGAGTTTGTGCCAAGTTCGGATTTTTGGAATCGGGAATAGATGAGTTCGAGCCAAGTTCGAGGCTTGGAATCGGAAATGGAGGAGTTCGAGTCAAATTCTGATTCTTGAAATCGGGAATGGAGGAGTTCGAGCAAAGTTCTAGGCTTGGAATCGGGAATGGAGGAGTTCGTGCCAAGTTCCAAGTTTGGAATCGGAAATGGAGGAGTTCGAGCCAAGTTCCGACTCTTGGAATCGGGAATGGAGTAGTTCGAGCCAAGTTCAAGGCTTGGAATCGGAAATAAAAGAGTTCAAATCAAATTTAGACGCTTGGAATTTGGAATGGAGGAGTTCGAGCAAAGTTCGAGGATTGGAATCGGAAATGGAGGAGTTTGAGCGAAGTTCCGACTCATGGAATCGGGAATGGAAAAGTTTGAGTCAAGTTCGAAGCTTGGAATTGGGAATGGAGGAGTTCGAGCTGAGTTCGAGGCTTGGAATCGAAAATGGAGGAGTTCGAGTCAAATTCTGACGCCTAGAATCGGGAATGGAGGAGTTCGAGCCAAGTTCGAAACTTGGAATCGTAAATGGAAGAGTTCGAGTCAGGTTCCGACGCTTGGAATTCGAAATGGAGTTCGAGCCAAGTTCGAGGTTTGGAATTGGAAATGGAGGAGTTCGAGCCAAGTTCCGTCGCTTGTAATCAGGAATGGAGGAGTTCAAGCCAAGTTCGAGTCTTGAAATCGGAAATGGAGGAGTTCGAGTCAAATTCCGACGTCTGGAATCGGAAATGAAGGAGTTTGAGCCAAGTTAGAGATTCGGAATTTGAAATGGAGTTCGAGCCATGTTCGAGTTTTGGAATCGGAAATGGAGGAGTTCCAGCAAAGTTCCGTCATTTGGAATCGGAAATGTAAGAGTTCGAGCCAAGTTCGATGCTTGGAATCGGGAATGCAGGAGTTCGAGTCAAGTTCGGGACTTGAAATCGGAATTTGAAGAGTTCGAGTCAAGTTCCGACAATTGGAATTGGAAATGGAGGAGTTCGAGCAAAGTTCGAGGCTTTGAATCGGAAATGGAGGAGTTTGAGCCAAGTTCCGACGCTAGGAATCAGGAATGGAAAAGTTCGAGCCGAGTTCGAAGTTTGGAATCCGAAATGGAGGAGTTCGAGCCAAGTTCCGACGCTAGGAATCAGGAATGGAAGTGTTCGAGCCGAGTTCGAAGCTTGGAATCGGAAATGGCAGAGTTCAAGCCAAGTTCGAGGCTTGGATTCGGGAATGGAGGAGTTCGAGCCAAATTCGAGGCTTGGAATCGGGAATGGAAGACTTCGAGCCAAGTTCGGATTCTTGGAATCGTAAATGGAAGAGTTCGAGCAAAGTTCGAGGATTGGAATCGAAAATGGAGGACTTCGAGGCAAGTTCCGACCTTTGGAATCGGGAATGGAAGAGTTCAATCCAAGTTCAAGGCTTGGAATTGGAAATGGAGGAGTTCGAGCCAGTTCGAGGCTTGGAATCGGAAATGGAGGAGTTCGAACCAATTCCGACTCTTGGAATCTGGAATGGAAGTGTTCGAGCCAAGTTCGAGGCTTGGCATCGGAAATGGAAGAGTTCGAGCCAAGTTCCGACGCTTGGAATCGGGAATGGAAGAGTTCGAGCCAAGTTCGATGCTTGTAATCGGAAATGGAGGAGTTCGAGCCAAGTTCTGACGCTTGGAATCGGGAATGGAAGAGTTCGAGCCAAGTTTGAAGCTTGGAATCGGAAATGGAGGAGTTTGAGCCTCGTTCTCATGCTTGGAATCGGGAATAGAGGAGTTCTAGCCCGGTTCGACGCTTGGAATCGGAAATGGAGGAGTTCGAGCCAAGTTCCGATGCTTGGAATCGGGAATTGTAGAGTTCTAGTCAAGAACCAACGCTTGGATTCGGAAATGGAGGAGTTCGAGCCAAGTTCGACGCTTGGAATCGTGAATGGAGGAGTTCGAGCCAAGTTCGTGGCTTGGAATCGGAAATGGAGGAGTTCGAGCCAAGTTCCGACTCTTTAAATAGGGAATAAAGTAGTTCGAGCTGAGTTCGACGCTTGGAATCGCAAATGGAAGAGTTCGAGCAAAGTTCCGACTCTTTGAGTAAGGAATGGAGGAGTTCCAGCCAAGTTCGGATGCTCGAAATCGGAAATGGAAGAGTTCGAGCCAAGTTCGAGGCTTGTAATCGGAAATGTAGGAATTCGAGTCATGTTCCGACGCTTGGAATCAGGTATGGAAGAGTTCGAGCAGAGTTCGAGGCTTGGAATCGGGAATGGAGGAGTTCGAGCCAAGTTCGAGACTTGGAATGGGAAATGGAGGACTTCGAGCCAAGTTCCGACCTTTGCAATCGGGAATGGAAGAGTTTGATCCAAGTTCGAGGCTTGGAATCGGAAATGGAGGAGTTCGACCCAATTTCGAAGATTGTAATCGGAAATGGAGGAGTTCGAGCCAAGTTCCGACGCTTGGAATCAGGAATAGAAGAGTTCGAGCCGAGTTCGAGGATTGGAATCGGAAATGGAGGAGTTCGAGTCAAGTTCCGACGCTTGGAATCGGGAATGGAAGAGTTCGAGCAAAGTTCCGACTCTTTGAGTAAGGAATGGAGGAGTTCCAGCCAAGTTCGGATGCTCGGAATCGGGATTGGAGGAGTTCGAGCGAAGTTCGATGCTTGGAATCGGAAATGGAGGAGTTCGAGCCAATTCCGACGCTTGGAATCGGGATTGGAAGTGTTCGCGCCAAGTTCGAGGCTTGGCATCGGAAATGGAAGAGTTCGAGCCAAGTTCCGACGCTTGGAATCGGGAATGGAAGAGTTCGAGCCAAGTTCCGACGCTTGGAATCGGGAATGGAAGAGTTCGAGCCAAGTTCGAAGCTTGTAATCGGAAATGGAGGAGTTCGAGCCAAGTTCCGACGCTTGGAATCGGGAATGGAAGAGTTCGAGCCAAGTTTGATGCTTGGAATCGGAAATGGAGGAGTTCGAGCATCGTTCGGACGCTTGGAATCGGGAATGGAGGAGTTCGAGCCCGGTTCGACGCTTGGAATCGGAAATGGAGGAGTTCGAGCCAAGTTCCGACGCTTGGAATCGGGAATTGTAGAGTTCTAGCCAAGAACCAACGCTTGGATTCGGATATGGAGGAGTTCGAGCCAAGTTCGACGCTTGGAATCGGGAATGGAGGAGTTCGAGCTAAGTTCGGACGCTTGCAATCGGAAATGGATGAGTTCAAGCCAAATTTCGACGCTTGGAATCGGGAATGGAGGAGTTCGAGCCAAGTTCGGACGCTGGGAATCGGAAAAGGATGAGTTCGAGCCAAATTTCGACGCTTGGAATCGGGAATTGCGGTGTTCGAACCAAGTTCCGACTCTTCGATTCGGAAATGGAGGAGTTCGAACTTCTACGGCTTGGAATTGGGAATGGAGGAGTTCGAGCCAAGTTCCGCTGCTTAGAATTGTGAATGGAGGAGTTCGAGCCTCGTTCGGACGCTTGGAATAGGGAATGGAGGAGTTCGAGCCAAGTTCGACACTTGGAATCGGGAATGGAGGAGTTCGAACCAAGTTCCGCTACTTGGAATTGGGAATGGAGGAGTTCAAGCCTAGTTCGACGCTTGGAATCGGGAATGGAGGAGTTCGAGCCAAATTCGGACACTTGGAATGGTAAATGGAGGAGTTCGAGCCAAGTTCGATGCTTGGAATCGGGAATGGAGGAGTTCGAGCCAAGTTCCGTGGCTTGAAATCGGAAATGGAGGAGTTCGAGCCTAGTTCGACGCTTGGAATCGGGAATGGAGGAGTTCCAGACCAATTTCCCATGCTTGGAATCGGGATTGGAGGAGTTCGAGCCCAAGTTGGGATGCTTGGAATCGGGATTGGAGGAGTTCGGGCCCAAGTTGGGATGCTTTAAATCGGGATTGGAGAAGGTCGAGGCCAAGTTCGGAAGCTTGGAATCGGGATTGGAGGAGTCGAGCCGAAGTTCCGACGCTTGGAATCGGGATTGGAGAAGTTCGAGCCCAAGTTCCGATGCTTAGAATAGTTCGAGCCCAAGTTCCAACGCTTGAAATCGGGATTGGAAGATTTCGAGCCCAAGTTCGGATGCTTGGAATCGGGATTGGAGGAGTTCGAGCCCTTAAGCCAAATTCGGACGCTTGGATTCGAGATTGGAGGAGTTCGAACCCAGTTCCGAAAGCTTGGAATTGGGATTGGAGGAGTTCGAGCCCGAGTTCGGAGCCTTTAATAATATTAATACTGGGGGCCCAACTCTAGTAGCAACACTGTCCCCGGTCAAGCCTCTAAAGACAGACAGACAGGGTTAGGGTTAGGGTTGGGTTAGGGTTAGAGTCAGGGTTAGAGTTAGGGTTAGGGTTAGGGCTTTTTGTAGGGTTTGGGGTTTTGGTTTGGGTTTGGGTTTTTTGCTGGGGTTGGGATCTGTTTGCGCAATATACTAGCCTAAATATCAAAAAGTTCAAAATGTACTGACTACATCTGTAGCACTGTAGCTCTGGGTCCCAGTTCGACCCTTCGACCCATGGGAATGGGGCCTGCCCACTGCGGCACCTACATTAATACCCTATCTATACAGTCTAAGTTTTAACCAAATTAAATTAGCTCTAGAACAGGCAGGAACGCAGCTATTACAATTTCGTTTTTTGCCAAGCGTTCCTGAACCTATTTGCTAAACTCTCGTTAGTTTCACTTAATTGGCGGTTAACTCTAAGATAGTTATTTCCGCTGTTCTAGTTAGATACCTGTAGTAGTGTGCTATTACTCTATGTAGGCTCACACCTGATTAAAATAGCTCTGGAAACATATACTCTACTACCACCTGCCAATTCAAGAAAGGAATTCCGGGCCTAGGAAGTAATCAGTATCGTGGCCCCATCCCGCAGACATAGCTCTGGGTACCAGACTGCCCCTCCAACTCATGGGAATGGGGCCTGCCCACTGCGGCACCTGCATTAATACCCTATCTATACCGTCTAAGTTTCAACCCCATTAAATTAGCTCTAGTACAGGCAGGAACACAGTTTTTACAATTTAGTCTTTTGCTAAGCGTTCCCTAACCTATTTGCTATTTTCTCGTCAGTTTCACTTAATTGGCGGTTAACTCTAAGATAGTTATTTCCGCTGTTCTAGTTAGATACCTCTAGTAGTGTACTATTACTGTATGTAGGCTCACACTTGATTAAAATAGCTCTAGAAACATATACTCTACTACCACCTGCCATTTCAAGAAAGGAATTCCTGGCCCTAGGAAGTATCAGTATCATGGCCCCACCTCAAAGACATAGCTCTGGGTCCCAGTTCAACCCTCCGACACATGGGAATGGGGCCTGCACACTGCGGCACCTGCATTAATACCCTATCTATACAGTCTAAGTTTTAACCGAATTAAATTAGCTCTAGTACAGGAAAGAACGTAGCTATTACAATTTAGTTTATTGCCAAGCGTTCCTCAACCTATTGGCTATACTCTCGTTAGTTTCACTTAAATGGCGGTTAACTCTAAGATAGTTATTTCCGCTGTTCTAGTTAGATACCTGTAGTAGTGTACTATTACTCAATGTAGGCTCACACTTGATTAAAATAGCTCTAGAAAACATATCCTCTACTACCACCTGCCAATTCAAGAAAGGAATTCCGGGCGCAGGAAGTAATCAGTATCGTGGCCCCACCCCTCAGACATAGCTCTGGGTTCCAGACTGCCCCTCCGACTCATGGGAATGGGGCCTACCCACTGCAGCACGTGTATTAATACCCTACCCATACCGTCTAACTTTCAACCCCATTAAATTAGCTCTAGTACAGGTAGGAACACAGTTTTTACAATTTAGTCTTTTGCTAAGCGTTTCCTAACCTATTGGCTATTTTCTCGTCAGCTTCACTTAATTGGCGGTTAACTCTAAGATTGTTACTTTCGCTGTTCTAGTTAGATACCTGTAGTAGTGTACTATTACTGTATGTAGGCTCACACTTGTTTAAAATAGCTCTAGAAACATATACTCTACTACCACCTGCCAATTCAAGAAAGGAATTCCGGGCCCTAGGAAGTATCAGTATCATGGCCCCACCTCAAAGACATAGCTCTGAGTCCCAGATCGACCCTCCGACCCATGGGAATGCGGCCTGCCCACTGCGGCACCTGCATTAATACCCTATCTATACAGTCTAAGTTTCAACCCCATTAAATTAGCTCTAGTACAGGCAGGAACACAGCTTTTACAATTTAGTCTTTTGCTAAGCGTTCCCTAACCTATTGGCTATTTTGTCGTCAGTTTTACTTAATTGGCGGTTAACTCTAAGATAGTTATTTCCGCTGTTGTAGTTAGATACCTGTAGAAGTGTACTATTACTGTATGTACGGTAACACTTGATTAAAATAGCTCTAGAAACATATACTCTACTACCACCTGCCAATTCAAGAAAGGAATTCCGGTCCCTAGGAAGTATCAGTATCATGGCCCCACCTCAAAGACATAGCTGTGGGTCCCAGTTCGACCATCCGACCCATGGGAATGGGGCCTGCCCACTGCGGCACCTGCATTAAAACCCTATCTATACAGTCTAAGTTTTAGCCCAATTAAATTAGCTCTAGTACAGGCAGGAATGCAGCTATTACAATTTAGTTTTTTACCAAGCGTTCCTCAACCTATTGGCTATACTCAGGTTAGTTTCACTTAATTGGCGGTTAAATCTAAGATAGTTCTTTCCGCTGTTCTAGTTAGATACCTGTACTACTGTACTATTACTGTATGTATGCTCACACTTGATTAAAATAGCTCTAGAAACATATACTCTACTACCACATGCCAATTAAAGAAAGGAATTCCGGGCCCTAGGAAGTATCAGTATCATGGCTCCACCTCAAAGACATATCTCTGGGTCCCAGTTCGACCCTCCGACCCATGGAAATGAGGCCTACCCACTGCGGCACCTGCATTAAAACCCTATCTATACAGTCTAAGTTTGAACCCAATTAAATTAGCTCTAGTACATGTAGGAACGCAGCTATTACAATTTAGTTTTTTGCCAAGCGTTCCTCAACCTATTGGCTATACTCTGGTTAGTTTCACTTAATTGGCGGTTGAATCTAAGATAGTTATTTCCGCTGTTATAGTTAGATACCTATAGTACTGTACTATTACTGTATGTAGGCTCACACTTGATTAAAATAGCTCTAGAAACATATACTCTACTACCACCTGCCAATTCAAAAAAGGAATTCCGGGCCTAGGAAGTAATCAGTATCGTGGTACCACCACTCAGACATAGCTCTGGGTACCAGTCTGCCCTTCCGACCCTTGGGAATGGGGCCTGCCCACTGCGGCACCTGCATTAATACCCTATCCATACAGTCTAAGTTTGAAGCCCATTAAATTAGCTATAGTACAGGCAGGAAAGCAGTTTTTGCAATTTAGTTTTTTGCTAAGCGTTCCCTAACCTATTAGCTATTTTTTTGACAGTTTCACTTAATTGGCGGTTAACTCTAAGATAGTTATTTCCGCTGTTCTAGTTAGATACCTGTAGTGATGTGTACTATTACTCTATGTAGGCTCACACTTGAATAAAATAGCTCTAGAAACGTATACTCTACTACCACCTGCCAATTCAAGAAAGGAATTGCGGGCCCTAGGAAGTATCTGTATCACGGCCCCACCTCAAAGACATAGCTCTGGGTCCCAGGTGACCCTCCGACCCATGAGAATGCGGCCAGACCACTGCGGCACCAGCAATAATACCCTATCTATACAGTCTAAGTTTCAACCCAAATAAATTAGCTATAGTACAGGCAGGAACGCAGCTTTTACAATTTAGTTTTTTGCCAAGCGTTCCCCAACCTTTTGGCTAAACTCTCGTTAGTTTCACTTAATTGGCGGTTAACTCTAAGATAGTTATTTCTGCTGTTCTAGTTAGATACCTGTAGTAGTGTACTATTACTCTATGTAGGCTCACACTTGATTAAAATAGCTCTTGAAACAAATACTCTACTTCCACCTGCCAATTCAAGAAAGGAATACCTGGCCCTAGGAAGTATCTGAATCATGGCCTCACCTCAAAGATATAGCTCTGGGTCCCAGATCGACCCTCCGACCTATGGGAATGCGGACTGCCCACTGCGGCACCTGCATTAAAACCCTATCTATACAGTCTAAGTTTTAACCCATTTAAATTAGTTCTAGTACTGGCAGGAATGCAGCTATTACAATTTAGTTTTTTACCAAGCATTCCTCAACCTATTGGCTATACTCTGGTTAGTTTCACTTAATTGGCGGTTAAATCTAAGATAGTTATTTCCGTTGTTCTAGTTAGATACCTGTAGTACTGTACTATTACTGTATGTAGGCTCACACTTGATTAAAATAGCTCTAGAAACATATGCTCTACTACCACCTGCCAATTAAAGAAAGGAATTCCGGGCCCTAGGTAGTATCAGTATCATGGCTCCACCTCAAAGACATATCTCTGGGTCCCAGTTCAACCCTCCGACCCATCGGAATAAGGCCTGCCCACTGAGGCACCTGCATTAATACCCTATCTATACAGTCTAAGTTTTAACCCAATTAAATTAGCTCTGGTACAGGTAGGAACGCAGCTATTACAATTTAGTTTTTTGCCAAGCGTTCCTCAACCTATTGGCTATACTCTGGTTAGTTTCACTTAATTGGCGGTTGAATCTAAGATAGTTATTTCCGCTGTTATAGTTAGATACCTATAGTACTGTACTATTACTGTATGTAGGCTCACACTTGATTAAAATAGCTCTAGAAACATATACTCTACTACCACCTGCCAATTCAAAAAAGGAATTCCGGGCCTAGGAAGTAATCAGTATCGTGGTACCACCACTCAGACATAGCTCTGGGTACCAGTCTGCCCTTCCGACCCTTGGGAATGGGGCCTGCCCACTGCGGCACCTGCATTAATACCCTATCCATACAGTCTAAGTTTGAAGCCCATTAAATTAGCTATAGTACAGGCAGGAAAGCAGTTTTTGCAATTTAGTTTTTTGCTAAGCGTTCCCTAACCTATTAGCTATTTTTTTGACAGTTTCACTTAATTGGCGGTTAACTCTAAGATAGTTATTTCCGCTGTTCTAGTTAGATACCTGTAGTGATGTACTATTACTCTATGTAGGCTCACACTTGATTAAAATAGCTCTAGAAACATATACTCTACTACCACCTGCCAATTCAAGAAAGGAATTCGGGCCCTAGGAAGTATCAGTATCATGGCCCCACCTCAAAGACATAGCTCTGGGTCCCAGTTCGACCCTCCGACCCATGAGAATGCGGCCAGACCCACTGCGGCACCTGCATTAATACCCTATCTATACAGTCTAAGTTTCAACCCAATTAAATTAGCTCTAGTACAGGCAGGAACGCAGCTTTTACAATTTAGTTTTTTGCCAAGCGTTCCCCAACCTATTGGCTATACTCTCGTTAGTTTCACTTAATTGGTGGTTAACTCTAAGATAGTTATTTCTGCTGTTCTAATTAGATACCTGTAGTAGTGTACTATTACTCTATGTAGGCTCACACTTGATTAAAATAGCTCTTGAAACAAATACTCTACTTCCACCTGCCAATTCAAGAAAGGAATACCTGGCCCTAGGAAGTATCTGAATCATGGCCTCACCTCAAAGACATAGCTCTGGGTCCCAGATCGACCCTCCGACCTATGGGAATGCGCACTGCCCACTGCGGCACCTGCATTAAAACCCTATCTATACAGTCTAAGTTTTAACCCATTAAAATTAGCTCTAGTACTGGCAGGAACGCAGCTATTACAATTTAGTTTTTTACCAAGCATTCCTCAACCTATTGGCTATACTCTGGTTAGTTTCACTTAATTGGCGGTTAAATCTAAGATAGTTATTTCCGCTGTTCTAGTTAGATACCTGTAGTACTGTACTATTACTGTATGTAGGCTCACACTTGATTAAAATAGCTCTAGAAACATATGCTCTACTACCACCTGCCAATTAAAGAAAGGAATTCCGGGCCCTAGGAAGTATCAGTATCATGGCTCCACCTCAAAGACATATCTCTGGGTCCCAGTTCGACCCTCCGACCCATGGGAATAAGGCCTGCCCACTGCGGCACCTGCATTAATACCCTATCTATACAGTCTAAGTTTTAACCCAATTAAATTAGCTCTAGTACAGGTAGGAACGCAGCTATTACAATTTAGTTTTTTGCCAAGCGTTCCTCAACCTATTGGCTATACTGTGTTTTGTTTCACTTCATTGGCGGTTAAATCTAAGATAGTTATTTCCGCTGTTCTAGTTAGATACCTGTAGTACTGTACTATTACTGTATGTAGGCTCACACTTGATTAAAATAGCTCTAGAAACATATACTCTACTACCACCTGCCAATTCAAAAAAGGAATTCCGGGCCTAGGAAGTAATCAGTATCGTGGCACCACCCCTCAGACATAGCTCTGGGTCCCAGTCTGCCCTTCCGACCCATGAGAATGGGGCCTGCACACTGCGGCACCTGCATTAATACCCTATCCATACCGTCTAAGTTTCAACCCCATTAAATTAGCTCTAGTACAGGCAGGAACGCAGTTTTTGCAATTTAGTTTTTTGCTAAGCGTTCTCTAACCTATTGGCTATTTTTTCGTCAGTTTAACATAATTGGCGGTTAACTCTAAGATAGTTATTTCCGCTGTTCTAGTTAGATACCTGTTGTGATGTACTATCACTCTATGTACCCTCACACTTGATTAAAATAGCTCTAGAAACATATACTCTACTACCACCTGCCAATTCAAAAAAGGAATTCAGGGCCTATGAAGTAATCAGTATCGTAGCCCCACCCCTCAGATATAGCTCTGCGACCCAGATGAACCTCCGACTCATGGGGATGCGGCCAGCCCACTGCGGTACCAGCATTAATACCCTATCTATACAGTCTAAGTTTCAACCCAAATAAATTAGCTCTAGTACAGGCAGGAACGCAGTTTTTACAATTTAGTTTTTTGCCAAGCGTTCCCCAACCTTTTGGCTAAACTATCGTTAGTTTCACTTAATTGGCGGTTAACTCTAAGGTAGTTATTTCTGCTGTTCTAGTTAGATACCTGTAGTAGTGTACTATTACTCTATGTAGGCTAACACTTGATTAAAATAGCTCTAGAAACATATACTCTACTACCACCTGCCAAATCAATAAAGGAATTCCGGGCCTATGAAGTAATCAGTATCGTAGCCCCACCCCTCAGATATAGCTCTGGGTCCCAGTCTGCCGCTCCGATCCATGGGAATGAGGCCTGCCCACTTCGGCACCTGCATTAATACCCTATTCATACCGTCTAAGTTTCAACCCCATTAAATTAGCTCTAGTACAGGCAGGAACGCAGCTTTTACAGTTTGGTTTTTTGCCAAGCGTTCCCCAACCTATTGGTTATACTCTCGTTAGTTTCACTTAATTGGCAGTTATCTCCAAGATAGTTATTTCTGCTGTTCTAGTCAGATACCCGTGATAGTGTACTATTACTCTATGTAGGCTCACACTTGATTAAAATAGCTCGAGAAACATATCCTCTACTACCACCTGCCAATTCAAGAAAGGAATTCCGGGCCTAGGAAGTAATCAGTATCGTGGCCCCACCCCTCAGACATAGCTGTGGATCCCAGGCTACCCCTCCGACTCATGGGAATGGGGCCTGCCCACTGCGGTACCTGTAGTTATACCCTATCCATACCGTCTAAGTTTCAACCTCATTAAATTAGCTTTAGAACTGGCAGGAACGCAGCTTTTACAATTTAGTCTTTGCTAAGCATTCCCTAACCTATTCGCTATTTTCTCGTCAGTTTCACTTAACTGGCGGTTAACTCTAAGATCGTTATTTCCGTTGTTCTAGTTAGATACCTGTAGTAGTGTACTATTACTGCTTTTACGCTCTCACTTGATTAAAATAGCTCTAGAAACATATACTCTACTACTACCTGCCAATTCAAAAAGGAATTCCCGGCCCTTGGAAGTGTCAGTATCAAGGACTAACCACAAAGACATAGCTCTGGGTCCCAGTTCGACCCTCCGACCTATGGGAATGGGGTTTGCCCACTGCGGCACCTGCATTAATACCCTATCTATACAGTCTAAGTTTTAACCCAATTAAATTAGTTCTAGTACAGGCAGGAACGCAGCTATTACAATTTAGTTTTTTGCCAAGCGTTCCTCAACCTATTGGCTATACTCTCGTTAGTTTAACTTAATTGGCGGTTAACTCTAATATAGTTATTTCAGCTGTTCTAGTTAGATACCTGTAGTAGTTTACTATTACTCTATGTAGGCTCACACTTGATTAAAATAGCTCTAGAAACAAATACTCTACTTCCACCTGCCAATTCAAGAAAGGAATTCCTGGCCCTAGGAAGTATCTGAATCATGGCTTCACCTCAAAGACATTGCTCTGAGTCCCAGATCGACCCTCCGACCTATGGGAATGCGGAATGCCCACTGCGGCACCTGCATTAAAACCCTATCTATACGGTCTAAGTTTTAACCCAATTAAATTAGATCTAGTACAGGCAGGAACGCAGCTATTACAATTTAGTTTTTTACCAAGCGTTCCTCAATCTATTGGCTATACTCTGGTTAGTTTCACTTAATTGGCGGTTAAATCTAAGATAGTTATTTCCGCTGTTCTAGTTAGATACCTGTGGTACTCTACTATTGCTGTATGTAGGCTCACACTTGATTAAAATAGCTCTAGAAACATATACTCTACTACCACCTGCCAATTCAAAAAAGGAATTCCGGGCTTAAGAAGTAATCAGTATCGTGGCACCACACCTCAGACATAGCTCTGGGTCCCAGTCTGCCCTTCCGACCCATGGGAATAAGGCCTGCCCACTTCGGCACTTGCATTAATACCCTATCTATACAGTCTAAGTTTTAACCGAATTAAATTAGCTCTAGTACAGGTAGGAACCCAGCTATTACAATTTAGTTTTTTGCCAAGCGTTCCTCAACCTATTGGCTATACTCTAGTTAGTTTCACTTAATTGGCGGTTAAATCTAAGATAATTATTTCCGCTGTTCTAGTTAGATACCTGTAGTAATAATATACTCATGTTGCTGCCGTAGCGCTTACGCCATTGACCACGCACCCACAGACGCAGGCGGAGCTTGTAAGACCTCCAGTCAGAGGACAAGAGCAAGAACAACCAGAGACCACACAATCCTGATCACCATACAATTCCTTCTTCCTAGCCTCCCATATCAATAATACAAAGCTCTTAACTAGCTTTAATAATGCTTTAAAATCATCCCTGTTCCAATTCTCAAACCCTAAAATAAAGCTTGCCTTATTAAAATTATCAAGTGTACTAAACTCCCCAAACCTCCCCCCCAATAGATTTTCTAATTCTACCATGAAATTATTTCTAATGCTGTCATATGCTGGACACTCCCAGAGAACATGTACCACACTCTCACATTCACCCCTGCATAATTTACACTGCCTATCATCATTTTTACCCCTATGTCTTCCTAACTCTTCATTCAGACCGTTCGTACCTGACCGAAACTTAAACAATAATCTTGTACCCGGATCACCTACCCCCTGCAAATAATTCTTGAATTCTATTTCCTTACAGAAAGACTTGTACAGATTCAACTTAACTTTAGTATTCAAGCTGTCATTAAAGTCCTTGTATTCTATAGTACTGTACTATTACTGTATGTAGGCTCACACTTGATTGAAATAGCTCTAGAAACATATACTCTACTACCACCTGCCAATTCAAAAAAGGAATTCCGGTCCTAGGAAGTAATCAGTATCGTGGCACCACCCCTCAGACATAGCTCTGGGTCCCAGTCTGCCGCTCCGATCCATGGGAATGGGGCCTGCCCACTTCGGCACCTGCATTAATACCCTATTCATACCGTCTAAGTTTCAACCCCATTAAATTAGCTCCAGTACAGGTAGGAACGCAACTTTTACAGTTTGGTTTTTTGCCAAGCGTTCCCCAACCTATTGGCTATACTCTCGTTAGTTTCAATTAATTGGCGGTTAATTCCAAGATAGTTATTCCTTCTGTTCTAGTTAGATACCCGTGATAGTGTACTATTACTCTATGAAGGCTCACACTTCATTAAAATAGCTCTAGAAACATATCCTCTACTACCACCTGCCAATTCAAGAAAGGAATTCCGGGCCTAGGAAGAAATCAGTATCGTGGCCCCACACCTCAGACATAGCTGTGGATCCCAGACTGCCCCTCCGACTCATGGGAATGGGGCCTGCCCACAGCGGCACCTGTATTAAAGCCCTATCCATACCGTCTCAGTTTCAACCTCATTAAATTAGCTCTAGAACAGGCAGGAACGTACCTTTTACAATTTAGTCTTTTGCTAAGCGTTCCCTAACCTATTGGCTATTTTTTCGTCAGTTTCACTTAACTGGCGGTTACCTCTAAGATAGTTATTTCCGCTGTTCTAGTTAGATACCAGTAGTAGTGTGCTATTACTGCTTGTAGGCTCACACTTGATTAAAATAGCTCTAGAAACATATACTCTACTACTACCTGCCAATTCAACAAAGGAATTCCGGGCCCTAGGAAGTATCTGTATCTTGAACCCACCACAAAGACATAGCTCTGTGTCCCAGTTCGACCCTCCGACCTATGGGAATGGGGCCTTCCCACTGCGACACCTGCATTAATACCCTATCTATACAGTCTAAGTTTTAACCCAATTAAATTAGCTCTAGTACAGGCAGGAACGCAGCTATTACAATTTAGTTTTTTGCCAAGCCTTCCTCAACCTATTGGCTATACTCTCGTTAGTTTCACTTAATTGGCGGTTAACTCTAATATAGATATTTCCGCTGTTCTAGTTAGATACCTGTATTAGTGTACTATTACTGCTTGTAGGCTCACACTTGATTAAAATAGCTCTAGAAACAAATACTCTACTTCCACCTGCCAATTCAAGAAAGGAATTCCGGGCCCTAGGAAGTATCTGAATCATGGCCTCACTTCAAAGACATAGCTCTTGGTCCCAGATCGACCCTCCGACCTATGGGAATGCGGACTCCCCACTGCGGCACCTGCATTTAAACCCTATCTATACAGTCTAAGTTTTATCCCAATTAAATTAGCTCTAGTACAGGCAGGAATGCAGCTATTACAATTTAGTTTTTTACCAAGCGTTCCTCAACCTATTGGCTATACTCTCGTTAGTTTCACTTAATTGGCGGTTAACTCTAAGATAGTTATTTCCGCTGTTCTAGTTAGATAGCTGTAGTAGTGTACTATTACTCTATGTAGGCTCAAACTTGATTAAAAATAGCTCTAGAAACATATACTCTACTACCACCTGCCAATTCAAGAAGGGAATTCCGGGCGTAGGAAGTAATCAGTATCGTGGCACCACCCCTAAAACATAGCTCTTGGTCCCAGTCTGCCCCTCCAACCCATGGGAATGGGGCCTGCCCAATGTGGCACCTACCCTATCCAAACCGTCTAAGATTCAACCCCATTAAATTAGCTCTAGTACAGGCAGGAACGCAGTTTTTACAATTTAGTCGTTTGCTAAGCGTTCCCTAACCTAATGGCTATTTTCTCGTCAGTTTCACTTAATTGGCGGTTAACTCTAAGATAGTTATTTCCGCTGTTCTAGTTAGATACCTGTAGTAGTGTACTATTACTCTATGTACGCTCACACTTGATTAAAATAGCTCTAGAAACATATACTCTACTTCAACCTGCCAATTCAAGAAAGGAATTCCGAGCCCTAGGAAGTATCTGAATCATGGCCTCACCTCAAAGACATAGCTCTGGGTCCCAGATCGACCCTCCGACCTATGGGAATGCGGACTGCCCACTGCGGCACCTGCATTAATACCCTATCTATACAGTCAAAGTTTTAACTCAATTAAATTTGCTCTAGTACAGGCAGGAACGCAGCTTTTACAATTTGGTTTTTTGCCAAGAGTTCCCCAACCTATTGGCTATACTCTCGTTAGTTTCACTTAACTGGCGGTTAACTCCAAGATAGTTATTTCTGCTGTTCTAGTTAGATACCTGTAGTAGTGTACTATTACACTATGTAGGCTCACACTTGATTAAAATAACTCTAGAAACATATACTCTACTACCACCTGCCAAATCAAGAAAGAAATTCCGAGTCTATGGAGTAATCAGTATCGTGGCCCCACACCTCATACATAGCTCTGGGTACCAGTGTGCCCCTCTGACCCATGGGAATGGTGCCTGCCCACTGCAGCTCCTGCATTAATACCCTATTCATACCGTCTAAGTTTCAACCCCATTAAATTAGCTCTAGTACAGGCAGGAACGCAGTTTTTACAATTTAGTCTTTTGCTAAGAGTTCCCTAACCTATTGGCTATTTTCTCGTCAGTTTGACTTAATTGGAGGTTAACTCAATTTCCGCTATTCTAGTTAGATACCTGTGGTAGTGTACTATTACTGTACATAAGCTCACACTTAATTTAAATAGCTCTAGAAAAATATACTCTACTACCACCTGCCAATTCAAAAAAGGAATTCCTGGCCCTAGGAAGTATCAGTATCATGGCCCCACCTCAAAGACATTTCTCAGGGTCCCAGTTCGTCCCTCCGATCCATGAGAATGGGACCTGCCAACTGCAGCACCTGCATTAATACCCTATCTATACAGTCTAAGTTTTAACCCAATTAAATTAGCTCTAGTATAGGTAGGAACGCAGCTATTACAATTTAGTTTTATGCCAAACGTTCCTTAACCTATTGGCTATAATCTCGTCAGTTTCACTTAATTGGCGGTTAACTGTAAGATAGTTATTTCCGCTGTTCTAGTTAGTTACCCGTAGTAGTGTACTATTACTCTATGTAGGCTCATACTTGATTAAAATAGCTCTAGAAATATATACTTCACTACCACCTGCCAATTCAAGAAAGGAATTCCGGGCCTAGGAAGTAATCGGTATCGTGGCCCACCACTTAGACATAGCTATGGGTCCCAGTCTGCCCCTCCGACCCATGGGAATGGATCCTGCCCACTGCGGCACCTGCATTAATACCCTATCCAAACCGTCTAAGTTTCAACCCCATTAAATTATCTCTAGTACAGGTAGGAACGCAGTTTTTACAATTTAGTTTTTTGCTGAGCGTTCCCTAACCTATTGGCTATTTTCTCGTCAGTTTAACTTAATTGGCAGTTAACTCTAAGATAGTTATTTCCGCTGTTCTAGTTAAATACATGCAGTAGTGTACTATTACTCTACGTAGGCTCACACTTGATTAAAATAGCTCTAGAAACATATACTCTACTTCCACCTGCCAATTCAAGAAAGGAATTCCGGGCCCTAGGAAGTATCTGTATCATGGTCCCACATCAAAAACATAGCTCTTGGTACCAGGTCGACCCTCCGACCCATGGGAATGCGGCCTACCCACTGCGGCACCTGCATTAATACCCTATCTATACAGTCTGAGTTTCAACCCAATTAAATTAGCTCTAGTACAGGTAGGAACGCAGCTTTTACAATTTAGTTTTTTGCCAAGCGTTCCCTAACATATTGGCTATACTCTCGTTAGTTTCACTTAATTGGCGGTTAACGCTAAGATAGTTATTTCCACTGTTCTAGTTAGATACCTGTAGTAGTGTACTATTACTCTATGTAGTCTTACACTTGATTAAAATAGCTCGAGAAACATATACTCTACTACCACCTGCCCATTCAAGAAAGGAATTCCGGTCCCTAGGAAGTAATCAGTATCGTGGCCCCACTCCTCAGACATAGTTCTGGGTCCCAGTCTACCGCTTCGATCCAATGGAATGGGGCCTGCCCACTTCGGCACCTGCATTAATACCCTATTCATACCGTCTAAGTTTCAACCCCATTAAATTAGCTCTAGTACAGGTAGGAACGCAGCTTTTACAGTTTGGTTTTTTGCCAAGCGTTCCCCAACCTATTGGCTATACTCTCGTTAGTTTCACTTAATTGGCGGTTATCTCCAAGATAGTTATTTCCGTTGTTCTAGTTAGATACCTGTAGTAGTGTACTATTACTGCTTGTAGGCTCACACTTGATTAAAATAGCTCTAGAAACATATACTCTACTACTACCTGCCAATTCAAGGAAAGGAATTCCGGGCCCTTGGAAGTATCGGTATCATGGACCCACCACAAAGACATAGCTCTGGATCCCAGTTAGACACTCCGACCTATGGGAATGGGACCTGCCCAATGCGGCACCTGCATTAATACCCTATCTATACAGTCTAAGTTTTAACCCAATTAAATTAGTTCTAGTACAGGCAGGAACGCAGCTATTACAATTAAGTTTTTTGCCAAGCCTTCCTCAACCTATTGGCTATACTCTCGTTAGTTTCACTTAATTGGCGGTTAACTCTAATATAGTTATTTCCGCTGTTCTAGTTAGATACCTGTAGTAGTGTACTATTACTCTATTTAGGCTCACACTTGATTAAAATAGCTCTAGAAACAAATACTCTACTTCCACCTGCCAATTCAAGAAAGGAATTCGGGGCACTAGGAACTATCTGAATCATGGCCTCACCTCAAAGACATAGCTCTGGGTCCCAGATCGACCCTCCGACCTATGGGAATGCGGACTGCCCACTGCGGCACCTGCATTAAAACCCTATCTATACAGTCTAAGTTTTAACCCAATTAAATTAGCTCTAGTACAGGCAGGAACGCAGCTATTACAATTTATTTTTTCACCAAGCGTTCCTCAACCTATTGGCTATACTCTGGTTAGTTTCACTTAATTGGCGGTTAAATCTAAGATAGTTATTTCCGCTGTTCTAGTTAGATACCTGTAGTACTGTACTATTACTCAATGTAGGCTCACACTTGATTAAAATAGCTCTAGAAACATATACTCTACTACCACCTGCCAATTCAAAAAAGTAATTCCGGTCCAAGGAAGTAATCAGTATCGTGGCACCACCCCTCAGACATAGCTCTGTGTCCCAGTCTGCCCTTCCGACCCATGGGAATGGGGCCTGCCCACTGCGGTACCTGCATTAATACACTATCCATACCGTCTAAGTTTCAACCCCATTAAATTAGCTCTAGTACAGGCAGGAACGCAGTTTTTGCAATTTAGTTTTTTGCTAAGCGTTCCCTAACCTATTGGCTATTTTTTCGTCAGTTTCACTTAATTGGCGGTTAACTCTAAGATAGTTATTTCCGGCGTTCTAGTTAGATACCTGTAGTAGTGTACTATTACTCTATGCAGGCTCACACTTGATTAAAATAGCTCTAGAAACAAATACTGTACTTCCACCTGCCAATTCAAGAAAGAAATTCGGGGCCCTAGGAACTATCTGAATCATGGCCTCACCTCAAAGACATAGCTCTGGGTCCCAGATCGACCTTCCGACCTATGTGAATGCGGACTGCCCACTGCGGCACCTGCATTAAAACCCTATCTATACAGTCTTAGTTTTAACCCAATTAAATTAGCTCTAGTACAGGCAGGAACGTAGCTATTACAATTTAGTTTTTCACCAAGCGTTCCTCAACCTATTGGCTATACTCTGGTTAGTTTCACTTAATTGGCGGTTAAATCTAAGATAGTTATTTCCGCTGTTCTAGTTAGATACCTGTAGTACTGTACTATTACTCAATGTAGGCTCACACTTGATTAAAATAGCTCTAGAAACATATACTCTACTACCACCTGCCAATTCAAAAAAGTAATTCCGGTCCTAGGAAGTAATCAGTATCGTGGCACCACCCCTCAGACATAGCTCTGTGTCCCAGTCTGCCCTTCCGACCCATGGGAATGGTGCCTTCCCACTGCGGTACCTGCATTAATACACTATCCATACCGTCTAAGTTTCAACCCCATTAAATTAGCTCTAGTACAGGCAGGAACGCAGTTTTTGCAATTTAGTTTTTTGCTAAGCGTTCCCTAACCTATTGGCTATTTTTTCGTCAGTTTCACTTAATTGGCGGTTAACTCTAAGATAGTTATTTCCGCTGTTCTAGTTAGATACCTGTAGTGATGTACTATTACTCTATGTAGGCTCACACTTGAATAAAATAGCTCTAGAAACATATACTCTACTACCACCTGCCAATTCAAGAAAGGAATTGCGGGCCCTAGGAAGCATCTGTATCACAGCCCCACCTCAAAGACATAGCTCTTTGTCCCAAATGACCCTCCGACCCATGGGAATGCGGCCAGCCCACTGCGGCACCAGCATTAATACCCTATTTATACAGTCTAAGTTTCAACTCAAATAAATTAGCTCTAGTACAGGCAGGAATGCAGCTTTTACAATTTATTTTTTTGCCAAGCGTTCCCTAACCTATTGGCTATTTTTTCGTCAGTTTCACTTAATTGGCGGTTAACTCTAAGATAGTTATTTCCGCTGTTCTAGTTAGATACCTGTAGTAGTGTACTATTACTCTATGTAGGCTCACACTTGATTAAAATACCTCTAGAAACAAATACTCTACTTCCACCTGCCAATTCAAGAAAGGAATTCGGGGCCCTAGGAACTATCTGAATCATGGCCTCACCTCAAAGACATAGCTCTGGGTCCCAGATCGACCCTCCGACCTATGTGAATGCGGACTGCCCACTGCGGCACCTGCATTAAAACCCTATCTATACAGTCTAAGTTTTAACCCAATTATATTAGCTCTAGTACAGGCAGGAACGCAGCTATTACAATTTAGTTTTTCACCAAGCGTTCCTCAACCTATTGGCTATACTCTGGTTAGTTTCACTTAATTGGCGGTTAAATCTAAGATAGTTATTTCCGCTGTTCTAGTTAGATACCTGTAGTACTGTACTATTACTCAATGTAGGCTCACACTTGATTAAAATAGCTCTAGAAACATATACTCTACTACCACCTGCCAATTCAAAAAAGTAATTCCGGTCCTAGGAAGTAATCAGTATCGTGGCACCACCCCTCAGACATAGCACTGTGTCCCAGTCTGCCCTTCCGACCCATGGGAATGGGGCCTTCCCACTGCGGTACCTGCATTAATACACTATCCATACCGTCTAATTTTCAACCCCATTAAATTAGCTCTAGTACAGGCAGGAACGCAGTTTTTGCAATTTAGTTTTTTGCTAAGCGTTCCCTAACCTATTGGCTATTTTTTAGTCAGTTTCACTTAATTGGCGGTTAACTCTAAGATAGTTATTTCCGCTGTTCTAGTTAGATACCTGTAGTGATGTACTATTACTCTATGTAGGCTCATACTTGAATAAAATAGCTCTAGAAACATATACTCTACTACCACCTGCCAATTCAAGAAAGGAATTGCGGGCCCTAGGAAGTATCTGTATCACGGCCCCACCTCAAAGACATAGCTCTTGGTCCCAAATGACCCTCCGACCCATGGGAATGCGGCCAGCCCACTGCGGCACCAGCATTAATACCCTATTTATACAGTCTAAGTTTCAACTCAAATAAATTAGCTCTAGTACAGGCAGGAACGCAGCTTTTACAATTTAGTTTTTTGCCAAGCGTTTCCCAACGTTTTGGCTAAACTCTCGTTAGTTTCACTTAATTTGCGGTTAACTCTAAGAAAGTTATTTCTGCTGTTCTAGTTAGATGCGTGTAGTAGTGTATTATTACTCTATGTAGGCTCACACTTGATTAAAATAGCTCTAGAAACCTAAACTCTACTACCACTTCCCAATTCAACTTAGACTGTATAGATAGGGTATTAATGCAGGTGCCGTAGTGGGCAGGCCCCATTCCCATAGTTCGGAGTGTCGAACTGGGACCCAGAGCTATGTCTTTGTGATGGGTCCATGATACTGACACTTCCAAGGGCCCAGAATTCCTTTCTTGAATTGGCAGGTAGTAGTAGAGTATATGTTTCTAGAGCTATTTTAATCTGGTGTGAGCCTACAAGCAGTAATAGTACACTACTACAGGTATCTAACTAGAACAGCAGAAATAACTATCTTCGAGTTAACCGCCAGTTAAGTGAAACTGACGAGAAAATAGCCAATAGGTTAGGGAACGCTTAACAAAAGACTAAATTGTAAAAGCTGCGTTCCTGCCTGTTCTAGAGCGAATTTAATGAGGTTGAAACTTAGACGGTATGGATAGGGTATTACTACAGGTGCCGCAGTGGGTAGGGCCCATTCCCATGAGTCGGAGTGGCAGTCTGGGATCCACAGCTATGTCTGATGGGTGGGACCACGATACTGATTACTTCCTAGGCCAGGAATTCCTTTCTTGAATTGGCAGGTGGTAGTAGAGGATATGTTTCTCGAGCTATTTTAATCAAGTGTGAGCCTACATAGAGTAATAGTACACTATCACGGGTATCTAACTAGAACAGCAGAAATAACTATCTTGGAGATAACCGCCAATTAATTGAAACTAACGAGAGTATAGCCAATAGGTTGGGGAACGCTTGGCAAAAAAACAAACCGTAAAAGCTGCGTTCCTGCCTGTACTAGAGCTAATTCATTTGGGTTGAAACTTAGACTGTATAGATAGGGTATTAATGCTGGTGTCGCAGTGGGCTGGCCGCATTCCCATTGGTCGGAGGGTCTTCTGGGACCCAGAGCTATGTCTTTGAGGTGGGGCCGTGATACAGATACTTCCTAAATCCCGGAATTCCTTTCTTGAATTGGCAGGTGGTAGTAGAGTATATGTTTCTCGAGCTATTTTATTCAAGTGTGAGCCTACATAGAGTAATAGTACATCACTACAGGTATCTAACTAGAACAGCGGAAGTACCTATCTTAGAGTTTACCGCCAATTAAGTGAAACAGACGAGAAAATAGCCAATAGGTTAGGGAACGCTTAGCAAAAGACTAAATTGTAAAAGCTGCGTTCCTGCCTGTTCTAGAGCTAATTTAATGAGGTTGAAACTTAGACGGTATGGATAGGGTATTAATACAAGTGCCGCAGTGGGCAGGCCCCATTTCCATGAGTCGGAGGGGCAGTCTGGGATCCACAGCTATGTCTGAGGGGTGGGGCCACGATACTGATTACTTCCTAACCCCGGAATTCCTTTCTTGAATTGGCTGGTGGTAGTAGAGGATATGTTTCTCGAGCTATTTTAATCAAGTGTGATCCTACATAGAGTAATAGTACACTATCACGGGTATCTAACTAGAACAGCAGAAATAACTATCTTGGAGATAACCGCCAATTAAGTGAAACTAACGAGAGTATAGCCAATAGGTTGGGGAACACTTGGCAAAAAACCAAGCTGTAAAAGCTGCGTTCCTACCTGTACTAGAGCTAATTTAATAGGGTTGAAACTTAGACGGTATGAATAGGGTATTAATGCACGTGCCGAAGTGGGCAGACTCCTTTCTCATGGATCGGAGCGGCAGACTGGGACCCAGAGCTATATCTGAGTGGTGGGGCTACGATACTGATTACTTCATAGGCCCGGAATTCCTTTATTGAATTGGCAGGTGGTAGTAGAGTATATGTTTCTAGAGCTATTTTAATCAAGTGTGAGCCTACATAGAGTTATAGTACACAACTACAGGTATCTAACTAGAACAGCAGAAATAACTATCTTAGTGTTAACCACCAATTAACTCTTTACCGACCATTGCGCTTGCGTGTTACGTAATGCAATGACCATAAGAATTTTAATCGGTACACGTGCATGGTAACGCATAGCGTTAGCCGCCTCTAGCTGAAAAAGGGAGAAGATTCGCCCCGAAAACTTTGCAGAATCAGAGAGAAGACTTCCCAAGCTTTACTATGATAGCAAGTTCGAGGACGCTGGACTGCAAGAGAGCCATAAACAACAGCAGACAAAATACACAAGGTAAACGTACAGGCATGATAGGCAGATAAACTAGCTAGTGGGGTTGATAAAAGTCTGTTTTAGGCTTACTAGTTTATGATAATACAAGAAACATTTGAGAAAGAATGCCTGGGGTTGAATAGTATGTCCTGCAATCACTATAGGGGGCTATTCTTTGCCGAGTTTGCCCTTCGTGTACAAGGATTGATCACGGCGACATCATAGGAAATGCATGGTCCTGGCCGCTCCCATGGCTGTGGTGATGTAGTACAGCCACTCTCCGTTGCTCTGCCATTGTCTCAGCTACTTTTCTCTCCCTCTCCAGCCATTCTCACCCCTCTAAGACGTTCATACCTGTCAGAAAAACAACAAAATTTTTTATCAATACGAATGACGGTCCGTATCACCGGCACTTACACACAGATCTGGCTGTCAGAGATGGTCCTGAAGGATGATCAGGATATTTGCAGATCTCCAGCAACAGTTTGGAGTACAGCTGGCTGTTTGAAAGGCTGCCAATGCCGCTCTAAAGCCTAGAATGTTGATCGATAGCTAGCGTGTCAATTTAGCAGGCATTATTCATTTTAATTTTGTCACGATTTTGCATGGGGGAGCCCCGGTACATGAGGCTAAAATGAAAGAATATGTTCATTATGACATCGTCAGTCACTTAGGGGATCTCCCTTGAGTGCCGTCTGCCGATCTCAGAGCCGTTTTATACTTATGACGACTATAGTCGTCATTGGTCGGTAAAGAGTTAAGTGAAACTGATGAAAAAATAGCCAATAGGTTAAGGAACGCTTGGCAAAAAACTAAATTGCAAAAACTGCGTTCCTGTCTGTACTAGAGCTAATTTAATGTGGTTAAAACTTAGACGCTATGGATAGGGTATTAATGCAGGTGCCGCAGTGGGCAGGCCCCATTCCCATGGGACGGAAGGGCAGACTAGGACCGAGAGCTATGTCTGAGGGGTGGTGCCACGATACTGATTACTTCCTAGGCCCGGAATTCCTTTCTTTAATTGGCAGGTGGTAGTAGAGTATATGTTTCTAGAGCTATTTTAATCAAGTGTGAGCCTACATACAGTATTAGTTCAGTACTACAGGTATCTAACTAGAACAGCGGAAATAACTATCTTAGATTTAACCTCCAATTAAGTGAAACTAACCAGAGTATAGCCAATAGGTTGAGGAACGCTTGGTAAAAAACTAAATTGTAATAGCTGCGTTCCTACCTGTACTAGAGCTAATTTAATTGGGTTAAAACTTAGACTGTATAGATAGTGTTTTAATGCAGGTGCCGCAGTGTGCAGTCCGCATTCCGATAGGTCGAAGGGTCGATCTAGGACCCGGAGCTATGTCTTTGAGGTGAGGCCATGATTCAGATACTTCCTAGAGCCCGGAATTCCTTTCTTGAATTGGCAGGTGGAAGTAGAGTATTTGTTTCTATAGCTATTTTAATCAAGTGTGAGCCTACATAGAGTAATAGTACACAACTATAGGTATCTAAATAGAACAGCGGAAATAACTGTATTAGAGTTAACCGCCAATTAAGTGAAACTAACGAGAGTATAGCCAATAGGTTGAGGAAGGCTTGGCAAAAAACTAAATTGTAATAGCTGCGTTCCTGCCTGTACTAGAACTAATTTAATTTGGTTAAAACTTAGACTTTATAGATATGGTATTAATGCAGGTGCTGCAGTGGGCATGACCCATTCTCATAGGTCGTACGGTCGAACTGGGACCCAGAGCTATTTCGTTGTGGTGGGTCCATGATACTGACACTTCCAAGGGCCCGGAAATCCTTTCTTGAATTGGCTGGTAGTAGTAGAGTATGTGTTTCTAGAGCTAATTTAATCAAGTGTGAGCCTACAAGCAGTAATAGTACACTACTACAGGTATGTAACTAGAACAACGGAAATAAGTATCTTAGAGTTAACCGCCAGTTAAGTGAAACTGACGAGAAAATAGCCAATAGGTTAGGGAACGCTTAGCAAAAGAATAAATTGTAAAAGCTGCGTTCCTGCCTGTTCTAGAACTAATTTAATGAGGTTGAAGCTTAGACGGTATGGATAGGGTATTAATACAGGTGCCGCAGTGGGCAGGCCCCATTTCCATGAGTCGGAGGGGCAGTCTGGGATCCACAGCTATGTCTGAGGGGTGGGGCCGCGATACTGATTACTTCCTTGGCCCGAAATTCCTTTCTTGATTTGGCAGGTTGTAGTAGAGGATATGTTTCTCGAGCTATTTTAATCAAGTGTCATCCTACATAGAGTAATAGTACACTAACACGGGTATTTAACTAGAACAGCAGAAATAAATATCTTAGAGAACACCGCCAATTAAGTGAAACTAACGAGAGTATAGCCAATAGGTTGTGGAAAACTTGACAAAAAACCAACCTGTAAAAGCTGCGTTCCTGCCTGTACTAGAGCTAATTCAATGGGGTTTAAACTTTGACGGTATGAATAGGGTATTAATGCACGTGCCGAAGTCGGCAGGCCCCATTCCCATTGATCGGAGCGGCGGACTGGGATCCAGAGCTATATCTGAGGGGTGGGGCTACGATACTGATTACTTCATAGGCCCGGAATTCCTTTATTGAATTGGCAGCTGGTAGTAGAGTATATGTTTCTAGAGCTATTTTAATCAAGAGTGAGCCTACATAGAGTAATATTACACTACTACAGGTATCTAACTAAAACAGCAGAAATAACTATCTTAGAGTTAACCGCCAATTAAGTGAAACTAACAAGAGTTTAGCCAAAAGGTTGGGGAACGCTTTGCAAAAAACTAAATTGTAAAAGCTGCGTTCCTGCCTGTACTAGAGCTAATTCATTTGAGTTGAAACTTAGACGGTATAGATAGGGTATTAATGCTGGTGCCGCAGTGGGCATGCCGCATTTCCATGGGTCTGATGGTCATTTGGGACTCAGAGCTATGTCTTTGAGGTGGGGCCGTGATACAGATACTTCCTACGTCCCGGAATTCCTTTCTTGAATTGGTAGGTGGTAGTAGAGTATATGTTTCTAGAGCTATTTTATTCAAGTGTGAGCATACATAGAGTAATAGTACATCACTAGCAGGTATCTAACTAGAACAGCGGAAATAACTATCTTAGAGTTAACCGCCAATTAAGTGAAACTGACGAAAAAATAGCCAATAGGTTAGGGAACGCTTAGCAAAAAACTAAATTGCAAAAACTGCGTTCCTGCCTGTACTAGAGCTAATTTAATGGGGTTAAAACTTAGACGGTATGGATAGGGTATTAATGCAGGTGCCGCAGTCGGCAGCCCCCATTCCCATTGGTCGGAAGGGCAGACTGGGACCCAGAGCTATGTCTGAGGGGTGGTGCCACGATACTGATTACTTCCTAACCCCGGAATTCCATTTTTGAATTGGCAGGTGGTAGTAGAGTATATGTTTCTAGAGCTATTTTAATCAAGTGTGAGCCTATAAACAGTAATAGTACAGTACTACAGGTATCTAACTAGAACAGCGGAAATAACAATCTTAGATTTAACCGCCAATTAAGTGAAACTAACCAGAGTATAGCCAATAGGTTGAGGAAAGCTTGGCAAAAAACTAAATTGTAATAGCTGCGTTCCTACCGGTACTAGAGCTAATTTAATTGGATTAAAACTTAGACTGTATAAATAGGGTATTAATGCAGGTGCCGCAGTGGGAAGGCCTCATTCCCATGGGTCGGAGGGTCGAACTGGGACCCAGAGATATGTCTTTGAGGTGGAGCCATGATACTGATACTTCCTAAGGCCCGGAATTCCTTTCTTTAATTGGCAGGTGGTAGTAGAGTATATGTTTCTAGAGCTATTTTAATCAAGTGTGAGCCTACATACAGTAATAGTAGAGTACCACAGGTATCTAACTAGAACAGCGGAAAGAACTATCTTAGATTTAACCGCCAATTAAGTGAAACTAACCATAGTATAGCCAATAGGTTGAGGAACGCTTGGTAAAAAACCAAATTGTAATAGCTGCGTTCCTACCTGTACTAGAGCTAATTTAATTGGGTTAAAACTTAGACTGTATAGATAGGGTTTAAATGCAGGTGCCGCAGTGGGCAGTCCGCATTCCCATATGTCGGATGGTCGATCTAGGGCCCATAGCTATGTCTTTGAGGTGAGGCCATGATTCAGATAGTTCCTAGGGCCCGGAATTACTTCCTTGAATTGGCAGGTGGAAGTAGAGTATTTGTTTCTAGAGCTATTTTAATCAAGTGTGAGCCTACGTAGAGTAATAGTACACTGCTACAGGTATCTAACTAGAACAGCGGAAATAACTATATTAGAGTTAACCGCCAATTAAGTGAAACTAACGAGAGTATAGCCAATAGGTTGACGAAGGCTTGGCAAAAAACTAAATTGTAATAGCTGCGTTCCTACCTGTACTAGAACTAATTTAATTGGGTTAAAACTTAGACTGTATAGATAGGGTATTAATGCAGGTGCCGCAGTGGGCAGGCCCCATTCCCATAGGTCAGAGGGTCGAACTGGGACCCAGAGCTATGTCTTTGTGGTGGGTCCATGATACTGATACTTCCAATGGCCCGGAAATCCTTTCTTGAATTGGCAGGTAGTAGTAGAGTATATGTTTCTAGAGCTATTTTAATCAAGTGTGAGCCTACAAGCAGTAATAGTACACTACTACAGGTATCTAACTAGAACAACGGAAATAACTATCCTAAAGTTAACCGCCAGTTAAGTGAAATTGACGAAAAAATAGCCAATATGTTAAGGAACGCTTAGCAAAAGACTAAATTGTAAAAGCTGCGTTCCTGCCTGTACTAGAGATAATTTAATGCGGTCATCTGGGACTCAGAGCTATGTCTTTATGGTGGGGCCGTGATACAGATACTTCCTACGGCCCGGAATTCCTTTCTTGAATTGGCAGGTGGTAGTAGAGTATATGTTTCTAGAGCTATTTTATTCAAGTGTGAGCCTTCATAGAGTAATTGTACACCACTAGCAGGAATCTAAATAGAACAGCGGAAATAACTATCTTAAAATTAATCGCCAATTAAGTGAAACTGATGAAAAGTAGCCAATAGGTTAGGAAACGCTTAGCAAAAAACTAAATTGCAAAAACTGCGTTCCTGCCTTTACTAGAGCTAATTTAATGTGGTTAAAACTTAGACGGTATGGTGTATTAATGCAGGTGCCGCAGTGGGCAGGCGCCATTCCCATTGGTCGGAAGGTCAGACTGGGACCCAGAGCTATATCTGAGGGGTGGTGCCACAATACTGATTACTTCCTAGCCCCAGAATTCCGTTTTTGCATTGGCAGGTGGTAGTAGAGTATATGTTTCTAGAGCTATTTTTATCAAGTGTGAGCCTACATACAGTAATAGTACAGTACTACAGGTATCTAAATAGAACAGCGGAAATAACTATCTTAGATTTAACCGACAATTAAGTAAAACTAACCACAGTATAGCCAATAAGTTGAGGAAAGCTTGGCAAAAAACTAAATTGTAATAGCTGCGTACCTACCTGTACTAGAGCTAATTTAATTGGGTTAAAAACCTAGACTGTATAGATAGCGTATTAATGCAGTTGCCGCAGTGGGCAGGCCTCATTTCCATGTTTCGAAGGGTCGAATTGGGACCCAGAGATATGTCTTTGAGGTGGAGCCATGATACTGATACTTCCTAAGGCCCGGAATTCCTTTCTTTAATTGGCAGGTGGTAGTAGAGTATATGTTTCTAGAGCTATTTTAATCAAGTGTGAGCCTACATACAGTAATAGTACAGTACTACAGGTATCTAACTAGAACAGCGGAAATCACTATCTTAGATTTAACCTCCAATTAAGTAAAACTAACCAGAGTATAGCCAATAGGTTGAGGAACGCTTGGTAAAAAACTAAATTGTAATAGCTGCGTTCCTACCTGTACTAGAGCTAATTTAATTTGGTTAAAACTTAGACTGTATAGATAGGGTTTTAATGAAAATGCCGCAGTGGGCAGTCCGCATTCCCATAGGTCGGAGGGTCGATCTCGGACCCAGAGCTATGTCTTTGAGGTGAGGCCATGATTCAGATACTTCCTATTGCCCGGAATTCCTTTCTTGAATTGGCAGGTAGAAGTAGAGTATTTGTTTCTAGAGCTATTTTAATCAAGTGTGAGCCTACATAGAGTAATAGTACACTACTACAGGTATCTAACTAGAACAGCGGAAATAACTATATTAGAGTTAACCGCCAATTAAGTGAAACTAACCAGAGTATAGCCAATAGGTTGAGGAACGCTTGGTAAAAAACTAAATTGTAATAGCTGTGTTCCTGCCTGTACTAGAGCTAATTTAATTTGGTTAAAACTTAGACTGTATAGATAGGGTCTTAATGCTGGTGGCGGAGTGGGCAGTCCGCATTCCCATAGGTCGGAGGGTCGATCTAGGACCCAGAGCTATGTCTTTGAGGTGAGGCCATGATTCAGATACTTCCTAGGGCCCGGAATTCCTTTCTTGAATTGGCAAGTGGAAGTAGAGTATTTGTTTCTAGAGCTATTTTAATCAAGTGTGAGCCTACATAGAGTAATAGTACACTACTACAGGTATCTAACTAGAACAGCGGAAATAACTATATTAGAGTTAACCGCCAATTAAGTGAAACTAACGAGAGTATAGCCAATAGGTTGAGGAACGCTTGGCAAAAAACTAAATTGTAATAGCTGCGTTCCTGCCTGTACTAGAACTAATTTAATTGGGTTAAAACTTAGACTGTATAGATAGGGTATTAATGCAGGTGCCACAGTGCAGGCCCCATTCCCATAGGTCGGAGGGTCGAACTGGGACCCAGAGCTATGTCTTTGTGGTGGGTCCATGATACTGACACTTCCAAGGGCCCGGAAATCCTTTTTTGAATTTGCAGGTAGTAGTAGAGTATATGTTTCTAAAGCTATTTTAATCAAGTGTTAGCCTGCAAGCAGTAATAGTACACTACTACAGTTATCTAACTAGTACAGCGGGAATAACTATCTTAGATTTAACCGCTAATTAAGTGAAACTAACCAGAGTATAGCCAATAGGTTGAGGAACGCTTGGTAAAAAACTAAATTGTAATAGCTGTGTTCCAACCTGTACTAGAGCTAGTTTAATTTGGTTAAAACTTAGACTGTATAGATAGGGTTTTAATGCAGGTGCCGCAGTGGGCAGTCCGCATTCCCATAGGTCGGAGGGTCGATCTAGGACCCAGAGCTGTGTCTTTGAGGTGAGGCCATGATTCAGATACTTCCTAGGGCCCGGAATTCCTTTCTTGAATTGGCAGGTGGAAGTAGAGTATTTGTTTCTAGAGCTATTTTAATCAAGTGTTAGCCTACATAGAGTAATAGTACACTACTACAGGTATCTAACTAGAACAGTGGAAATAACTATATTAGAGTTAACCGCCAATTAAGTGAAACTAACGAGAGTATAGCCAATAGGTTGAGGAAGGCTTAGCAAAAAACTAAATTGTAATAGCTGCGTTCCTGCCTGTACTAAATCTAATTTAATTGGGTTAAAACTTAGACTGTATAGATAGGGTATTAATGAAGGTGCCGCAGTGGGAAGGCCCCATTTCCATACGTCGGAGGGTCGAACTGGGACCCAGAGCTATGTCTTTGTGGTGGGTCCATGATACTGACACTTCCAATGGCCCGGAATTCCTTTCTTGAATTGGCAGGTAGTAGTAGAGTATATGTTTCTAGAGCTATTTTGATCAAGTGTGAGCCTACAAGCAGTAATAGTACACTACTACAGGTATCTAACTAGAACAACGGAAATAACTATCTTAGAGTTAACCGCCAGTTAAGTGAAACTGACGAGAAAATAGCCAATAGGTTAGGGAACGCTTAGCAAAAGACTAAATTGTAAAAGCTGCGTTTGTGCCTGTTCTAAAGCTAATTTAATGAGGTTAAAGCTTAGACGGTATGGATAGGGTATTAATACAGGTGCCGCAGTTGGCAGGCCCCATTCCCATAAGTCGAAGGGGCAGTCTGGGATCCACAGCTATGTTTGAGGAGTGGTGCCACGATACTGATTACTTCCTAGGCCCGGAATTCCTTTCTTGAATTGGCAGGTGGTAGTAGAGTATATGTTTCTAGAGCTATTTTAATCAAGTGTGAGCCTACATACAGTAATAGTACAGTACTACAGGTATCTAACTAGAACAGCGGAAATAACTATCTTAATTTTAACCTCCAATTAAGTGAAACTAACCACAGTATAGCCAATAGATTGAGGAACGCTTGGCAAAAAACTAAATTGTAATAGCTGCGTTCCTGCCTGTACTAGAGCTAATTTAATTGGGTTTAAACTTAGACTGTATAGATAGGGTTTTAAAGCAGGTGCCGCAGTGGGCAGTCCGCATTCCCATAGGTCGGAGGGTAGATCTAGCACCCAGAGCTATGTCTTTGAGGTGAGACCATGATTCAGATACTTCCTACGGCCTGGAATTCCTTTCTTGAATTGGCAGGTGGAAGTAGAGTATTTGTTTCTAGAGCTATTTTAATCAAATGTGAGCCTACTTGGAGTAATAGTACACTACTACAGGTATCTAACTAAAACAGCGGAAATAACTATATTAGAGTTAACCGCCAGTTAAGTAAGACTGACGAGAAAATAGCCAATAGGTTAGGGAACGCTTAGCAAAAGGCTAAATTGTAAAAGCTGCGTTCCTGCCTGTTCTAGAGCTAATTTAATGAGGTTGAAGCTAAGACGGTATGGATAGGGTATTAATGCAGGTGCCGCAGTTGGCAGGCCCCATTCCCATGAGTCGGACGGGCAGTCTGGGATCCACAGCTATGTCTGATGGGTGGGGCCACGATACTGATTACATCATATGCCCGGAATTCCTTTCTTGAATTAGCAGGTGGTAGTAGAGTATAAGTTTCTAGAGCTATTTTAATCAAGTGTGAGCCTACATACAGTAATAGTACAGTATTACAGGTATCTAACTAGAACAGTGGAAATAATTATCTTAGATTTAACCGCCAATTAAGTGAAACTAACCACAGTATAGCCAATAAGTTGAGGAATGCTTTGCAAAAAACTAAATTGTAATAGCTTCGTTCCTACCTGTACTAGAGCTAATTTAATTGGGTTAAAACTTAGACTGTATAGATAGGGTAGTAATGCAGGTGCCGCAGTGGGTAGGCCTCATTCCCATTGGTCGGAGGGTCGAACTGGGACTCAGAGATATGTCTTTGAGGTGGAGCCATGAAACTGATACTTCCTAGAGTCCGGAATTCGTTTCTTTAATTGGCATGTGGTAGTAGAGTATATGTTTCTAGAGCTATTTTAATCAAGTGTGAGCCTACATACAGTAATAGTACAGTACTACATGTATCTAACTAGAACAGCGGAAGTAACTATCTTAGATTTAACCTCCAATTAAGTTAAACTAACCAGAGTAGAGCCAATAGGTTGAGGAACGCTTGGTAAAAAACTAAATTGTAATAGCTGCGTTCCTGCCTGTACAAGAGCTAATTTAATTGGGTTAAAACTTAGACTGTATAGATAGGGTTTTAATGCAGGTGCCGCAGTGGGCAGTCCGCATTACCATAGGTCGGAGGGTCGATCTGGGTCCCAAAGCTATGTCTTTGAGGTGAGGCCATGATTCAGATACTTCCTACAGCCCGGAATTCCTTTCTTGACTTGGCAGGTGGAAGTAGAGTATTTGTTTCTAGAGCTATTTTAATCAAGTGTGAGCCTACATAGAGTAATACTACACTACTACAGGTATCTAACTAGAACAGCGGAAATAACTATATTAGAGTTAACCGCCAATTAAGTTAAACTAACGAGAGTATAGCCAATAAGGTGAGGAAGGCTTTGCAAAAAACTAAATTGGAATAGTTGCATTCCTGCCTGTACTAGAACTAATTTAAATTGGTTAAAACTTAGACTGTATAGATAGGGTATTAATGTAGGTGCCGCAGTGGGCAGGCTCCATTCCCATAGGTCGGAGAGTCGAACTGGGACATAGAGCTATGTCTTTGTGGTTGGTCCATGATACTGACACTTCCAAGGCCCGGAATTCCTTTCTTGAATTGGCAGGTAGTAGTAGAGTATATGTTTCTAGAGCTATTTTAATCAAGTGTGAGCCTACAAGCAGTAATAGTACACTACTACAGGTATCTAACTAGAACAACGGAAATAACTATCTTAGAGTTAACCGCCAGTTAAGTGAAACTGACGAGAAAATAGCCAATAGGTTAGGGAACGCTTAGCAAAAGACTAAATTGTAAAAGCTGCGTTCCTCCCTGTTCTAGAGCTATTTTAATGAGGTTGAAACTTAGACGGCATGGATAGGGTATTAATACAGGTGCCGCAGTGGGTAGGCCCCATTCCCATGAGTCGGAGGGTCAGTCTTGGATCAACAGCTATGTCTGAGGGGTGGGGCCACGATACTGATTACTTCCTAGTCTGGGAATTCCTTTCTTGAATTGGCAGGTGGTAGTAGAGGATATGTTTCTCGAGCTATTTTAATCAAGTGTGAGCCTACATAGAGTAATAGTACACTATCACGGGTATCTAACTAGAACAGCAGAAATAACTATCTTGGAGATAACCGCCAATTAATTGAAACTAACGAGAGTATAGCCAATAGGTTGGGGAACGCTTGGCAAAAAACCAAACTGTAAAAGCTGCGTTCCTGCCTGTACTAGAGCTAATTTAATGGGGTTGAAACTTAGACGGTATCAATAGGGTATTAATGCAGGTGCCGAAGTGGGCAGGCCCCATTCCCATGTATCGGAGCGGCAGACTTGGTCCCAGAGCTATATCTGAGGGATGGGGCTACGATACTGATTACTTCATAGGCTCGGAATTCCTTTATTGAATTGGCAGGTGGTAGTAGAGTATATGTTTCTAGAGCTATTTTATTCAAGTGTGAGCCTACATAGAGTAATAGTACATCACTACAGGTATCTAACTAGAACAGCGGAAATAACTATCTTAGAGTTAACCGCCAATTAAGTGAAACTGACGAAAAAATAGCCAATAGGTTAGAGAACGCTTAGCAAAAAAATAAATTGCAAAAGCTGCGTTCCTGCCTGTACTAGAGCTAATTTAATGGGGTTCAAACTTAGACGGTTTGGATAGGGTATTAATGCATGTGCCGCAGTGGGCAGGCCCCATTCCCATGGGTCGGAAGGGCAGACTGGGACCCAGAGCTATGTCTGAGGGGTGGTGCCACGATACTGAATACTTCCTAGGGCCGGAATTCCTTTTATGAATTGGCATGTGGTAGTAGAGTATATGTTTCTAGAGCTATTTTAATCAAGTGTGAGCCTACATACAGTAATAGTACAGTACTACAGGTATCTAACTAGAACAGCGGAAATAACTATCTTAGATTTAACCGCCAATTAAGTGAAACTAACCACAGTATAGCCAATAGGTTGAGGAACGCTTAGCAAAAACTGAATTGTAATAGCGGCGTTCCTACCTGTACTAGAGCTAATTTAATTGGGTTAAAATTTAGACTGTATAGATAGGGTAATAATGCAGGTGCCGCAGTTGGTAGGCCTCATTCCCATGGGTCGGATTGTCGAACTGGGACCCAGAGATATGTCTTTGAGGTGGAGCCATGATACTGATACTTCCTAAAGCACGGAATTCCTTTCTTTAATTGGCAGGTGGTAGTAGAGTATATGTTTCTAGAGTTATTTTATTCAAGTGTGAGCCTACATAGAGTAATAGTACATCACTACAGGTATCTAACTAGAACAGTGGAAATAACTATCTTAGAGTTAACCGCCAATTAAGTGAAACTGACGAAAAAATAGCCAATAGGTTAGAGAACGCTTAGCAAAAAAATAAATTGCAAAAGCTGCGTTCCTGTCTGTACTAGAGCTAATTTAATGGGGTTCAAACTTAGACGGTATGGATAGGGTATTAATGCATGTGCCGCAGTGGGCAGGCCCCATTCCCATAGGTCGGAAGGGCAGACTGGGACCCAGAGCTATGTCTGAGGGGTGGTGCCACGATACTGAATACTTCCTAGGGCCGGAATTCCTTTTATGAATTGGCATGTGGTAGTAGAGTATATGTTTTTCGAGCTATTTAAATCAAGTGTGAGCCTACATAGAGTAATAGTACAGTACCACAGGTATCTAACTAGAACAGCGGAAATAACTATCTTAGATTTAACCGCCAATTAAGTGAAACTAACCACAGTATAGCCAATAGGTTGAGGAACGCTTAGCAAAAACTGAATTGTAATAGCTGCGTTACTACCTGTACTAGAGCTAATTTAATTGGGTTAAAATTTAGACTGTATAGATAGGGTAATAATGCAGGTGCCGAAGTGGGCAGGCCCCATTCCCATTGATCGGAGCGGGCAGACTGGGACCCAGAGCTATGTCTGAGGGGTGGGGCTACGATACTGATTACTTCATAGCCCCGGAATTCCTTTATTGTATTGGCAGGTGGTTGTAGAGTATATGTTTCTAGAGCTATTTTAATCAAGTGTGAGCCTACATAGAGTAATAGTACACTACTACATGTATCTAACTAGAAAAGCAGAAATAACTATCTTAGAGTTAATCGCCAATTAAGTTAAACTAACGAGAGTTTAGCCAAAAGGATGAGGAATACTTGGCAAAAAACTAAATTGTAAAAGCTGCGTTCCTGCCTGTTCTAGAGCTAATTTATTTGGATTGAATCTTAGACTGTTTAGATAGGGTATTAATGCTGGTGCCGCAGTGGGCTGGCCGCATTCCCATTTGTCGGACGGTCATCTGGGACCTACAGCTATGTCTTTGAGGTGGGGCCGTGATACAGATACTTCCTATGGCCCGGAATTCCTTTCTTGAATTGGCAATTTAGTTTTTTACCAAGCGTTCCTCAACCTATTGGCTATACACTGGTTAGTTTCACTTAATTGACGGTTAAATCTAAAATAGTTATTTCCGCTGATCTAGTTAGATACCTGTAGTACTGTACTATTACTGCTTGTAGGCTCACACTTGATTAAAATAGCTCTAGAAACATATACTCTAATACTACCTGCCAATTCAAGAAAGGAATTCCGGGCCCTTGGAAGTGTCAGTATCATGGACCCACCACAAAGACATAGCTCTGGGTCCCAGTTCGACCTTCCGACCTATGGGAATGGGGCCTGCCCACTGCGGTACCTGCATTAATACCCTATCTATACAGTCTAAGTTTTAACCCAATTAAATTAGTTCTAGTACAGGTAGGAACGCAGCTATTACAATTTGGTTTTTTGCCAAGTTTTCCTCAACCTATTGGCTATACTCTCGTTATTTTCACTTAATTGGCGGTTAACTCTAATATAGTTATTTCCGCTGTTCTAGTTAGATACCTGTAGTAGTGTACTATTACTCTATGTAGGCTCACACTTGATTAAAATAGCTCTAGAAACAAATACTCTACTTCCACCTGCCAATTCAAGAAAGGAATTCCGGGCCTTAGGAAGTATCTGAATCATGGACTCACCTCAAAGACATAGCTCTGGATCCCAGATCGACCCTCCGACCTATGGGAATGCGGACTGCCCACTGCGGCACCTGCATTAAAAGCCTATGTATACAGTCTAAGTTTTAACGCAATTAAACTAGCTCAAGTACAGGCAGGAACGCAATTTAGTTTTTTACCAAGAGTTCCTCAACCTATTGGCTATACTGTGGTTAGTTTCACTTAAATGGCGGTTAAATCTAATATAGTTATTTCCGCTGTTCTAGTTAGATACCTGTAGTACTGTACTATAACTGTATGTAGGCTCACACTTGATTAAAATAGCTCTAGAAACATATACTCTACTACCACCTGCCAATTCAAAAAAGAAATTCCGGGCCTAGGAAGTGATCAATATCGTGGCACCACCCCTTAGACATAGCTCTGGATCCCAGTGTGCCCTTCCGACCCATGGGAATGGGGCCTGCCCACTGCGGCACCTGCATTAATACCCTATCCATACCGTCTAAGTTTTAACACCATTAAATTAGCTCTAGTACAGCCAGGAACGCAGTTTTTGCAATTTAGTTTTTTGCTAAGCGTTCCCTAACCTATTGGCTATTTTTTCGTCATTTTCACTTAATTGACGGTTAACTCTAAGATAGTTATTTCCGCTGTTCTAGTTAGATATCTGTAGTGATGTACTATTACTCTATGTAGGCTCACACTTGAATAAAATAGCTTTAGAAACATATACTCTAATACCCCCTACCAATTCAAGAAAGGAATTCCCTGCCCTAGGAAGTATTTGTATCACGGCCCCACCTCAAAGACATAGCTCTGTGTCCCAGATGACCCTCCGACCCATGGGAATGCGGCCAGCCCCCTGCGGCACCAGCATTAATACCCTCTCTATACAGTCTTAGTTTCAACCCAAATAAATTAGCTCTAGTACAGGCAGGAACGCAGCTTTAGCAATTTAGTTTTTTGCCAAGCGTTCCTCAACCTTTTGGCTAAACTCTCGTTAGTTTCACTTAATTGGCGGTTAACTCTAAGATAGTTATTTCTGCTGTTCTAGTTAGATACCCGTAATAGTGTACTAATACTATATGTAGGCTCACACTTGATTAAAATAGCTCGAGAAACATATCCTCTACTACCACCTGCCAATTCAAGAATGGAATTCAGGGCTTAGGAATTAATCAGTATCGTGGCCCACCACTCAGAAATAGCTGTGGATCCCAGACTGCCTCTCCGACTTATGGGAATGGGGCCTGCCCACTGCGGCACCTGTATTAATACCCTATCCATACCGTCTAAGATTCAACCTCATTAAATTAGCTCTAGAACAGGCAGGAACGCAGCGTTTACAATTTAGTCTTTTCCTCAGCGGTCCCTAACCTATTGGCTATTTTCTCGTCAGTTTCACTTAACTGGCGGTTAACTCTAAGATAGTTATTTCCGCTGTTCTAGTTAGACACCAGTAGTAGTGTGCTATTACTGCTTTTAAGCTCACACATGAATAAAATAGCTCTAGAAACATATACTGTACTTCAATTTGGCAATTCAAGAAAGGAATTCCGAGCCCTAGGAAGTATCTGAATCATGGCCTCACCTCAAAGACATAGCTCTGGGTCCCAGATCGACTTTCTGACCAATGGGAATGCGGCCTGCATACTGTGGCACCTGCATTAATACCTTATCTATACAGTCAAAGTTTTAACCCAATTAAATTTGCTCTAGTACAGGCAGGAACGCAGCTTTTACAATTTGGTTTTTTGCCAAGCGTTCCCCAACCTATTGACTATACTCTCGTTAGTTTCACTTATTTGGCGGTTAACTCCAAGATAGTTATTACTACTGTTCTAGTTAGATACCTGTAGTAGTGTACTATTACACTATGGTGGCTCACACTTGATTAAAATAACTCTAGAAACATATACTCTACTACCACCTACCAAATCAAGAAAGGAATTCCGGGTCTATGAAGTAATCAGTATCGTGGCCCCACACCTCAGACATAGTTCTGGGTCCCAGATCGACTCTCCGACCAATGGAAATGCGGCCTGCATACTGCGGCACCTGCATTAATACCCTATCTATACAGTCAAAGTTTTAACCCAATTAAATTTGCTCTAGTACAGGCAGGAACGCAGCTTTTACAATTTGGTTTTTTGCCAAGCGTTCCCCAACCTATTGACTATACTCTCGTTAGTTTCACTTATTTGGCGGTTAACTCAAAGATAGTTATTACTACTGTTCTAGTTAGATACCTGTAGTAGTGTACTATTACACTATGGTGGCTCACACTTGATTAAAATAGCTCTAGAAACATATACTCTACTACCACCTACCAAATCAAGAAAGGAATTCCGGGTCTATGAAGTAATCAGTATCGTGGCCCCACACCTCAGACATAGCTCTGGGTACCAGTGTGCCCCTCTGACCCATGGGAATGGTGCCTACCCACCGCGGCACATGCATTAATACCCTATCCATACCGTCTAAGTTTCAACCCCATTAAATTAGCTCTAGTACAGGTAGGAACGCAGCTATTACAATTTAGTTTTTACCCCACCCCTCAGACATAGCTCTGGGTCCCAGTCTGCCCCTCTGACCCATGGGAATGGGACCTGCCCACTGCAGCACCTGCATTAATACCCTATCCATACCGTCTAAGTTTCAACCCCATTAAATTAGCTCTAGTACAGGCAGGAACGCAGTTTTTACAATTTAGTCTTTTGCTAAGTGTTCCCTAACCTATTGGCTATTTTCTCGTCAGTTTGACTTAATTGGAGGTTAACTCAATTTCCGCTGTTCTAGTTAGATACCTGTGGTTGTGTACTATTACTGTACATAGGCTCACACTTGATTAAAATAGCTCTAGAAAAATATACTCTACTACCACCTGCCAATTCAAGAAAGGAATTCCGGGCCCTAGGAACTATCAGTATCATGGCCCCACCTCAAAGACATAGCTCAGGGTCCCAGTTCGACCCTCCGATCCATGGGAATGGGACCTGCCCACTGCAGCACCTGCATTAATACCCTATCTATACAGTCTAAGTTTTAACCCAATTAAATTAGCTCTAGTACAGGTAGGAACGCAGCTATTACAATTTAGTTTTTTGCCAAACGTTCCTTAACCTATTGGCTATACTCTCGTCAGTTTCACTTAATTGGCGGTTAACTCTAAGATAGTTATTTCCGCTGTTCTAGTTAGATACCCGTAGTAGTGTACTATTACTCTATGTAGGCTCACACTTGATTAAAATAGCTCTAGAAATATATACTTCACTACAACCTGCCAATTCAAGAAAGGAATTCCGGGCCTAGGAAGTAATCGGTATCGTGGCCCACAACTTAGACATAGCTATGGGTCCCAGTCTGCCCCTCCGACCCATTAGAATGGGGCCTGCCCGCTGCGGCAACTGCATTAATACCCTATCCATACCGTCTAAGTTTCAACCCCATTAAATTAGCTCTAGTACAGGCATGAACGTAGTTTTTACAATTTAGTCTTTTGCTGAGCGTTCCCTAACCCATTGGCTATTTTCTCGTCAGTTTAACTTAATTGGCAGTTAACTCTAAGATAGTTATTTCCGCTGTTCTAGTTAGATACCTGCAGTAGGGTACTATTACTGTAGGTAGGCTCACACTTGATTAAAATAGCTCTAGAAACATATCCTCTACTACCACCTGACAATTCAAGAAAGGAATTCCGGGCCCTAGGAAGAATCAGTATCAGGACCCCACCTCAAAGACATAGCTCAGTGTCCCAGTTCGACACTCCGATCCATGGGAATGGGACCTGCCCACTGCGGCACCTGCATTAATACCCTATCTATACAGTCTTAGTTTTAAACCAATTAAATTAGCACTAGTACAGGCAGGAACGCAGCTATTACAATGTAGTTTTTTGGCAAGCGTTCCTCAACCTATTGGCTATACTCTCGGCAGTTTCACTTAATTGGCGGTTAACTCTAAGATAGTTATTTCCGCTGGTCTATTTAGATACCTGTAGTAGTGTACTATTACTCTTTGTAGGCTCACACTTGATTAAAATTGCTCTAGAAAACATATCCTCTACTACGACCTGCCAATTCAAGAAAGGAATTTCGGGTCTAGGAAGTAATCGGTATCGAGGTCCCACCCTTCAGACATAGCTCTTGGTCCCAGACTGCCCCTTCGACTCATGGGAATGGGGCCTGCCCACTGCGTCACTTGTATTAATACTGTAACCATACTGTCTAAATTTCAACCCCATTAGATTAGCTCTAGTACAGGCAGGAACGCAGTTTTTACAATTTAGTCTTTTGCTAAGCGTTCCCTAACAAATTGGCTATTTTCTTGTCAGTTTCACTTAATTGGCGGTTAACTTTAAGATAGTTATTTCCGCTGTTCTAGTTAGATACCTGTAGTAGAGTACTATTACTCTATGTAGGCTCACACTTGAATAAAATAGCTGTAGAAACATATACTCTACTACCACCTGCCAATTAAAGATAGGAATTCCGGGCACTAGGAAGTATCTGTATCATGTTCCCTCCTCAAAGACATAGCTCTTGGTCCCAGGTCGACCCTCCGACCCATGGGAATGCGCCCTGCCCACTGGGGTACCTGCATTAATACCCTATCTATACAGTCTAAGTTTCAACCCAATTAAATTAGCTCTAGTACAGGTAGGAACGCAGCTTTTTGCCAAGCGTTCCCCATCCTATTGGCTATACTCTCGTTAGTTGCACTTAATTGGTGGTTAACTCTAAGATAGTTATTTCCGCTGTTCTAGTTAGATACCTGTAGTAGTGCACTATTACTCTATGTAGGCTCACACTTGATTAAAATAGCTCGAGAAACATATACTCTACTACCACCTCCCTATTCAAGAAAGGAATTCCGGTCCCTAGGAAGTAATCAGCATCGTGGCCCCACAAGTTCAAAGCTTGGAATCGGGAATGGAGAAGTTCGAGCCAAGTTCCGACGGTTGGAATCGGGAATGGAATAGTTCCAGGAAAGTTCGAGGCTTGGAATCGGAAATGGAGGAGTTTGAGTCTAATTCCGACTCTTTGAATCGGGAATGTAAGAGTTCGACCCAAGTTCGATGCTTGGAATCGGAAATGGAAGAGTTTGAGTCTAATTCCGACTCTTTGAATCGGGAATGTAAGAGTTCGACCCAAGTTCGATGCTTGGAATCGGAAATGGAAGAGTTTGAGTCTAATTCCGACTCTTTGAATCGGGAATGTAAGAGTTCGACCCAAGTTCGATGCTTGGAATCGGAAATGGAAGAGTTCGAGTCAAATTCCGATGCTTGGAATCGGTTATGGAGGAGTTCGAGCAAAGTTCTAGGCTTAGAATCGCAAATGGAGGAGTTCGAGCAAAGTTTGAAGCTTGGAATCGGAAATGGAGGAGTTCGAGACAAATTCGAAGCTTGGAATCGGGAATGGAGGTGTTTGAACCAAGTTCCGACTCTTGGAATCGGGAATGGAAGAGTTCGAGGCAAGTTCGAAGCTAGGAATCGGGAATGGAAGAGTTCGAAGAAAGTTCGATGCTTGGAATCGGGAATGGAGGAGTTCAAGCAAAGTTCGAAGCTTGGAATCTGGTATGGAAGAGTTTGAGGAAAGTTCGAAGCTTGGAATCGGGAATGGAGGAGTTGGAGAAAAGTTCCGACGCTTGGAATCGGGAATGGAAGAGTTCGAGCCAAGTTCGAAGCTTAGAATCGGGAATGGAGGAGTTCGAAGTAAGTTCGAGGCTTGGTAATCGGAAATGGAGGAGTTCGAAACAAGTTCGAGGCTTGGAATCGGAAATAGTGAAGTTTGAGCCAAGTTCCGACACTTGGAATCTGAAATGGATGAGTTCGAGTCAAGTTCGAGGCTTAGAATCGGAAATGGAGGAGTTCCAGCCAAGTTCCGACACTTGGAATCGGAAATAGCGGAGTTCGAGACAAGTTCGAAGCTTGCAATCGGAAATGGAGGAGTTTGATTCAATTTACGATGCTTGGAATCGGGAATGGAAGAGTTTCAGGCAAGTTCGAATCTTTGAATCGGGAAAGCAGGTGTTCGAGCCAAGTTCCGACAATTGGAACCGGGAATGGAAGATTTCGAAGAAATTTCGAGGCTTGGAATCGGGAATGGAGGAGTTAGAGCCAAGTTCGAGGCTTGGAATCGGAAATGGCGGAGTTCGAGCAAAGTTCCGACACTTGGAATCGGGAATGGAAGAGTTCGAGCCAAGTTTGAGGCTTGGAATCGGAAATGGAGGAAGTCGAGCCAATTTCCGACGCTTGGAATCGGGAATGAAAGAGTTTGAGGCAAGTTCGAAGCTTGGAATCGGGAATGGAGGAGTTCGATCCAAGTTCAGACGCTTGGAATCGGGAATGGAAGTGTTCGAAGCTTGGAATCTGGAATGAAGAAGTTCGAGTCAAGTTCCGACGCTTGGAATCGGGAATGGAAGAGTTCGAGGAAAGTTCGACGCTTATAATCGGGATTGGAGGAGTTCGAGCCAAGTTCGAAGCTTGGAATCGGAAATGGCGGAGTTCGAGCCAAGTTCCGACACATGGAATCGGGAATGGCGGAGTTCGAGCCAAGTTCGATGCTTGGAATCGGAAATGGAGGAGATCGAGCCAAGTTCCGACGCTTGGAATCGGGAATGGATGAGTTCGATGCAAGTTCGAAGCTTGGAATCGGGAAAGGAGGAGTTCGAGCTATGTTTCGACACTTGGAATCGGGAATGGCAGAATTCGAGCCAAGTTTGAAGCTTAAAATCGGAAATGAAGGTGTTCGAACAAAGTTCCGAAACTTGGAATCGGGAAAGAAGAGTTCGAAGAAAGTTCGAGGCTTGGAATCGGAAATGGAGGAGTTTGAAACAAGTTCGAGGCTTGGAATCGGAAATGGCGGAGTTCGAGCCGAGTTCCGACACTTGGAATCGGCAATGGAGGAGTTCGAGCCAAGTTCGCTGCTTGGAATCGGGAATGGAGGAGTTCGAGCCAAGTTCCGACAATTGGAATCGGGAATGGCGGAGTTCGAGCCAAGTTCGAAGCTTGGAATCGGAAATGAAGGTGTTCGAGCCAAGTTCCGACGGTTGGAATCGGGTATGGAAGAGTTTGAGGCAAGTTCGAATCTTGGAATCGGGAATGGAGGAGTTCGTAGCCAAGTTCGAAGCTTGGAATCGGAAATGGCGGAGTTCGAGCCAAGTTCCGACATTTGGAATCGGCAATGGAGGAGTTCGAGCCAAGTTCGATGCTTGGAACCGGAAATGGAGGAGATCGAGCCAAGTTCCGACGCTTGGAATCGGGAATGGAAGAGTTCGAGGCAAGTTCGAAGCTTGGATTCGGGAAAGGAGGAGTTCGAGCTATGTTCCAACACTTGGAATCGGGAATGGCAGAGTTCGAGCCAAGTTCGAAGCTTAAAATCGGAAATGAAGGTGTTCGAACAAAGTTCCGACACTTGGAATCGGGAAAGAAGAGTTCGAAGAAAGTTCGAGGCTTGAAACGGGAATGGAGGAGTTTGAACTTGGAATCGGGAATGGCGGAGTTCGAGCCAAGTTCAGACACTTGGAATCGGCAATGGAGGAGTTCGAGCCAAGTTCGATGCTTGGAATCGGGAATGGAGGAGTTCGAGCCAAGTTCGATGCTTGGAATCGGGAATGGAGGAGTTCGAGCCAAGTTCCGACACTTGGAATCGGTAATGGCGGAGTTCGAGCCAAGTTCGAAGCTTGGAATCGGAAATGAAGGTGTTCGAGCCAAGTTCCGACGGTTGGAATCGGGTATGGAAGAGTTTGAGGCAAGTTCGAATCTTGGAATCGGGAATGGAGGAGTTCGAGCCAAGTTCGAAGCTTGGAATCAGAAATGGCGGAGTTCGAGCCAAGTTCCGACATTTGGAATCGGCAATGGAGGAGTTCGAGACAAGTTCGATGCTTGGAACCGGAAATGGAGGAGATCGAGCAAAGTTCCGACGCTTGGAATCGGGAATGGAAGAGTTCGAGGCAAGTTCGAAGCTTGGATTCGGGAAAGGAGGAGTTCGAGCTATGTTCCAACACTTGGAATCGGGAATGGCAGAGTTCGAGCCAAGTTCGAAGCTTAAAATCGGAAATGAAGGTGTTCGAACAAAGTTCCGACACTTGGAATCGGGAAAGAAGAGTTCGAAGAAAGTTCGAGGCTTGGAAACGGGAATGGAGGAGTTTGAACCAAGTTCGAGGCTTGGAATCGGAAATGGCGGAGTTCGAGCCGAGTTCAGACACTTGGAATCGGCAATGGAGGAGTTCGAGCCAAGTTCGATGCTTGTAATCGGGAATGGAGGAGTTCGAGCCAAGTTCGATGCTTGGAATCGGGAATGGAGGAGTTCGAGCCAAGTTCCGACACTTGGAATCGGGAATGGAGGAGTTCGAGCCAAGTTCCGACACTTGGAATCGGTAATGGCGGAGTTCGAGCCAAGTTCGAAGCTTGGAATCGGAAATGAAGGTGTTCGAGCCAAGTTCCGACGGTTGGAATCGGGTATGGAAGAGTTTGAGGCAAGTTCGAATCTTGGAATCGGGAATGGAGGAGTTCGAGCCAAGTTCGAAGCTTGGAATCAGAAATGGCGGAGTTCGAGCCAAGTTCCGACATTTGGAATCGGCAATGGAGGAGTTCGAGACAAGTTCGATGCTTGGAACCGGAAATGGAGGAGATCGAGCCAAGTTCCGACGCTTGGAATCGGGAATGGAAGAGTTTGAGGCAAGTTCGAAGCTTGGATTCGGGAAAGGAGGAGTTCGAGCTATGTTCCAACACTTGGAATCGGGAATGGCAGAGTTTGAGCCAAGTTCGAAGCTTAAAATCGGAAATGAAGGTGTTCGAACAAAGTTCCGACACTTGGAATCGGGAAAGAAGAGTTCGAAGAAAGTTCGAGGCTTGGAAACGGGAATGGAGGAGTTTGAACCAAGTTCGAGGCTTGGAATCGGAAATGGCGGAGTTCGAGCCGAGTTCCGACACTTGGAATCGGAAATGGAGGAGTTCGAGCCAAGTTCGATGCTTGTAATCGGGAATGGAGGCGTTCGAGCCAAGTTCCGACACTTGGAATCGGGAATGGCGGAGTTTGAGCCAAGTTCGAAGCTTGGAATCGGAAATAAAGGTGTTCGAGCCAAGTTCCGAAGGTTGGAATCGGGTATGGAAGAGTTTGATGCAAGTTCGAATCTGGGAATCGGGAATGGAGGAGTTGGAGCAATGTTCCGACGCTTGGAATCGGGAATGGAAGAGTTCGAGCCAAGTTCGAAACTTAGAATCGGGAATGGAGGAGTTCGAGCCAAGTTCCGATTCTTGGAATCGGGAATAGAAGAGTTAGAGGCAAGTTCGAAGCTTGGAATCAGGAATGGAGGAGTTCGAGCCAAGTTCCGACGCTTGGAATCGGGAATGGAAGAGTTCGAAGTAAGTTCGAGGCTTGGTAATCGGGAATGGAGGAGTTCGAACCAAGTTCGAGGCTTGGAATGGGAAATGGAGGAGTTCGAGCCAAGTTCCGACACTTGGAATCGGTAATGGCGGAGTTCTAGCCAAGTTCGAAGCTTAGAATCGGAAATGGAGGAGTTCCAGCCAAGTTCCGACACATGGAATCGGTAATGGCGGAGTTCGAGCCAAGTTCGAAGCTTAGAATTGGAAATGGAGGAGTTTGAGTTAAATTACGACGCTTGGAATCGGAAATGGAAGAGTTTGAGGCAAGTTCGAATCTTTGAATCGGGAAAGGAGGAGTTCGAGCAAAGTTCCGACAATTGAAACCGGGAATGGAAGATTTCGAAGAAATTCCGAGGTTTGGAATCGGGAATGGTGGATTTCGAGCCAAGTTCGAGGCTTGGAATCGGAAATGGCGGAGTTCGAGCAAAGTTCCGACACTTGGAATCGGGAATGGAAGAGTTCTAGCAAAGTTCGAAGCTTGGAATCGGAAATGGAGGAAGTCGAGCCTAGTTCCGACGCTTGGAATCGGGAATGGAAGAGTTCTAGGAAAGTTCGAAGCTTGGAATCGGGAATGGAGAAGTTCGAGCCAAGTTCCGAAGCTTGGAATCGTGAATGGAAAAGTTCGAGGCAAGATCAAAGCTTCGAATCGGGAATGGAGGAGTTCGAGCAAAGTTCCGACTCTTGGAATCGGGAATGGAAGAGTTCGAGGAAAGTTCGAAGCTTAGAATCGGGAATGGAGGAGTTCGAGCCAAGTTCGAAGCTTGGAATCGGAAATGGCGGAGTTCGAGCCAAGTTCCGACACTTGGAATCGGCAATGGAGGAGTTCGAGACAAGTTGCATCGTGGACCCACCCCTCAGACATTGCTGTGGATCCCAGACTGCCCCTCCGACTCATGGGAATGGGGCCTGTCCACTGCGGTACCTGTATTAATACCCTATCCATACCGTCTAAGCTCTAGAACAGGCAGGAACGCAGCTTTTACAATTTAGTCTTTTGCTAAGCGTTCCCTAACCTATTGGCTATTTTCTCGTCAGTTTCACTTAACTGGCGGTTAACTCTAAGATAGTTATTTCCGTTGTTCTAGTTAGATACCAGTAGTAGTGTACTATTACTGCTTGTAGGCTCAAACTTGATTAAAATAGCTCTAGAAACAAATACTCTACTTCCACCTGCCAATTCAAGAAAGGAATTCCAGGCCCTAGGAAGTATCTGAATCATGGCATCACCTCAAAGAAATAGCTCTGGGTCCCAGATCGACCCTCCGACCTATGGGAATGCGGACTGCCCACTGCGGCACCTGCATTAAAACCCTATCTAAACAGTCTAAGTTTTAACCCAATTAAATTAGCTCTGGTACAGGTAGGAACGCAGCTATTACAATTTAGTTTTTTACCAAGCGTTCCTCAACCTATTGGCTTTTCTCTGGATAGTTTCACTTAATTGGCGGTTAAATCTAATGTAGTTATTTCAGCTGTTCTAGTTAGATACCTGTAGTACTTTACTATTACTGTATGTAGGCTCACACTTGATTAAAATAGCTCTAGAAACATATACTCTACTACCACATGCCAATTAAAGAAAGGAATTCCGGGCCCTAGGAAGTATCAGTATCATGGCTCCACCTCAAAGACATATCTGTGGGTCCCAGTTCGACCCTCCGATCCATGGGAATGAGGCCTGCCCACTGCGGCACCTGCATTAATACCCTATCTATACAGTCTAAGTTTTAACCAAATTAAATTAGCCCTAGTACAGGTAGGAACGCAGCTATTACAATTTAGTTTTTTGCCAAGCGTTCCACAACCTATTGACTACACTGTGGTTAGTTTCACTTAATTGGCGGTTAAATCTAAGATAGTTATTTCCGCTGTTCTATTTAGATACCTATAGTACTGTACTATTACTGTATGTAGGCTCACACTTGATTAAAATATCTCTAGAAACATATACTCTACTAACACCTGCCAATTCAAAAAAGGAATTCCGTGCCTAGGAAGTAATCAGTATCGTGGCACCACCCCTCAGACATAGCTCTGGGTCCCAGTCTGCCCTTCCGACCCATGGGAATGGGGCCTGCCCACTGCGGCACCTGCATTAATACCCTATCCATACCGTCTAAGTATCAATCCCATTAAATTAGCTCTAGTACAGGCAGGAACGTAGTTTTTGCAATTTAGTTTTTTGCTAAGCGTTCCCTAACCTATTGGCTATTTTTTCGTCAGTTTCACTTAATTGGCGGTTAACTCTAAGATAGTTATTTCCGCCGTTCTATTTAAATACCTGTAGTAGTGTACTATTACTCTATGTAGGCTCACACTTGATTAAAATAGCTCGAGAAACATATCCTCTACTACCACCTGCCAATTCAAGAAAGGAATTCCGGGCCTAGGAAGTAATCAGTATCGTGTCCCCACCCCTCAGACATAGCTGTGGATCCCAGACTGCCCCTCCGACTCATGGGAATGGGGCCTGCCCATTGCGGTACCTGTACTAATACCCTATCCATAGCGTCTAAGTTTCATACTCATTAAATTAGCTCTAGAACAGGCAGGAACGCAGCTTTTACAATTTAGTCTTTTGCTAAGCGTTCCCTAACCTATTGGCTATTTTCTCGTCAGTTTCACTTAACTGGCGGTTAACTCTAAGATAGTTATTTCCGTTGTTCTAGTTAGATACCTGTAGTAGTGTACTATTACTGCTGGTAGGCTCACACTTAATTAAAATAGCTCGATAAACATATACTCTACTACCACCTGTCAATTCAACTTAGACTGTATAGATAGGGTATTAATGCAGGTACCGCAGTGGGCAGGCCCCATTCTCATAGGTCGGAGGGTCGAATTGGGACCCAGAGCTATGTCTTTGTGGTGGTTCCATGATGCTGATACTTCCAAAGGCCCGGAATTCCTTTCTTGAATTGGCAGGTAGTAGTAGAGTATATGTTTCTAGAGCTATTTTAATCAAGTGTGAGCCTACAAACAGTAATAGCACACTACTACAGGTATCTAACTAGAACAGAGGAAATAACTATCTTAGAGTTAACCGCCAATTACGTGAAACTGCGTTCATTCCTGTACTAGAGCTAATTTAATGGAGTTGAAACTTAGACGGTATGGATAGGGTATTAATGCAGGTGCCGCAGTGGGCAGGCTACATTCCCATGGGTCGGAACGGCAGACTAGGAAGTAATCAGTATAGTGGACCCACCCCTCAGACATAGCTCTCGGTCATAGACTGCCCCTCCGACACATGGGAATGGGGCGTGCCCTCTGCGGCACCTGAATTAAAACCCTATCCATACCGTCTAAGTTTCAATCCCATTAAATTAGCTCTAGTACAGGCAGGAACGCAGTTTTTACAATTTAGTCTTTTCCTAAGCGTTTCCTAACATATTGGCTATTTTCTCGTCAGTTTCACTTAATCGGCGGTTAACTCTAAGATAGTTATTTCCGCTGTTCTACTTAGATACCTGTAGTAGTGTACTATAACTGTATGTAGACTCACACTTGATTAAAATAGTTCTAGAAACATATACTCTACTACCACCTGCCAATTAAAGAAAAGAATTCCGGGTCCTAGGAAGTATCAGTATCATGGCTCTACCTCAAAGACATATCTCTGGGTCCCAGTTAGACCTTCCGACCCATGGGAATGAGGCCTGCCCTCTGCGGCACCTGCATTATTACCCTATCTATACAGTTTAAGTTTTAACCGAATTAAATTAGCTCTAGTGCAGGCAGGAACGCAGTTTTTGCAATATATATTTTTTCCTAAGCGTTCCCTAACCTATTGGCTATTTTTTAGTCAGTTTCAATTAATTGGCGGTTAACTCTAAGATAGTTATTTCCGCTGTTCTAGTTAGATACCTGTAGTGATGTACTATTACTCTATGTAGGCTCACACTTGATTAAAATAGCTCTAGAAACATGTACTCTACTACCACCTGCCCTAACCCTAGCCCTAGGAAGTATCTGTATCACGGCCCCACCTCAAAGACATAGCTCTGGGTCCCAGATGACCCTCTGACCCATGGGAATGTGGCCAGCCCACAGCAGCACCAGCATTAATACCCTATCTATACAGTCTAAGTTTCAACCCAAATAAATTAGCTCTAGTACAAGAAGGAACGCAGCTTTTGCAATTTAGTTTTTTGCCAAGCGTTCCTCAAACTTTAGGCTAAACTCTCGTTAGTTTAACTTAATCGACGGTTAACTCTAAGATAGTTATTTCTGCTGTTCTAGTTAGAAACCTGTAGTAGTGTACTATTACTCTATGTAGGCTCACACTTGATTAAAATAGATATAGAAACATATACTCTACTACCACCTGCCAATTCAATAAAGGAATTCCGGGCCTATGAAGTAATCAGTATTGTAGCCCCACCGCTCAGACATAGCTCTGGGTCCCAGTCTGCCGCTCCTATCCATGGGAATGGGGACTGCACACTTCGGCACCTGTATTAATACCCTATTCATACCGTCTAAGTTTCAACCGCATTAAATTAGCTCTAGTACAGGCAGGAACGCAGCTTTTACAGTTTCGTTTTTTGCCAAGCGTTCCCCATCCTATTGGCTATACTCTCGTTAGTTTCATTTAATTGGCGGTTATCTCCAAGATAGTTATTTCTGCTGTTCTAGTTAGATACCCGTGATAGTGTACTATTACTCTATGTAGGTTCACACTTGATTAAAATAGCTCGAGAAACATATCCTCTACTACCACCTGCCAATTAAAGATAGGAATTCCGGGTTCTAGGAAGTATCAGTATCATGGCTCCACCTCAAAGACATATCTCTGGGTCCCAGTTCGACCCTCCGACACATGGTAATGAGGCCTGCCCACTGCGGCACCTGCATTAATACCCTATCTATACAGTCTAAGTTTTAACCCAATTTAATTAGCTCTAGTATAGGTAGGAACGCAGCTATTACAATTTAGTTTTTTGCCAAGCGATCCTCAACCTATTGGCTATACTGTGTTTAGTTTCACTTAATTGGCGGTTAAATCTAAGATAGTTATTTCCGCTGTTCTAGTTAGATACCTGTAGTACTGTACTATTACAGTATGTAGGCTCACACTTGATTAAAACAGCTCTAAAAACATATACTCTACTACCACCTGCCAATTTAAAAAAGGAAATCCGGGCCTTGGAAGTAATCAGTATCGTGGTACCACCCTCAGACATAGCTCTCGGTCCCAGTCTGCCCTTCCGACCCATGGGAATGGGGCCTGCCCACTGCGGCACTTGCATTAATACCCTATCCATACCGTCTAAGTTTCAACCCCATTAAATTTTCTCTAGTACAGGTAGGAACGCAGTTTGTGCAATTTATTTTTTGCTAAGCGTTCCCTCACCTATTTGCTATTTTTTCGTAAGTTTCACTTAATTCGCGGTTAACTTTAAGATAGTTATTTCCGCTGTTCTAGTTAGATACCTGTAGTGATGTACTATTACTCTATGTATGCTCACACGTGATTAAAATAGCTCTAGAAACATATACTCTACTACTACCTGCCAATTCAAGAAAGAAATTCCACGCCATTGGAAGTGTCAGTATCATGGACCCACCTCAAAGACATAGGTCAGGGTCCCAGTTCGACCCTCCGACCTATGGGAATGGGGCCTGCCCACTTCGGCACCTGCATTAATACCCTATCTATACAGTCTAAGTTTTCACCCAATTAAATTAGTTCTACTACAGGCAGGAACGCAGCTGTTACAATTTATTTTTTTGCCAAACCTTCCTCAACCTATTGGCTATACTCTCGTTAGTTTCACTTAATTGGCGGTTAACTCTATTATAGTTATTTCCCCTGTTCTAGTTAGATACCTGTAGTAGTGTACTATTACTCTATGTAGGCTCACACTTGATTAAAATAGCTCTAGAAACAAATACTCTACTTCCACCTGCCAATTCAAGAAAAGAATACCGGGCCCTAGGAAGTATCTGAATCATGGCCTCACCTCAAAGACATAGCTCTGGGTCCGAGATCGACCCTCCGACCTATGGGAATGCGGACTGCCCACTGCGACAACTGCATTAAAACCCTATCTATACAGTCTAAGTTTTAACCCAAGTAAATTAGCTCTAGTACAGGCAGGAACACAGCTATTACAATTTAGTTTTTTACCAAGCGTTCCTCAACCTATTGGCTATACTCTGGTTAGTTTCACTTAATTGGCCGTTAAATCTAAGATAGTTATTTCCGCTGTTCTAGTTAGACACCTGTAGTACTGTACTAATACTGTATGTAGGGTCACACTTGATTAAAATAGCTCTAGAAACATATACTCTTCTACTACCTACCAATTCAAAAAAGGAATTCCGGGCCTAGGAAGTAATCAGTATCGTGGCACAACCCCTCCGACTCATGGGAATGCGGCCACCCCACTGCGGCACCAGCATTAATACCTTATCTATACAGTCTAAGTTTCAACCCAAATAAATTAGCTCTAGTACACGTGGGAACGCAGCTTTTACAATTTAGTTTTTTGCCAAGCGTTCCTTAACGTTATGGCTAAACTCTCGTCAGTTTCACTTAATTGGCGGTTAACTCTAAGATAGTTATTTCTGCTGTTCTAGTTAGATACCTGTAGTAGGGTACTATTACTCTATGTAGGCTCACACTTGATTAAAATAGCTCTAGAAACATATACTCTACTACCACCTGCCAATTCAATAAAGGAATTTCGAGCATATAAAGTAATCAGTATCGTAGCCCCACCCCTCAAACATAGCTCTGGGTCCCAGTCTGCCCGCTCCGATGCATGGGAATGGGGCCTGCCCACTTCGGCACATGCATTAATACCCTATTCATACCGTCTAAGTTTCAACCCCATTAAATTAGCTCTAGTACAGGCAGAAACGCAGATTTTACAGTTTGGTTTTTTGCCAAGCGTTCCCCAACCTATTGGCTATACTGTCGTTAGTTTTACTTAATTGGCGGTTATCTCCAAGTTAGTTATTTCTGCTGTTCTAGTTAGATACCCGTGATATCGTACTATTACTCTGTGTAGGCTCACACTTGATTAAAATAGCTCGAGAAACATATCCTCTGCTACCACCTACCAATTCAAGAAAAGAATTCCGGGCCTAGGAAGGAATCAGTATCGTGGCCCCACCCCTCAGACATAGCTGTGGATCCCAGACTGCCCCTCCGAATCATGGGAATGGGGCCTGCCCTCTGCGGCACCTGTAGTAATACCCTATCCATACCGTCTAAGTTTCAAGTTCATTAAATTAGCTTTAGAACAGGCAGAAACGCAGCTTTTACAATTTAGTCTTTTGCTAAGCGTTGCCTAACCTATTGGCTATTTTCTTGTCAGTTTCACTTAACTGGCAGTGAACTCTAACATAGTTATTTCCGTTGTTCTAGTTAGATACCTGTAGTAGTGTACTATTACTACTTGTAGGTCACACTTGATTAAAATAGCTCTAGAAACATATACTCTACTACTACCTGCCAATTCAATAAAGGAATTCCGGGCGTATGAAGTAATCAGTATCGTAGCCCCACCCCTCAGACATAGCTCTGGGTCCCAGTCTGCCGCTCCGATCCATGGGAATGGGGCCTGCCCACTTCGACACATGCATTAATACCCTATTCATACCGTCTAAGTTTCAACCCCATTAAATTAGCTCTAGTACAGGCAGGAACGCAGATTTTACAGTTTGGTTTTTTGCCAAGCGTTCCGCAACCTATTGGCTATACTCTCGTTAGTTTCACTTAATTGGCGGTTATCTCCAAGTTAGTTATTTCTGCTGTTCTAGTTAGATACCCGTGATAGCGTACTATTACTCTGTGTAGGCTCACACTTGATTAAAATAACTCAAGAAACATATCCTCTGCTACCACCTACCAATTCAAGAAAAGAATTCCTGTCCTAGAAAGTAATCAGTATCGTGGCCCCACCCCTCAGACATAGCTGTGGATCCCAGACTGCCCCTCCGAATCATGGGAATGGAGCCTGCACACTGCGGTACCTGTATTAATACCCTATCCATACCGTCTAAGTTTCAACCTCATTAAATTAGCTCTAGAACAGGCAGAAACGCAGCTTTTACAATTTAGTCTTTTGCTAAGCGTTCCCTAACCTATTGGCTATTTTCTTGTCAGTTTCACTTAACTGCCGGGAAAACTCTAACATAGTTATTTCCGTTGTTCTAGTTAGATACCTGTAGTAGTGTACTATTACTGCTTGTAGGTCACACTTGATTAAAATAGCTCTAGAAACATATACTCTACTACTACCTGCTAATTCAAGAAAGTAATTCCGGGCCCTTGGAAGTATCAGTATCATGGACCCACAACAAATACATAGCTCTGGGTCCCAGTTCGACCCTCCGATCTATGGGAATGGGGCCTGACCACTGCGGCACCTGCATTAATACCCTAACTATACAGTCTAAGTTTTAACCCAATTAAATTAGTTCTAGTACAGGCAGGAACGCAGCTATTACAATTTAGTTTTTTGCCAAGCATTCCTCAACCTATTGGCTATACTCTCGTTAGTTTCACTTAATTGGTGGTTAACTCTAATATAGTTATTTCCGCTGTTCTAGTTAGATTCCTGTAGTAGTGTACTATTACTCTATGTAGGCTCACACTTGATTAAAATAGCTCTAGAAACAAATACTCTACTTCCACCTGCCAATTCAAGAAAGGGATTCCGTGCACTAGAAAGTATCTGAATCATGGCCTCACCTCAAAGACATAGCTCTCGGTCCCAGATCGACCCTCCGACCTATGGGAATGCGAACTGCCCACTGCTGTACCAGCATTAATACCCTATCTATACAGTCTAAGTTTTAACCCAATTAAAGTAGCTCTAGTACAGGCAGGAACGAAGCTATTACAATTTAGTTTTTTACCAAGCGTTCCTCAACCTATTGGCTATACTCTGGTTAGTTTCACTTAATTGGCGGTTAAATCTAAGATAGTTATTTCCACTGTTCTAGTTAGATACCTGTAGTACTGTACTATTACTGTATGTAGGCTCACACTTGATTAAAATAGCTCTAGAAACATATACTCTACTACTACCTGCCAATTCAAAAAAGGAATTCTGGGCCTACGAAGTAATCAGTATCGTGGTACCACCCCTCAGACATAGCTCTGGGTCCCAGTCTGCACTTCCGACCCATGGGAATGGGGCCTGCCCACTGCGGCACCTGCATTAATACCCTATCCATACCGTCTAGGTTTCCACCCCATTAAATTAGCTCTAGTACAGGCAGGAACGCAGTTTTTGCAATTTAGTTTTTTGCCAAGCGTTCTTCAACCTATTGGCTATACTGTGGTTAGTTTCACTTAATTGGCGGTTAAATCTAAGATAGTTATTTCCGCTGTTCTAGTTAGATACCTGTAGTACTGTACTATTACTGTATGTAGGCTCACACTTGATTAAAATAACTCTAGAAACATATACTCTACTACCACCTGCCAATTCAAAAAAGGAATTCCGGGCTTAGGAAGTAATCAGTATCGTGGCACCACCCCTCAGACATAGCTCTGGGTCCCAGTCTGCCATTCTGACCCTTGGGAATGGGGCCTGCCCACTGCGGCACCTGCATTAATACCCTATCCATACCGTCTAAGTTTCCACCCCATTAAATTAGCTCTAGTACAGGCAGGAACGCAGTTTTTGTAATTTAGTTTCTTGCCAAGCGTTCCTCAACCTATTGGCTATACTGTAGTTAGTTTCACTTAATTGGCGGTTAAATCTAACATAGTTATTTCCGCTGTTGTAGTTAGATACCTGTAGTGCTGTACTATTACTGCATGTAGGCTCACACTTGATTAAAATAGCTCTAGAAACATATACTCTACTACCACCTGCCAATTCAAAAAAGGAATTCCGGGCATAGGAAGTAATCAGTATCGTGGCACCACCCCTCAGACATAGCTCTGGGTCCCAGTCTGCCCTTCCGACCAATGGGAATGGGACCTGCACACAGCGGCACCTGCATTAATACCCTATCCATACCGTCTCAGTTTCAACCCCATTAAATTAGATCTTGTACAGGCAGAAACGTAGTTTTTGCAATTTAGTTTTTTGCTATGCGTTCCCTAACCTATCGGCTATTTTTTCGTCAGTTTCACTTAATTGGCGGTTAACTCTAAGATTGTTATTTCCGCTGTTCTAGTTAGATACCTGTAGTGATGTACTATTACTCTATGTAGGCTCACACTTGATTAAAATAGCTCTAGAAACATATACTCTACTACCACCTACCAATTAAAGAAAGGAATTCCGGGCCTTAGGAAGTATCAGTATCATGGCTCCACCTCAAAGACATATCTCTTGGTCCCAGTTCTCCGACCCATGGTAATGAGGCCTGCCCACTGCGGCACCTGCATTAACACCCTATCTATACAGTCTTAGTTTTAACCCAATTAAATTAGCGCTAGTACAGGTAGGAACGCAGCTATTACAATTTAGTTTTTTGCCAAGCGTTCCTCAACCTATTGGCTATACTGTGGTTAGTTTTCCTTAATTTGCGGTTAAATCTAAGATAGTTATTTCCGCTGTTCTAGTTAGATACCTGTAGTGAAGTACTATTACTCTATGTAGGCTCACACTTGATTAAAATAGCTCTAGAAACATATACTCTACTACCACCTGCCAATTCAATAAAGGAATTCCGGGCCTATGAAGTAATCAGTATCGTAGCCCCACCCCTCAGACATAGCCTTGGGTCCCAGTCTGCCGCTCCGATGCATGGGAATGGGGCCTGCCCACTTCGGCACATGCATTATTACCCTATTCATACCGTCTAAGTTTCAACCCCATTAAATTAGCTCTAGTACAGGCAGTAACGCAGATTTTACTGTTTGGTTTTTTCCAAGCGTTCCCCAACCTATTGGCTATACTTTCGTTAGTTTCACTTAATTGGCGGTTATCTCTAAGTTAGTTATTTCTGCTGTTCTAGTTAGATACCGGTGATAGCGTACTATTACTCTGTGTAGGCTCACACTTGATTAAAATAGCTCGAAAAACATATCCTCTGCAACCACCTACCAAATCAAGAAAGGAATTCCGGGCCTAGGAAGTAATCAGTATCGTGGCCCCACCCCTCAAACATAGCTGTGGATCCTAGACTGCCCCTCCGAATCATGGGAATGGGGCCTGCCCACTGCGACACCTGTATTAATACCCTATCCATACCGTCTAAGTTTCAACCTCATTAAATTAGCTCTAGAACAGGCAGGAACACAGCTTTTACAATTTAGTCTTTTGCTAAGCGTTCCCTAACCTATTGACTATTTTCTCGTCAGTTTCACTTAACTGACGGTTAACTCTAACATAGTTATTTCCGTTGTTCTAGTTAGATACCTGTAGTAGTGTACTAATACTGCTTGTAGGCTCACACTTGATTAAAATAGCTCTAGAAACATATTCTCTACTACTACCTGCCAATTCAAGAAAGTAATTCCGGGCACTTGGAACTGTCAGTATCATGGACCCACAACAAAGACATAGCTCTGGGTCCCAGATCGACCCTCCGACCTATGGGAATGCGGACTGCCCACTGCGGCACCTGCATTAATATCCTATCTATACAGTCTAAGTTTTAACCCAATTAAAGTAGCTCTAGTACAGGCAGAAAAGCAGCTATTACAATTTAGTTTTTTACCAAGCGTTCCTCAACCTATTGGCTATACTCTGGTTAGTTTCACTTAATTGGCGGTTAAATCTAAGATAGTTATTTCCGCTGTTCTAGTTAGATACCTGTAGTACTGTACTATTACTGTATGTAGGCTCACACTTGATTAAAATAGCTCTAGAAACATATACTCTACTACCACCTGCCAATTCCAAAAAGAAATTCCGGTCCTAGGAAGTAATCAGTATCGTGGCACCACCCCTCAGACATAGCTCTGGGTCCCAGTCTGCCATTCCGACAAATGGGAATGGGGCCTGCCCACTGCGGCACCTGCATTAATACCCTATCCGCACCGTCTAAGTTTCAACCCCATTAAATTAGCTCTAGTACAGGCAGGAACGCAGGTTTTGCAATTTATTTTTTTGCCAAGCGTTCCTCAACCTATTGGCTATACTGTCGTTAGTTTCACTTAATTGGCGGTTAAATCTAAGATAGTTATTTCCGCAGTTGTAGTTAGATACCTGTAGTGCTGTACTATTACTGTATGTAGGCTCACACTTGATTAAAATAGCTCTAGAAACATATACTCTACTACCACCTGCCAATTCAAAAAAGGAATTCCGGGCATAGGAAGTAATCAGTATCGTGGCACCACCCCTCAGACATAGCTCTGGGTCCCAGTCTGCCCTTTCGACCCATGGGAATGGGGCCTGCACACTGTGGCACCTGCATTAATACCCTATCCATACCGTCTAAGTTTCAACCCCATTAAATTAGATCTTGTACAGGAAGGAACTCAGTTTTTGCAATTTAGTTTTTTGCTAAGCGTTCCTTAACCTATTGGCTATTTTTTCGTCAATTTCACTTAATAGGCAGTTAACTCTAAGATAGTTATTTCCGCTGTTCTAGTTAGATACCTGTAGTGATGTACTATTACTCTATGTAGGCTCACACTTGATTAAAATAGCTCTAGAAACATATACTCTACTACCACCTGCCAATTAAAGAAAGGAATTCCGGGCCCTAGGAAGTATTAGTATCATGGCTCCACCTCAAAGACATATCTCCGGGTCCCAGTTCGACCCTCCGACCCATGGTAATGAGGCCTGCCCACTGCGGCACCTGCATTAACACCCTATCTATACAGTCTAAGTTTTAACCCAATTAAATTAGCTCTAGTACAGGTAGGAACGCAGCTATTACAATTTAGTTTTTTGCCAAGCGTTCCTCAACCTATTGGCTATACTGTGGTTAGTTTCACTTAATTGGCGGTTAAATCTAAGATAGTTATTTCCGCTGTTCTAGTTAGATACCTGTAGTACTGTACTATTACTGTATGTAGGCTCACTCTTGATTAAAATAGCTTTAGAAACATATACTCTACTACAACCTGCCAATTCAAAAAAGGAATTCCGGGCCTATGAAGTAATCAGTATCGTGGCACCACCCCTCAGACATAGCTCTGGGTCCCAGTCTGCCCTTCAGACCCATGGGAATGGGGCCTGCCCACTGCGGCACCTGCATTAATACCCTATCCATACCGTCTAAGTTTCAACCCCATTAAATTAGCTCTAGTACAGGCAGGAACGCAGTTTTTGCAATTTAGTTTTTTGCTAAGCGTTCCTCAACCTATTGGCTATACTGTGGTTAGTTTCACTTAATTGGCGGTTAAATCTAAGATAGTTATTTCCGCTGTTCTAGTTAGATACCTGTAGTAGTGTACTATTACTGTATGTAGTTTCGCACTTGATTAAAATAGCTCTAGAAACATATACTCTACTACCACCTGCCAATTCAATATAGGAATTCCGGGCCTATGAAGTAATCAGTATCGTAGTCCCACCACTCAGATATAACTCTGGGTCCCAGTCTGCCCTTCAGACCCATGGGAATGGGGCCTGCCCACTGCGGCACCTGCATTAATACCCTATCCATACCGTCTAAGTTTCAACCCCATTAAATTAGCTCTAGTACAGGCAGGAACGCAGTTTTTGCAATTTCGTTTTTTGCTAAGCGTTCCTCAACCTATTGGCTATACTGTGGTTAGTTTTACTTAATTGGCGGTTAAATCTAAGATAGTTATTTCCGCTGTTCTAGTTAGATACATGTAGTAGTATACTATTACTGTATGTAGGCTCACACTTGATTAAAATAGCTCTAGAAACATATACTCTACTACCACCTGCCAATTCAATATAGGAATTCCGGGCCTATGAAGTAATCAGTATCGTAGCCCCACCACTCAGATATAGCTCTGGGTCCCAGTCTGCCGCTCCGATCCATGGGAAAGAGGCCTGCCCACTTCGGCACCTGCATTAATACCCTATTCATACCGTCTAAGTTTCAACCCCATTAAATTAGCTCTAGTACAGGCAGGAACGCATCTTTTACAGTTTGTTTTTTTGCCTAGCGTTCCCCAACCTATTGGCTATACTCTCGTTAGTTTCACTTAATTGGCGGTTATATCCAAGATAGTTATTTCTGCTGTTCTAGTTAGATACCCGTGATAGTGTACTATTACTCTATGTAAGCTCACACTTGATTAAAATAGCTCGAGAAAAATATCCTCTACTACCACCTGCCAATTCAAGAAAGGAATTCCGGGCCTAGGATGTAATGAGTATCGTGGTCCCACCCCTCAGACATAGCTGTGGAACCCAGACTGCCACTCCGACTCATTGGAATTAGGCCTGCCCACTGCGGCACCTGTATTAATACCCTATCCATACCGTCTAAGTTTCAACTTCATTAAATTAGCTCTAGAACAAGCAGGTACACATCTTTTACAATTTAGTCTTTTGCTAAGCGTTCCCTAACCTATTGGCTATTTTCTCGTCAGTTTCACTTAACTGGCGGTTAACTCTAAGATAGTTATTTCCGTTGTTCTATTTAGATACCTGTAGTAGTGTACTAGAACTGCTGGTAGGCTCACACTTGATTAAAATAGCTCTAGAAACATATACTCTACTACTACCTTCCAATTCAAGAAAGGAATTCCGGGCCCTTGGAAGTGTCAGTATCATGGACCCACCGCAAAGACATAGCTCTGGGTCCCAGTTCGACCCCCTGACCTATGGGAATGGGGTCTGCCCACTGCGGCACCTGCATTAACACCCTATCTATACAGTCTAACTTTTAACCCAATTAAATTAGCGCTATTACAGTTAGGAACGCAGCTATTACAATTTAGTTTTTTGCCAAGCGTTCCTCAACCTATTGGCTATACTGTGGTTAGTTTTACTTAATTGGCGGTTAAATCTAAGATAGTTATTTCCGCTGTTCTAGTTAGATACCTGTAGTGAAGTACTATTACTCTATGTAGGCTCACACTTGATTAAAATAGCTCTAGAAACATATACTCTACTACCACCTGCCAATTCAATAAAGGAATTCCGGGCCTATGAAGTAATCAGTATCGTAGCCCCACCCCTCAGACATAGCTCTGGGTCCCAGTCTGCCGCTCCAATCCATGGGAATGGGGCCTGCCCACTTCGGCACCTGCATTAATACCCTATTCATACCGCCTAAGTTTCAACCCCATTAAATTAGCTCTAGTACAGGTAGGAACGCAGATTTTACTGTTTGGTTTTTTGCCAAGCGTTCCCCAACCTATTGGCTATACTCTCGTTAGTTTCACTTAATTGGCGGTTATCTCTAAGTTAGTTATTTCTGCTGTTCTAGTTAGATACCAGTGTTAGCGTACTATTACTCTGTGTAGGCTCACACTTGATTAAAATAGCTCGAAAAACATCCTCTGCTACCACCTGCCAATTCAAGAAAGGAATTCCGGGCCTAGGAAGTAATCAGTATCGTGGCCCGACCCCTCAGACATAGCTGTGGATCCCAGACTGCCCCTCCGAATCATGGGAATGGGGCCTGCCCTCTGCGGCACCTGTATTAATACCCTATCCATACCGTCTAAGTTTCAACCTCATTAAATTAGCTCTAGAACAGGCAGGAACGCAGCTTTTACAATTTAGTCTTTTGCTAAGCGTTCCCTAACCTATTGGCTATTTTCTCGTCAGTTTCACTTAACTGACGGTTAACTCTAACATAGTTATTTCCGTTGTTCTAGTTAGATACCTGTAGTAGTGTACTATTACTGCTTGTAGGCTCACACTTGATTAAAATAGCTCTAGAAACATATTCTCCACTACTACCTGCCAATTCAAGAAAGTAATTCCGTGCCCTTGGAACTGTCAGTATCATGGACCCACAACAAAGACATAGCTCTGGGTCCCAGATCGACCCTCCGACCTATGGGAATGCGGACTGCCCACTGCGGCACCTGCATTAATACCCTATCTATACAGTCTAAGTTTTAACCCAATTAAAGTAGCTCTAGTACAGGCAGAAAAGCAGCTATTACAATTTAGTTTTTTACCAAGCGTTCCTCAACCTATTGGCTATACTCTGGTTAGTTTCACTTAATTGGCGGTTAAATCTAAGATAGTTATTTCCGCTGTTGTATTTAGATACCTGTAGTACTGTACTATTACTGTATGTAGGCTCACACTTGATTAAAATAGCTCTAGAAACATATACTCTACTACCACCTGCCAATTCAAAAAAGGAATTCCGGGCATAGGAAGTAATCAGTATCGTAGCACCACCCCTCACACATAGCTCTGGGTCCCAGTCTGCCCTTTCGACCCATGGGAATGGGGCCTGCACACTGTACCACCTGCATTAATACCCTATCCTTACCGTCTAAGTTTCAACCCCATTAAATTAGATCTTGTACAGGAAGGAACGCAGTTTTTTTCAATTTAGTTTTTTGCTAAGCGTTCCTTAACCTATTGGCTATTTGTTCGTCAGTTTCACTTAATTGGCAGTTAACTCTAAGATAGTTATTTCCGCTGTTCTAGTTAGATACCTGTAGTGATGTACTATTACTCTATGTAGGCTCACACTTGATTAAAATAGCTCTAGAAACATATACTCTACTACCACCTGCCAATTAAAGAAAGGAATTCCGAGCCCTAGGAAGTATTAGTATCATGGCTCCACCTCAAAGACATATTTCCGGGTCCCAGTTCGACCCTCCGACCCATGGTAATGAGGCCTGCCCACTGCGGCAACTGCATTAACACCCTATCTATACAGTCTAAGTTTTAACCCAATTAAATTAGCTCTAGTACAGGTAGGAACGCAGGTATTACAATTTAGTTTTTTGCCAAGCGTTCCTCAACCTATTGGCTATACTGTGGTTAGTTTCACTTAATTGGCGGTTAAATCTAAGATAGTTATTTCCGCTGTTCTAGTTAGATACCTGTAGTACTGTACTATTACTGTATGTAGGCTCACACTTGATTAAAATAGCTTTAGAAACATATACTCTACTACAACCTGCCAATTCATAAAAGGAATTCCGGGCCTATGAAGTAATCAGTATCGTGGTACCACCCCTCAGACATAGCTCTGGGTCCCAGTCTGCCTTTCCGCCCCATGGGAATGGGGCCTGCCCACTGCGGCACCTGCATTAATACCCTATCCATACCGTCTAAGTTTCAACCCCATTAAATTAGCTCTAGTACAGGCAGGAACGCAGTTTTTGCAATTTAGTTTTTTGCTAAGCGTTCCTCAACCTATTGGCTATACTGTGGTTAGTTTCGCTTAATTGGCGGCTAAATCTAAGATAGTTATTTCCGCTGTTCTAGTTAGATACCTGTAGTAGTGTACTATTACTGTATGTAGGTTCACACTTGATTAAAATAGCTCTAGAAACATATACTCTACTACCACCTGCCAATTCAATATAGGAATTCCGGGCCTATGAAGTAATCAGTATCGTAGCCCCACCACTCAGATATAGCTCTGGGTCCCAGTCTGCCCTTCAGACCATTGGGAATGGGGCCTGCCCACTGCGGCACCTGCATTAATATCCTATCCATACCGCCTAAGTTTCAACCCCATTAAATTAGCTCTAGTACAGGCAGGAACGCATCTTTTACAGTTTGTTTTTTTGCCAAGCGTTCCCCAACCTATTGGCTATACTCTCGTTAGTTTCACTTAATTGGCGGTTATATCCAAGATAGTTATTTCTGCTGTTCTAGTTAGATACCAGTGATAGTGTACTATTACTCTATGTAAGCTCACACTTGATTAAAATAGCTCGAGAAACATATCCTCTACTTCCACCTGCCAATTCAAGAAAGGAATTCCGGGCCTAGGAAGTAATGAGTATCGTGGTCCCACCCCTCAGACATAGCTGTGGAACCCAGACTGCCCCTCCGACAAATTAGAATTAGGCCTGCCCACTGCGGCACCTGTATTAATACCCTATCCATACCGTCTAAGTTTCAACCTCATTAAATTAGCTCTAGAACAAGCAGGTACGCATCTTTTACAATTTAGTCTTTTGCTAAGCGTTCCCTAACCTATTGGCTATTTTCTCGTCAGTTTCACTTAACTGGCGGTTAACTCTAAGATAGTTATTTCCGTTGTTCTAGTTAGATACCTGTAGTAGTATACTATGACTGCTTGTAAGCTCACACTTGATTAAAATAGCTCTAGAAACATATACTCTACTACTACCTGCCAATTCAAGAAAATAATTCCGGGCCCTTGGAAGTGTCAGTATCATGGACCCACCACAAAGACATAGCTCTGGGTCCCAGTTCGACCCCCTGACCTATGGGAATGGGGTCTGCCCACTGCGACACCTGCATTAACACCCTATCTATACAGTCTAAGATTTAACCAAATTAAATTAGTTCTAGTACAGGCAGGAATGCAGCTATTACAATTTAGATATTTGCCAAGCCTTCCTCAACCTATTGGCTATACTCTCGTTAGATTCACTTAATTGGCGGTTAACTCTAATACAGTTATTTCCGCTGTTCTAGTTAGATACTTGTAGTAGTATACTATTATTCTATGTATGCTCACACTTGATTAAAATAGCTCTAGAAACAAATACTCTACTTCCACCTGCCATTTCAAGAAAGGAATTCCGGGCCCTAGGAAGTATCTGAATCATGGCCTCACCTCAAAGACATAGCTCTGGGTCCCAGATCGACCCTCCGACCTATGGGAATGCGGACTGCCCACTGCAGCACCTGCATTAAAACCCTATCTATATAATCTAAGTTTTAATCCAATTAAATTAGCTCTAGTACCGGTAGGAACGCAGCTATTACAATTTAGTTTTTAACCAAGCGTTCCTCAACCTATTGGCTATACTCTGGTTAGTTTCACTTAACCCTTATGGCGCGGTTGTGGAATTAAAAACCATTTGTCCACGCCGAAGCTGTAATTAATTATGACCAAGGTACATGAACTCGAAGATTTCTATGGCTGCTAGCTAGTTTACTTGGTGAACGGCAACTTTGGAGGCTAGGAACTGTCAAGCTGTCGTTATATTGTGTGTTAAAGGCGTCATTGCGCCCTGACTATAGCGTTAAGCTAAGCTAAACTCGAACGCTAAACCTTCATACCCTTTCTGTTATTGAGCCGTCGATGTCTGCCCTCTAACTGGTGAGTTACTGTGGTAGATAGGTATTGGATTGATACCTGAAGCCTTTAATAGGCTTTTCGAGCGCTACTAACTGCGTTCCTGGAGCTAGAAAGCTTGCCTAAGCTGCCAGTGTAAAAGCAGTACCACAAAAAGTAAGCGCTTAGATTCTCTCGATCGGTTGGTGGAGCTTCAGATCGATTACTGACGTTGCCAACGTCAGTAGGGATTAGTAGGGGCTTCCTCGAAAGCTTGTTAGCCGTGTCAGCATCCGGTAAGCTATGAATACCAGTATGAGCATATATATACGCTCGCCGCGATGACGATTGACTAACCGCGCTCAGAGGGTTAATTGGCAGTTAAATCTAAGATAGTTATTTCCGCTGTTCTAGTTAGATACCTGTAGTACTGTACTATTACTCTATGTAGGCTCACACTTGATTAAAATAGCTCTAGAAACATATACTCTACTTCAACCTGCCAATTCAAGAAAGGAATTCCGAGCCTTAGGAAGTATCTGAATCATGGCCTCTCCTCAAAGACATAGCTCTGGATCCCAGATCGACCCTCCGACCAATGGGAATGCGGCCTGCCCACTGCGGCACCTGCATTAATACCCTATCTATACAGTCAAAGTTTTAACCCAATTAAATTTGCTCTAGTACTGGCAGGAACGCAGCTTTTACAACTTGGTTTTTTGCCAAGCGTTCCCCAACCTATGGGCTATACTCTCGTTAGTTTCACTTAATTGGCGGTTATCTCCAAGATAGTTATTTCTGCTGTCCTAGTTAGATACCTGTAGTAGTGTACTATTACACTATGTAGGCTCACACTTGATTAAAATAGCTCTATAAACATATACTCTACTACCACCTGCCAAATCAAGAAAGGAATTCCGGGTCTATGAAGTAATCAGTATCGTGGCCCCACACCTCAGACATAGCTCTGGGTACCAGTGTGCCCCTCTGACCCATGGGAATGGTGCCTGCCCACTGCGGCACCTGCATTAATACCCTTTCCATACCGTCTAAGTTTCAACCCCATTAAATTAGCTCTAGTACAGGTAGGAACGCAGCTATTACAATTTAGTTTTAACCCCACCGCTCAGACATAGCTCTGGGTCCCAGTTTGCCCCTCTGACCAATGGGAATGGGACCTGCCAACTGCAGCACCTGCATTAATACCCTATCTATACAGTCTAAGTTTTAACCCAATTAAATTAGCTCTAGTACAGGTAGGAACGTAGCTATTACAATTTAGTTTATTGCCAAACGTTCCTTAATCTATTGGCAATACTCTCGTCAGTTTCACTTAATTGGCGATTAACTCTAAGATAGTTATTTCCGCTGTCCTAGTTAGATACCCGTAGTAGTGTACACTTGATTGAAATAGTTCTAGAAACATATACTCTACAACCACCTGCCAATTCAATAAAGGAATTCCGGGACTATGAAGTAATCAGTATCGTAGCCCCACCCCACCGACATAGCTCTGGGTCCCAGTCTGCCGCTCCGATCCATGGGAATGGGGCCTGCCCACTTCGGCACCTGCATTAATACCCTATTCACACCGTTTAAGTTTCAACCCCATTAAATTAGCTCTAGTACAGGCAGGGACGCAGCTTTTACAGTTTGGTTTTGTGCCAAGCGTTCCCCAACCTATTGGCTATACTCTCGTTAGTTTCACTTAATTGGCTGTTATCTCCAAGATAGTTATTTCTGTTTTTCTACTTAAATACCTGTGCTAGTGTACTATTACTCTATGTATGCACACACTTGATTAAAATAGCTCTAGAAACAAATACTCTACTTCCACCTACCAATTCAAGAAAGGAATTCGGGGGACTAGGAAGTATCTGAATCATGGCCTCACCTCAAAGACATACCTCTGGGTACCAGATCGACCCTCCAACCTATGGGAATGCGGACTGCCCACTGCGGCACCTGCATTAAAACCCTATCTATACAGTCTAAGTTTTCACCCAATTAAATTAGCTCTAGTACAGGCGGGAACGCAGCTATTACAATTTAGTTTTTTACCAAGCGTTCCTCAACCTATTGGCTATACTCTGGTTAGTTTCATTTAATTGGCGGTTAAATCTAAGATATTTATTTCCGCTGTTCTAGTTAGATACCTGTAGTACGGTACTATTACTGTATGTAGGCTTACACTTGATTAAAATAGCTCTAGAAACATATACTCTACTACCACCTACCCATTCAAAAAAGGAATTCCGGTCCTATGAAGTAATGAGTATCGTAGCCCCACCCCTCAGACATAGCTCTGGGTCCCAGTCTGCCGCTCAGATCCATGGGAACGTGGCCTGCCCACTTTGGTACCTGCATTAATATCATATCCATACCGTCTAAGTTTCAACCTCATTAAATTAGCTCTAGAACAGGCAGGAACGCAGCTTTTACAATTTAGTCTTTTGCTAAGCATTCCCTTACCTATTTACTATTTTCTCGTCAGTTTCACTTAACTGGCGGTGAATGCTAAGATAGTTATTTCCGCTGTTCTAGTTAGATACCTGTAGTAGTATACTATTACTGCTTGTAGGCTCACACTTGATTAAAATAGCTCTAGAAACATATATTCTACTACTACCTGCCAATTCAAGAAAGGAATTCCGGGCCATTGGAAGTGTCAGTATCATGGACCCACCACAAAAACATAGCTCTGGGTCCCATTTCGACCATCCGACCTATGGGAATGGCGCCTGCCCACTGCGACACCTGCCATAATACCCTATCTATACAGTCTAAGTTTTAACCCACTTAAATTAGTTCTAGTACAGGCAGGAACGCAGCTATTACAATTTAGATTTTTGCCAAGCCTTCCTCAACCTATTGGCTATACTCTTGTTAGTTTCACTTAATTGGCGGTTAACTCTAATATAGTTATTTCCGCTGTTCTAGTTAGATACCTGTAGTACGGTACTAATACTCTATGTATGCTCACACTTGATTAAAATTGTTCTAGAAACAAATACTCTACTTCCACTGGACAATTCAAGAAAGGAATTCCTGGCCCTAGGAAGTATCTGAATCATAGCCTCACCTCAAAGACATAGCTCTGGGTCCCAGATCGACACTCCGACCTATGGGAATGCGGACTGCCCACTGCGGCACCTGCTTTAAAACCCTATCTATACAGTCTAAGTTTTAACACAATTAAATTAGCTCTAGTACAGGCAGGAACGCAGCTATTACAATTTAGTTTTTTACCAAGCGTTCCTTAACCTATTGGCTATACTCTGGTTAGTTTCACTTAATTGGCGGTTAAATCTAAGATAGTTATTTCCGCTGTTCTAGTTAGATACCTGTAGTACTGTACTATTACTGTATGTAGGCTCACACTTGATTAAAATAGCTCTAGAAACTTATACTCTACTACCACCTGCCAATTCAAGAAAGGAATTCCGTGCCTACGAAGTAATCAGTATCGTGGCACCACCCCTCAGACATAGCTCTGGGTCCCAGTCTACCCTTCCGACCCATGGGAATGGGGCCTGCACACTGCGGCACCTGCATTAATACCCTATCCATACCGTCTAAGTTTCAACCCCTTTAAATTAGCTCTAGTACAGGCAGGAATGCAGTTTTTGCAATTTAGTTTTTTGCTAAGCCTTCCCTAACATATTGGTTATTTTTTCGTCAGTTTCACTTAATTGGCGGTTAACTCTAAGATAGTTATTTCCGCTGTTCTAGTTAGATACCTGTAGTATTATAGTATTACTCTATGTAGGCACAAACTTGATTAAAATAGACCTAGAATTATATACTCTACTACCACCTGCCAATTCAATAAAGAAATTCCGGGCCTATGAAGTAATCAGTATCGTATCACCACCCCTCAGATATAGCTCTGGGTCCCAGTCTGCCGCTCCGATCCATGGGAATGGGGCTTGCCCACTTCGGCACCTGCAAATACCCTATTCATACCGTCTAAGTTTCAACACCATTAAATTAGCTCTAGTACAGGCAGGAACGCAGCTTTTACGGTTTGGTTTTTTGCCATGCGTTTCCCAACCTATTGGCTATACTCTCGCTAGTTTCACTTAATTGGCGGTTAACTCTAAGATAGTTATTTCCGCTGTTCTAGTTAGATACCTGTAGTGATGTGCTAATACTCTATGTAGGCTCACACTTGATTAAAATAGCTCTAGAAACATATACTCTACTACCACCTGCCAATTAAAGAAAGGAATTCCGGACCTTAAGAAGTATCAGTATCATGGCTCCACCTTAAAGACATATCTCTGGGTCCCAGTTCGACCATCCGACCCATGGTAATGAGGCCTGCCCACTGCGGCACCTGCATTAATACCCTATCTATACAGTCTAAGTTTTAACCCAATTAAATTAGCTCTAGTACAGGTAGGAACGCAGCTATTACAATTTAGTTTTTTGCCAGGAGTTCCTCAACCTATTGGCTATACTGTGGTTAGTTTCAATTAATTGGCTGTTAAATCTAAGATAGTTATTTCCGCTGTTATAGTTAGATACCTGTAGTACTGTACTATTACTGAATGTAGGCTCACACTTGATTAAAATAGCTCTAGAAACATATACTCTACTACCACCTGCCAATTCAAAAAAGGAATTTCGGGCCTAGGAAGTAATCAGTATCGTGGCACCAGCCCTCATACGTAGCTCTGAATCCCAGATGACCCTCCGACCAATGGGAATACGGCCAGCCCACTGCGGCACCAGCATTAATACCCTATCTATACAGTCTAAGTTTTAACTCAAATAACTTAACTCTAGTACAGGCAGGAACGCAGCTTTTACAAAACTTTTTTGCCAAGCGTTCCCCAACCTTTTGGCTAAACTCTCTTTAGTTTCACTTAATTGGCGGTCAACTCTAAGATAGTTATTTCAGCTGTTCTAGTTAGATACCTGTAGTATTATAGTATTACTCTATGTAAGCACATACTTGATTAAAATAGACCTAGAATTATATACTCTACTACCACCTGCCAATTCAATAAAGGAATTCCGGGCCTATGAAGTAATCAGTATCGTAGCCCCACCCCTCAGATATAGCTCTGGGTCCCAGTCTGCCGCTCCGATCCATGGGAATGGGGCCTGTCCACTTCGGCACCTGCATTAATACCCTATTCATACCGTCTAAGTTTCAACACCATTAAATTAGCTCTAGTACAGGCAGGAACGCAGCTTTTACAGTTTGGTTTTTTGCCATGCGTTCCCCAACCTATTGGCTATACTCTCGCTAGTTTCACTTAATTGGCGGTTATCTCCAAGATAGTTATTTCTGCTGTTCTAGTTAGATACCCGTGATAGTGTACTATTACTCTATGTAGGCTCACACTTGATTAAAATAGCTCGAGAAACATTTCCTTTACTACCACCTGCCAATTCAAGAAAGGAATTCCAGGGCTGGGAAGTAATCAGTATCGTGGCCCCACCCCTCAGACATAGCTGTGGATCCCAGACTGCCTCTCCGATTCAAGGGAATGGGGCCTGCAAACTGCGGCACCTGTATTAATACCCTATCCATACCGTCTAAGTTTCAACCTCATTAAATTAGCTGTAGAACAGGCAGGAACGCAGCTTTTACAATTTAGTCTTTTGCTAAGCGTTCCCTAACCTATTGGCTATTTTCTCGTCAGTTTCACTTAACTGACGGTTAACTCTAAGATAGTTATTTCCGTTGTTCTAGTTAGATACCTGTAGTAGTGTACTATTACTGCTTGTAGGCTCACACTTGATTAAAATAGCTCTAAAAACATATACTCTACTACTACCTGCCAATTCAAGAAAGGAATTCCGGGCCGTTGGAAGTGTCAGTATCATGGACCCACCACAAAGACATAGCTCTAGGTCCCAGTTCGACCCTCCGACCTATGGGAATGGGGCCTGCCCACTGCGGCACCTTCCGTAATACCCTATCTATATAGTCTAAGTTTTAACCCAATTAAATTAGTTCTAGTACAAGCAGTAATGCAGCTATTACAATTTAGTTTTTTGCCAAGCCTTCCTCAACCTATTGGCTATACCCTCGTTAGTTTCACTTAATTAGCGGTTATCTCCAATATAGTTTTTTCAACTGCTCTAGTTAGATACCCGTGATAGTGTACTATTACTCTATGTAGGCTCACACTTGATTAAAATAGCTCGAGAAACATATCCTCTACTTCCACCTGCCAATTCAAGAAAGGAATTCTGGGCGGTAGGAAGTATCTGAATCATGGCCTCACCTCAAAGACATAGCTCTGGGTCCCAGATCGACCCTCCGACCTATGGGAATGCAGACTGCCCACCGCGGCACCTGCATTAAAACCCTATCTATACAGTCTACGTTTTAACCTAATTAAATTAGCTCTAGTACAGGAAGGAACGCAGCTATTACAATTTAGTTTTTTACCAAGCGTTCCTCAACCTATTGGCTACACTCTGGTTAGTTTCACTTAATTGGCGGTTAAATCTATGATAGTTATTTCCGCTGTTCTAGTTAGATATCTGTAGTACTGTACTATTACTGTATGTAGGTTCACACTTGATAAAAATAGCTCTAGAAACATATCCTCTACTACCACCTGCCAATTCATAAATAGAATTCCGGGCCTAGGAAGTAATCAGTATCGTGACACCACCCCTCAGACATAGCTCTTGATCCCAGTCTGCCCTTCCGACCCATGGGAATGGGGCCTGCATACTGCGGCACCTGCATTAATACCCTGTCCATACCGTGTAAGTTTCAACCCCATTAAATTAGCTCTAGTACATGTAGGAAAGCAGTTTTTGCAATTTAGTTTTTTGCTAAGCGTTCCCTAACCTATTGGCAATTTTTTCGTCATTTTCACTTAATTGGCGGTTAACTGTAAGATAGTTATTTCCGCTGTTCTAGTTAGATACCTGCAGTGATATACTATTACTGTATGTAGGCTCATAATTGAATAAAATAGCTCTAGAAACATATACTCTACAACCTCCTGCCAATTCAAGAAAGGAATTCCGGGTCCTAGGAAGTATCTGTATCGCCGCCCTACCCAAAAGACATAGCTCTCTGTCCCAGATGACCCTCCGACCCATGGGAATGCGGCCAGCCCACGGCGGCACGAGCATTAATACCCTATCTACACAGTCTAAGTTTCAACCCAAATAAATTAGCTCTAGTACAGTCAGGAACGTAGCTTTTACAATTTAGTTTTTTGCCAAGCGTTCCCCAACCTTTTGGCTAAACTCCCGTTAGTTTCACTTATTTGGCGGTTAACTCTAAGATAGTTATTTCTGCTGTTCTAGTTAGATACGTTTAGTAGTGTACTATTACTCTATGTAGGCTCACACTTGATTAAAATAGCTCTAGAAACATATACTCTACTACCACCTGCCAATTCAATAAAGTAATTCCGGACCTATGAAGTAATCAGTATCGTAGCCCCACCACTCAGACATAGCTCTGGGTCCCAGTCTGCCGCTCCAATCCATTGGAATGGGGCCTACCCACTTCGGCACCTGCATTAATTCCCTATTCATACCGTCTACGTTTCAACCCCATTAAATTAGCTCTAGTACAGGCTGGAACGCAGCTTTCACAGTTTTGTTTTTTTACAAACGTTCCCGAACCTATTGGCTATACTCTCGTTAGTTTCAATTAATTGGAGGTTATCTCCAAGATAGTTATTTCTGCTGTTCTAGTTAGATACTCGTGATAGTGTACTATTACTCTATGTAGGCTCACACTTGATTAAAATAGCTTGAGAAACATATCCTCTACTACCACCTGCCAATTCAAGAAAGGTATTCCGGGACTAGGAAGTAATCACTGTCGTGGCCCCACCCCTCAGACATAGCTGTGGATCCAAGACTGCCCTTCCGACTCATGGAAATGGGGCCTGCCCACTGCGGCACCTGTATTAATACGCTATCCATACCGTCTAAGTTTCAACCTCATTAAATTAGCTCTAGAACAGGTAGGAACACAGTTTTTACAATTTAGTCTTTTGCTAAGCGTTCCCTAACCTATTGGTTATTTCCTCTTCAAATTCACTTAACTGGCGGTTAACTCTAAGATTGTTATTTCCGCTGTTCTAGTTAGATACCTGTAGTAGTATACTATTATTCTATGTATGCTCACACTTGATTAAAATAGCTCTAGAAACAAATACTCTACTACTACCTGCCAATTTAAGAAAGGAATTCCTGGCCCTTGGAAGTGTCAGTATCATGGACCCACCACAAAGACATAGCTCTGGGTCCCAGTTCGACCCTCCGACCTATCGGAATGGGGCCTACCCACTGCGGCACCTGCATTATCACCCTATCTATACAGTCTAGATTTTAACCCAATTAAATTAGCTCTAGTACAGGCAGGAACGCAGCTATTACAATTTAGTTTTTTGTCAAGCCTTCCTCAACCTATTGGCTATACTCTCGTTAGTTTCACTTAACCCTTTAACGCCCATTGCGCATGCGCATATATCACTGAACTGCCCACAGGAATTTAATTATTTCACGTTCATGGCAGTGCATGCTGATTACTGTCTCGTAGTGAAAGGCAGAGCAAGACAGCGACTGAACTCACGGAAGAACTGAAGAGAAGAGCTCCCAAGCTTCATTTTGATACCGGATTCAAGTGTGATTGACAGGAAGAAAGCCATAAGCGGCAGCAGACTTCTCGGGCCCGGCGATGTTGACGATTATCACCCTCAGATCCGACTGACAGAGTCTACAAAGGATTATCAGGCCATCCCCACAGATCTACAGCAGTGTTGTACCTTGTGTCTAGTTGATTACAGAACCGCTAGCGCTGTTTAGCAGCCTAGAATACCCGTCCTTGTTGTATCCGTCTACTAACAGACGTTACTCATTGTATAATAACTCACGAACGGCATGGGGAGGTCCCGGGAAAAAGTGCTTAAATGAACGTATTTACTTGCTATGACATCGCCATTCACAAAGGGGATCTCCCTGGAGCGAACTCTTCCGGTAAAATCTCGATCGTTTTACATGACGCATATATGCGTCATTGGGCGTTAGACAATAACGCACGCGATGACGCATATAATTAAATTAGCTCTAGTACAGGCTGGAACGCAGCTTTCACAGTTTTGTTTTTTTACAAACGTTCCCGAACCTATTGGCTATACTCTCGTTAGTTTCAATTAATTGGAGGTTATCTCCAAGATAGTTATTTCTGCTGTTCTAGTTAGATACCTGTAGTAGTGTACTATTACACTATGTAGGCTCACACTTGATTAAAATAGCTCTAGAAACATATACTCTACTTCCACCTGCCAAATCAAGAAAGGAATACCGGTTCTATGAAGTAATCAGTATCGTGGCCACACACCTCAGACATAGCTCAGGGTACCACTGTGCACCTCTGACCCATGGGAATGGTGCCTGACCACTGCGGCACCTGCATTAATACCCAATCCATACCATCTAAGTTTCAACCCCATTAAATTAGCTCTAGTACAGGTAGGAACGCAGCTATTACAATTTAGTTTTTACCCCACCCCTCAGACATAGCTCTGGGTCCCAGTCTGCCCCTCTGACAGATGGGAATGGGACCTGCCCACTGCAGCACCTGCATTAATACCCTATCCATACCGTCTAAGTTTCAACCCATTAAATTAGCTCTAGTACATGCAGGAACGCAGTTTTTACAATTTAGTCTTTTGCTAAGCGTTCCCTACCCTATTGGCTATTTTCTCGTCAGTTTTACTTAATTGGAGGTTAACTCAATTTCCGCTGTTCTAGTTAGATACCTGTGGTAGTGTCCTATTACTGTACATAGGCTCACACTTGATTAAAATAGTTCTAGAAACATATACTCTACTACTACCTGCCAATTCAAGAAAGTAATTCCGGGCCCTTGGAAGTGTCAGTATCATGGACCCACAACAAAGACGTATCTCTGGGTCCCAGTTCGACCCTACGACCTCTGGGAATGGGGCCTGCACACAGCAGCACCTGCATTAATACCCTATCTATACAGTCTAAGTTTTAACCCAATTAAATTAGTTCTAGTACTGGCAGGAACGCAGCTATTACAATTTAATTTTTTGCCAAGCCTTCCTCAACAGATTGGCTATACTCTCGTTAGTTTCACTTAATTGGCGGTTAACTTTAATACAGTTATTTCCGCTGTTCTAGTTAGATACCTGTAGTAGTGTACTATTACTCTATGTAGGCTCACACTTGATTAAAATAGCTCTAGTAACAAATACTCTACTTCCACCTGCCAATTCAAGAAAGGAATTCTGGGCCGTAGGAAGTATCTGAATCATGGCCTCACCTCAAAGACATGGCTCTGGGTCCCAGATCGACCCTCCGACCTATGGGAATGCAGACTTCCCACCGCGGCACCTGCGTTAAAACCATATCTATACAGTCTGCGTTTGAACCTAATTAAATTAGCTCTAGTACAGGCAGGAACGCAGCTATTACAATTTAGTTTTTTACCAAGCGTTCCTCAACCTATTGGCTACACTCTGGTTAGTTTCACTTAATTGGCGGTTAAATTTATGATAGTTATTTCCGCTGTTCTAGTTAGATACCTGTTGTACTGTACTATTACTGTATGTAGATTCACACTTGATAAAAATATCTCTAGAAACATATCCTCTACTACCACCTGCCAATTCATAAAAGGAATTCCGGGCCTAGGAAGTAATCAGTATCGTGGCACCATCCCTGAGACATAGCTCTGGGTCCCAGTCTGCCCTTCCGACCCATGGGAATGGGGCCTGCCCACTGCGGCACCTGCATTAATACCCTATCCATACCGTCTAAGTTTCAACCCCATTAAATTAGCTCTAGTACCCTGAGGAAAGCAGTTTTTGCAATTTATTTTTTTGTTAAGCGTTCCCTAACCTATTGGCTATTTTTTCGTCATTTTCACTTAATTGGCGGTTAACTGTAAGATAGTTATTTCCGCTGTTCTAGTTAGATACCTGCAGTGATGTACTATTACTCTATGTAGGCTCACACTTGAATAAAATAGCTCTATAAACATATACTCTACTACCACCTGCCAATTCAAGAAAGGAATTCCGGGCCCTAGGAAGTATCTGTATCACCGCCCCACCTAAAAGACATAGCTCTCTGTCCCAGATGACCCTCCGACCCATGGGAATGCGGCCAGCCCATGGCGGCACCAGCATTAATACCCTATCTATACAGTCTAAGTTTCAACCCAAATAAATTAGCTCTAGTACATGCAGGAACGCAGCTTTTACAATTTAGTTTTTTGCCAAGCGTTCCCCAACCTTTTGGCTAAACTCTCGTTAGTTTCACTTATTTGGCGGTTAACTCTAAGATAGTTATTTCTGCTGTTCTAGTTAGATACGTTTAGTAGTGTACTATTACTCTATGTAGGCTCACACTTGATTAAAATAGCTCTAGAAACATATACTCTACTTCCACCTGCCAAATCAAGAAAGGAATAACGGTTCTATGAAGTAATCAGTATCGTGGCCCCACACCTCAGACATAGCTCAGGGCACCAGTGTGCCCCTCTGACCCATGGGAATGGTGCCTGACCACTGCGACACCTGCATTAATACCCTATCCATACCATCTAAGTTTCAACCCCATTAAATTAGCTCTAGTATAGGTAGGAACGCAGCTATTACAATTTAGTTTTTACCCCACCCCTCAGACATATCTCTGGTTCCCAGTCTGCCCTTCTGACCCATGAGAATGGGACCTGCCCACTGCAGCACCTGCATTAATACCCTATCCACACCGTCTAAGTTTCAACCCCATTAAATTAGCTCTAGTACATGCAGGAACGCAGTTTTTACAATTTAGTCTTTTGCTAAGCATTCCCTAACCTATTGGCTATTTTCTCGTCAGTTTCACTTAATTGGAGGTTAACTCAATTTCCGCTGTTCTAGTTAGATACCTGTGGTAGTGTCCTATTACTGTACATAGGCTCACACTTGATTAAAATAGCTCTAGAAAAATATACTCTACTACCACCTGGCAATTCAAGAAAGGAATTCCGGGCCCTAGGAAGTATCAGTATCGTGGCCCCACCTCAATGACATAGCTCTGGGTACCAGTTCGACCCTCCGATCCATGGGAATTGGACCTACCCACTGCAGCACCTGCATTAATACCCTATCTATACAGTCTAAGTTTTAACCCAATTAAATTAGCTTTAGTACAGGTAGGAACCCAGCTATTACAATTTAGTTTTTTACCAAACGTTCCTTAACCTATTGGCTATACTCTCGTCAGTTTCACTTAATTGGCGGTAAACTCTAAGACAGTTATTTCCGCTGTTCTAGTTAGATACTCGTGATAGTGTACTATTACTCTATGTAGGCTCACACTTGATTAAATTAGCTCGAAACATATCCTCTACTACTACCTGCCAATTCAAGAAAGGAATTCCGCGCCTAGGAAATAATCAGTATCGTGGCCCCACCCATCAGACATAACTGTGGATCCCAGACTGCCCCTCCGACTCATGGGAATGGGGCCTGCCCTCTGCGGCACCTGTATTAATACCCTATCCATACCGTCTATGTTTCAACCTCATTAAATTTGCTCTTGAAAAGGTAGGAAAGCAGCTTTTACAATTTAGTCTTTTGCTAAGCGTTCCCTAACATATTGGCTATTTTCTCGTCAGTTTCATTTAACTAGCGGTTAACCCTAAGATAGTTATTCCCGCTGTTCTAGTTAGATACCTGTCGTAGTGTGCTATTACTCTATGTAGGCTCACACTTGATTAAAATAGCTCTTGAAACATATACTCTACTTCAACCTGCCATTTCAAGAAAGGAATACCGAGCCCTAGGAAGTATCTGAATCATGGCCTCACCTCAAAGACATAGCTCTGCGTCCCAGGTCGAACCTCAGACCGATGGGAATGCGGCCTGCCCACTGCGGCACCTGCATTAATACCCTATCTATACAGTCACAGTTTTAACCCAATAAAAATTTTCTCTAGTACAGGCAGGAACGCAGCTATTACAATTTAGTTTTTTGCCAAACGTTCCTTAACCTATTGGCTATACTCTCGTCAGTTTCACTTAATTGGCGGTTAACTCTAGGATAGTTATTTCCGCTGTTCTATTTAGATACCCGTAGTAGTGTACTATTACTCTATGTAGACTCACACTTGATTAAAATAGCTCTAGAAATATATACTCTACTACCACCTGCCAATTCAAGAAAGGAATTCCGCGCCAAGGAAGTAATCGGTATCGTGGCCCACCACTTAGACATAGCTATGTGTCCCAGTCTGCCCCTCCGAACCATGGGAATGGGGCCTGCCCACTGTGGCACCTGCATTAATACCCTATCCATACCGTCTGAGTTTCAACCCCATTAAATTAGCTCTAGTACAGGCATAAACGCAGTACCTAACCCTAACCCTAACCCTAAGGAACTTCGCTCAAACTCCTCCATTCCCGATTCCAAGCCTAGAACTTGGCTCGAACACTTCCATTCCCGATTCCAAGTGTCGGAACTTTGCTCAAACTCCTCCATTCCCGATTCCAAGCTTCGGAACTTAGCTCTGACGTCTCTATTTCCGATTCCAAGCCCCGAACAATTGTAATAGCAGCGTTCCTGCCTGTACTAGAGCTAATTTAATTAGGTTAAAACTTAGACTGTATAGATAGGGTTTTAATGCAGGTGCCGCAGTGGGCAGTCCGCATTCCCATAGGTCGGAGGGTCGATCTGGGACCCAGAGCTATGTCTTTGTGGTGGGTCCATGATACTGACACTTCCAATGGCCCGGAATTCCTTTCTTCAATTGGCAGGTAGTAGTAGAGTATATGTTTTGAGAGCTATTTTAATCAAGTGTGAGCCTACACGCAGTAATAGTACACTACTACAGGTATCTAATGAGAACAGCGGAAATAACTATCTTAGAGTTAACCGCCAGTTAAGTGAAACTGACGAGAACATAGCCAATAAGTTAGGGAACGCTTAGCAAAAGACTAAATTGTAAAAGCTGCATTCCTGCCTGTACTAGAGCTAATTTAATGAGGTTGAAACTTAGACGGTATGGATAGGGTATTAATTAATACAGGTGCCGCAGTGGGCAGGCCCCATTCCCATGAGTCGGAGGGGCAGTCTGGGATCCACAGTTATGTCTGAGGGGTGGGGCCACGATACTGATTACTTCCTATGCCCGGAATTACTTTCTTGAATTGGTAGGTGGTAGTAGAGGATATGTTTCTCGAGTTATTTTAACCAAGTGTGAGCCTACATAGAGTAATAGTACACTATCACGTATATCTAACTAGAACAGCAGAAATAACTTTCCTGGAGATAACCGCCAATTAAGTGAAACTAACGAGAGTATTGCCAATAGGTTGGGGAACGCTTGGCAATTAGCCAAACTGTAAAAGCTGCGTTCCTGCCTGTACAAGAGCTAATTTATTTGGGTTGAAACTTAGACTGTATAGATAGGGTATTAATGCTGGTGCCGCAGTGGGCTGGCCGCATTGCCAAGGGTCGGAAGGTCATCTGGGACCCAGAGCTATGTCATTAAGGTGGGGCCGCGATACAGATACTTCCTAGGGCTCGGAATTCCTTTCTTGAATTGATAGGTAGTAGTAGAGTATATGTTTCTAGAGCTATTTTATTCAAGTGTGAACCTACATAGAGTATTAGTACATCACTACAGTTATCTAACTAGAACAGCGGAAGTAAATATCTTAGAGTTAACCGCCAATTAAGTGAAACTGACGAAAAAGTTGCCAATAGGTTAGAGAACGCTTAGCAAAAGACTAAATTGTAAAAGCTGCGTTCCTTCCTGTACTAGAGCTAAAATAAAGAGGTTGAAACTTAGACGGTATGGATAGGGCACTAATACAGGTGCCGCAGTGGGCAGGTCCGATTCCCATGAGTCAGAGGGGCAGTCTGGGATCCACAGCTATGTCTGAGTGGTGGGGACACGATACTGATTACTTCCTAGGCCCGGAATTCCTTTCTTGAATTGGCAGGTGGTAGTGGAGGATATGTTTCTCAAGCTATTTTTATCAAGTGTGAGACTACATAGAGTAATAGTACACTACTACGGGTATCTAACTAGAACAGCGTAAATAACTATCTTAGAGTTAACTCTTTGACCGCGGTTATTAATATTCATAACTTCTACGTCACGCGATGCTAATTATCAATTATTGCCAACGCTTCATATCTCGAACTCTTGTATGGCTGCAGGCTGTTTTACTCGGTAAGCGGCGACATTTAAGGCTAGCAGTCAGTCTGGCTGTATCAGTTAGTGTGTTAAGGGCGTGATTGTGTCGTCACTATCGCGGAATGGCAGTTAAACAAAGCTAAACTGAAGCGCTAACCTTGGTAGTCTCCCAGTTCGTGTACCGTCGATGTCTGCCCTCTATTTGGTAAGTTACCTGTGTTGATAACTAGTGTATTGACCCATACGGCCTATACAGGCGGTTTGAAGCCTGCCTCACTCCATTCCTGGTATTAAAAAGCTTACCTGTGCTGCCAATGTAAAAACAGCTGGACAGAAAGTAGTGCTTAGAATACTTTCGATCGGGAGGTGGAGCTTCAGATCGATTGCTAAAGTCCGTAGGGTCGTCCCCCTTACCGTTGTAGCCGTTACTAAATTGGTAGGGTCTGCCTCACTTCAGTTTGTGTGTCATACTGCAGTAGGCGTATATATACGCCGTTCGCGCTACGCGGAAGTCATTAACAGGCGTATAAATACGCCTATCGCGCTCAAAGAGTTAACCGCCAATTAAGTGAAACTGACGAGAAAATAGCCATTAGGTTAGGGAACGCTTAGAAAATGACTAAATTGTAAAAACTGCATTCCTGCATGTACTAGAGCTAATTTAATGTGGTTCAATCTTAGACGATATGGATAGGGTAGGTACCGCAGTGGGCAGGCCCCATTCCCATCGGTCGGAGGGGCAGACTGGGACCCAGAACTATGTCTGAGGGGTGGTGCCACAATACTGATTACTTCCTAAGCCCGGAATTCCTTTCTTGAATTGGCAGGTAGTGGTAGAGTATATGTTTCTAGAGCTATGTTTAATCAAGTTTGAGCCTACATAGAGTAATAGTACACTACTACAGGTATCTAACTAGAACAGCGGAAATAACTATCTTAGAGTTAACCGCCAATTAAGTGAAACTAACGAGAGTATAGCCAATAGGTTGAGGAACGCTTGGTAAAAAACTAAATTGTAATAGCTGCGTTCCTGCCTGTACTAGAGCTAATTAAATTTGGTTAAAACTTAGACTGTATAGATAGAGTTTTAATGCAGGTGCCGCAGTGGGCAGTCCGCATTCCCATAAGTCGGAGGGTCGATCTAAGACTAAGAGCTATGTCTTTGAGGTGACGCCATGATTCAGATACTTCCTAAGGCCCGGAATTCCTTTCTTGAATTGGCAGGTGGAAGTAGAATATTTGTTTCTAGAGCTATTTTAATCAAGTTTGAGCCTACATAGAGTAATAGTACACTACTACAGGTTTCTAACTAGAACAGCGGAAATAACTATATTAGAGTTAACCGCCAATTAAGTGAAACTAACGAGAGTATAGCCAATAGGTTGAGGAAGGCTTGGCAAAAAACTAAATTGTAATATCTGCGTTCCTGCCTGTACTAGAGCTAATTTAATTGGGTTAAAACTTAGACTGTATAGATAGGGTATTAATGCAGGTGCCGCAGTGGGTAGGCCCGATTCCCATATGTCGGAGGGTCGAACTCGGACCCAGAGCTATGACTTTGTGGTGGGTCTATGATACTGACACTTCCAATGGCCCGGATTTCCTTTCTTGAATTGGCAGGTGGAAGTAGAGTATATGTTTCTAGAGCTATTTTAATCAAGTGTGAGCCTACATAGAGTAATAGTACAGTACTATAGGTATCTAACTAGAACAGCGAAAATAACTATCATAGAGTTAACCGCCAATTAAGTGAAACTAACGAGAGTATAGCCAATAGGTTGAGGAACGCTTGGTAGAAAACTAAATTGTAATAGCTGCGTTTCTCCCTGTACTAGAGCTAATTTAATTGGGCTAAAACTTAGACTGTATAGACACGGTTTTACTGCAGGTGCCGCAGTGGGCAGTCTGCATTCCCATAGGTCGGAGGGTCGATCTGGAACCCAGAGATATGTCTTTGAGGTGAGGCCATGATTCAGATACTTCCTATTGCCCGGAATTCCTTTCTTGAATTGGCAGGTGGAAGTAGAGTAATTGTTTCTAGAGCTATTTTAATTAAGTGTGAGCTTACATAGAGTAAT